>NW_004624757.1:19592458-19612817 GCF_000247695.1 Heterocephalus glaber | reverse complement strand
ATAATAAAAACCAATAAGAAATAATGAATTATACCTACATACAAGAATATAAGCATGTGTGAAAACTACTAGTGAGTAAAATAGTAACAAACACGAGGGAGTACGTAATTGTGACTCCAAGAACTTATGACTGAACAGGAGCTCAAGCTCCTCTCTGTCTTTAGAAGTTAGCATGGTGTCTTTCACTGTGGCAGGAGGCTGTGGGAGTGTTATTGAGTGGTAGGGAAGAACAGAGGTTTTGTCAAATGCTAATGATGCTGTGCTTCTTAAATAGTATGGTAAATAGATGCTTTCAAATTGTCAATACCTAACTATACACTCTTCATTTGCATGCTCTCCTTTATGTAGCCACACTTTAATTTTAAAACTTTTTAAAGGTCATGCTAACATAAAATGGAATCAACCAAATAATCAGAATAAGTTCTCAGGGCTTGAACACATAATAAAAAAAGGAAAGAAAGAAAATCACTAAAACATTTTTACAAAGTTCAGAAAACCTCACTGAAGTAAAACAAAATTAAATGTTATGAAAAATAGAAGGGAAATGGTAAGAAAATCAGAATATCATGTCAGTAACTGATATACAAAGAGAAAAGAAGTAAAAAATGTGTTATTTAATACCTATTGGGAAAGACAGTAAAGTTATTCCTAACATGTTAGTCTAATTGCAGTTGAAAATGGTCTACACTCACTGTAGTTTCTTTTTCACTTTTTTGAGCTCAGTCCTCCAGCTTTTCATCATCCCAACTCCAGCAAAACCACTGCTGTCAGTTTTGCTCTTTTGCAAAATCGATTATCATCACTCATCCCTCAGGTTGCAGTGATGAAGATGAAACATCAGTTGTTTGCTTCATCTCCAAACATTCTTTGCATTTGAATTTCAAAGAGAAAATGCCTTGTTGCTCCATCTTGAATACAAAGGGAGCTTAGTTTGAGTGTCCTCTTCTGAGTTTTCCTCTGGTCCAAATTTTAGCATATCCAAGACCCACTACATATACTCCTTGTCTAGCTGAGGATTGCAGAGGTAAATATTACTGAGAAAATTTAAATTGCATCCTGAGACCTTTCTCCTTAACTCCAGATTCACAAATCCACCTGCCTACCCTCTGTATGAACTTCAATGACTAATAGACATTGAAAAGCTAACATAACAAATCCTGAAACCCAGGTCTTCTCCTCAAAACCTAATCATTTACTATTTCCCTCAACTCAGTTGAAAGCAAAATATTCCTTCTAATCGCTTAAGTCAAAACCCCCAGGAGATTATTTGATTTTCTCATTTATTTTATACCCTATTCATTAGCATAATGCCATCATAGCTGTCTTCAAAATTTAATTCAAAATTGTGCCATTTCTTATTATCTTTCCTCTAACTATTGGTCTGTAGGGATCATGGGAATAGTTTCTTATTTGATAGTCCTCTACTTCCTGGAACTTTCGCTTTATTCACTACATAGAAGATAAAAGGTGGTTATCAGTACTAAATTAGAGTCAATAGGAAAAATAACATCTCCTGATCAATTGCATACTAAGGTGACTATAAATAATGATAATATACTTTATACTTTAAAAGGGCTGGAATGAAGAATTTTAACTTTTTCACTAAAAAAATAATAAACATTTGAGAAGATAGCTGCCCTTACTCTGATTTGAACATTGTGCAATGTGTGTGTGTGTATATATATATATATATATATATCTTGTTAAATACTCATGTTTAGTATAATGTAATATGAGCACATATTAATAAAGAAAACATTAAAAAGCACCCTTTTATAAAAAATAAAACATTTTATAACAATATAATTACAGAATAATAGTTAATACACTGTGTATCAGAAAATCAAAAGAATGACCAAAATGTTACTCAGAATACAAGTCATAAAAAGAAGACTTTCTCTTACAAAGAAGAGACAAAACTTTCTCTGAAACTGAGGGAAACTAGTAGTATAAATGAAACAAATTAGCATATATATTAAATATTTTTGAAACAATGGAATAAATAATTTGGACTTCTCCCTAGTTTCT
Source organism: Heterocephalus glaber (assembly GCF_000247695.1). The sequence goes on along the minus strand of NW_004624757.1, from coordinate 19,610,789 downwards.
ACATATCTATTCCCCCTCCTCTTTCTTTGTATATTTATGTTTTTCTCATGTAAGAAAAATCAAACGACATTTAAGCTTGTGTGTTTGACTTATTTCTTCATCTGAGAAGTGTCTCTTCATTTCAGATGCCCATTTTTAATGGGTCTTTAAATTTCAGGGATATAATTTTTTGAATTATTTTTATATCCTCGGTATTGTTCTTTGTCTGAGGAATAGATGGCAAATTTATTTTTCTTTCTGTAGGTTGTCTCTTCACTCTTTTAGTGGTTTTCTTTGCTATGCAGAAGCTTTTTAATCTAATGCAATCCCATTTATTGATTCTTGGCATTATTTCTTGTGCAATCACTGTTTTATTCAGAAAGTCTATATCTTTAAGAGTTTTACCTATTTGGTCTTCCAGCAGGTTAAGTGTTTCGGTCCTAATGTTTAGATCTTTGAACCATTTTTATTTCAGTTTAGTGCAAGGTGAGAGATAAGAGTCTAGGTTCAATCTTCAGCATGTGGATAGCCAGTTTACCAAGCACCATTTGTTAAAGAGGCCATCTTTCCTTCAGCCTAAAGGGATTTGGCCCCTTTTTCAAGTGAGTGTGCCTAGAGATGTTTCTGTATCTTCTATTTTGTTCCATTGATTTGCACATCTGTATTTGTATCAATAGCATGCTAGATTTTTTTCTTCACTCTAGCTTTGTAGCATAACTTGAAGTCGAGGATTGTGATACCCCTTGCCTTGCCCTTGTTGCCCAGAATTCCTTTTGCTCTTCTAGGTCAATTCTGTTTATGTATGACTTTTAGGATTGTTTTCTCAAGTTCTGCAAGAAATGTTATTGGTATTTTGATTGGGATTGTATTAAATCTGTATACCAGTTTTGGAAGTATGGCCATTTTGACTATTTTGGTTCTGCCTATCCAGAAAAAGAGACTATCTTTCCATTTTCTGATATCCTCTTCAATAATTTTCAGAGTACTATAGTTTTCATTGTTGAGGTTTTGAACTTTACTGGTTAGTTAAATTCCTATTTCTTTTTTTTTTTTTTGATGATATTGTGAAAGTTACTGTTTCCCTAATTTTCCTCTCAGTGAGTTTGATATTGATGTACAAGAACACTGTTGATTTTTGAGTGTTGACTTTGTATCCTGCTACACTGCTAAATTTAGATATTAATTCTAGGAGTCTTCTAGAGGAGTTTTCAGGGTCTTCTATACAGAGGATAATGTCATCAGCAAATAACAATAATTTAACTTCTTCTTCCCCTATCCATATTCCTTTTATTTCTTTCTACTGTTTTATTGCTCTAGGTAATGTTTCAAGAACTATATTAAATGGAATTGATGATAACAGACATCCTCATCTTGTTTCTCATTTTAGAAGGAAAGCTTTCAGCTTCTCTCCATTTAGTTTGATGCTGGTCGTTGGTTTGTCATAGATGGCTTTTATCAGGTTGAGATAAAAGACTTCTATTGTTATTTTCTTCAGTGTTTTTATTATGAATGGGTGTTGGACTTTGTCGTGTTTTTTTCTGTATCTATTAAGGTGGCTTTGCTCCTTCCGTTTATGTGGTGTATTACATCTATTCATTTGCATATGTTGAACCATCCCTGCATTCCTGGAATGAAACCTACTTACTCATGATATATCAACTTTTTGATGATTTGCTCCATTCTGTTTGTCAGTATCTTATTGAGGACTTTTGTGTTTGTGTTCATTAAAGTTCTTTTTGTTGTTGTTGTTCTCTTTTTTGTTGGGGTTGATTTCTGGTTTTGGAATCAGGGTAATGCTTGGTTCCAGAAATCACTTTAAGAGTATTGCTTCTCTTTCTATTTCATTTATGAGTTTGAGGAGTACTGGCATTAGATTTTCTCTAAAGTTCTTATAGAATTCAGCAGTGAATCCATCAGGACTCAGACTTTTCTTAATTGGTAGTTTTTTTAAAAAATTATTACTTCTTCAGTTTCACTGATTGATATTGACTTATTCAGGATTTTTATATCTTCTTGATTCAGCTTTGGCGATTCATATGTCTCTAGGAATTTATCCATTTTCTCTGAATTTTTCATTTTATTGGAGTATAAGTTCTCAAAGTAATTACTGATAATCTTCTGGATTTCAATAGAATCCATTGTGATCTCACCTTTTTCATTTTTAATTGAAGGGATTTGGGTCTTTTCTTTCTTATTTTAATAAGATTAGCTAAGGTTTTATCTATTTTGTTTAATCTTTCAAAGATTGATTCTTTTGTACTTTGGGTCTCAATTTCATCCCTGATGTCTATGATTTTCTTCCTCATATTATAGGTTTGTTCATGTTTTTCAAGTACCTTAAAGTGCATCATTAGGTTTATTTGAGCTCATTCTGTTTTCCTGATGTGGGAATTCACTGCTATGAACCTTCCTCTTAGAACTGCTTTCACTGTGTCCTATAAGTTCCAGTGTTTTGTAATGATATTATAGTTCAATTGTAGAAACTGTCTGATTTTTTCTTCAATTTCATCTGTGACTCATTGATTATTCAAGGTGATACTGTTTAATTTTATGTGTTTGCAAGTTTATGTTGCTTCTTTTGCCACTGATTTCTAGTTTCATTGTATTATGGTCTGATACATCTTACACATGATTTATTGGCCTAGTTTTGTAGTCTATTTTTGGAGAAAGTCTCATGTGCTGCTGAGAAGAATGTGTAATTTTGGTGTTGGGTGAAACACTTTGTACATATCTATTAAGTTATTTAATCCAAGGTTTGATTAAACTCTGATATTTATTTGTTGACTTTGCTGTCTACTTGATTTGTCCATTTGTTATAGTTGGGTATTGTGGTCCTCCATTACAATTGTATTGGTGATTATCTTATTTGTCATGTGCATTAATGTTTATCACCCTGATATTTTAAAAAATGTGAAATGAATCAGTCTCAATTTATAAGTACTGAAATAGTAAAACTTTAAAATATATTTATAGATATTTGAAATACTTTTATTTCTAAACAGAAGAAATTTTGATTATTTTCACCACAAAGAAATGAAATGTTTAAGAAGGTAAATATTTTAAACCTAGTGTTCAAAATATTCAACATATTGATCAACATTTCCATAGCTAGGACAAAATACCTGACATTCATAATTTAAAAATGAGAGGTTTAATTTAGCTCATGGTTTCTGAGATTTCAGTCCATGGTTGTCTGGTTCAAAGGCAGAAACATAATGACACAAGCACATGGCAGAAGAAAACTGCTCAACTCATGGTGGCCAGGAAGCAGAGAGCAGGGTAAGAGTCTGAGAGTAAGTGCTGAGGGACCAGACATGATCCCCAAGGTCATGCCTTCATGACCCATCTCAATCAAGTAGGCCCTACCTCCTAATAGCCCATTCAACTATGAACTCATCTAGAACTAACCCACTGCTGGAGTCAGTGCCCTCACAATCCAATCACCTTTCCAGGAGTGTGATAATCTACTCAGGAAGATGATGAAGTTTAACTAAAACATCATATATTTTTCTTTATTCATATAATTAAACTAAAAACAACATTGATGATTAAAATAGAGAAGTGAGGAGAAATAGAAATGCCTCATTATTATTTGGAAATAGCAAGAATAAGGTTAATTCAAAGAATGGACAAATAGTTTTTGGTTTTATTTCCCATTTTAAGTTGATACATGTGAACTTAACAGTCCCAGTATGAAAAAGAAATTGTCCCACATGTTGCATTTTTTCACAGACCTAAAATTGCTTCTTTGTTTGTTTGTTTGTTTGTTTTGGTCCCAGGGTTCAAACTCTGGACCTTGCACTTGCAAGGCAGGCATTGGAGCCACTGAGCTAAATCCCTAGCACCCTAAAATTATTTCTTGATCTTCTTATCATTCCTTTCACTTTGTTTACTAATACACAGTATGGTCCTCCAGACATCTTTAAGATATTCACAGGAAAATAATTGTCTCCTGAGGAAGATAAAGATTTGTAATATCTTGGTTCACAAGTGCTTCGGTTTGTAAACAACTTGGTTTGCAAACAAAACCATTTGGAAAAATTTTGTTTCTGTTCACAAATTCCATATCAGGTGACAAACAGTCATCTTCCCCACACAAGCAAACACAAATGAAGCCATCTTCCCCAGAATCATAAAACAAATTAAGCTCGCAAACTGAGGCACCACTATACATGTGATTTTCACGCTTTATAATGACAAAACCCTTAATAAACTGACACTCTCCTGCACTGATAGGTAAACAAAGATAACCCCTTATGTATTCTTATGTTTTTTATATTGTTTTAAGAATGGGTCCTGGATGATTGCTGTTGATGTAAATTCTTTCAGTGTAATTGTACTTACTGAGATCTTTCTACTAATAACCTCTATGGACAAGGAAGTGTAGTATAATTTTTAAAAACTGGATTTTCTTATAAATAAATATTATTAAAAACCACCACAGATGTATATGGCATCTCAAAAACAATGCTAAAAAGAAATGAAGGAAACACATACTTTTCTTTCTAGGACAGCCCAGTAAATTGGGAAGCCAGATTCAATTAAGTGCCATGACTTGCTCCTTGGAATAATGTTACTGGCTACTTTTGTGCTGTAATAATTTCTGATAATTGGGGGTGTACAGAAGAACCTACTAATATCATGTTGACACACCATTTATACCTCCAAATTACTTGTTAGATCTATTTCTGAATCTGGATCTTTATCTGTCACACATTAAGAAAAAACAAGCTTATCTCATCTTCTATTTGTATGGGATTCAATTTCTTCCAACAGCTGTGCAATGCAAAATTTCTGCAATTGTGGTATAGGGAATTCTGAATAATTTCATATGAAAATGTCTTAGTGAAACAGAATACTCCAAAGACAAATTAAGATTCTAAATTGAGAATAGTTGTATTTATTAAAATCATACAATTTAACTTTACTGGTTCATTTCTTCAAATGGAGGATATTACAATAAAAAAGTATTTTATGAGTTTAAGCCTATATTGTAAGTTTATTCCACGCACTTGCATAGGAAAAAAATTGAGTGATAATTTTTATCAAAGTAAATTAATGACAAACTATTAGAAAGACTGTGGTCAAATAGGTTTAGACAATGATAATTTTAAAAGTTCAAGAGTTTGTTTTGCAACGAGATCTTTAAGAGATATTAATATACATTTGACTACTTAAAAGGGAATTCTAAACAGTAGCAGAATTTTACAATATATTTAATGAGGCTTTTTATATAGGAATTCATAAAACTAAAATTTTATTTTTAAATTTAAAAAATAGGCCTTTCATTTCCATCTTCAGTCCTGAGGTAGTTGGTTTTATGACATTATAATAATAGTTGGTGCAGGATGTGGCTTTGGGTCTCTATCAGAGAATTTTCATGACACTTACAGCCAGTTGTGAAACTCTGGTCTGGGGGGTCATGACAGTGAAGGCCATCTTGAGGTTTTCAACATAGAGCTCCACTCTCCTTGACCCACACTAAAAGTAATGCTTGGTAATTTACTAAGTGTCATTCTGCTTAATTATATTAAATAAAATTGACATTTCAAATTTTATTTCCCATTTGTCCTATTAAAATTATTCTACTTACTTGAAAATATCAGGAAAAAATGAATATTTAACCTACTCCATATATTGTACCATTTCTAAAAATGTTAAACAGAATGAGGCCAGAACTTTTCTGTAAAGAACTTTACCCCAAGATATCCACTGGCCTTCAACTAAGTAATTAACCTATTTTTGGAACATATTTAGCTAATTTTCATAAGATGGCAACTTATCAGAAAGCAAATCATTGTTGTCTTTCCTAATGTCTTTATGAAACTACACATACATACAAGATAAATTTGAACTCATATTAAAAATAGGCACAAGCATCTATGAATTTCAAAAGAAATATCTGTCCCTTGTTTTGGAAAACAATTTTTTTGACTGGAAAGAATCTATTCCTCACAGAGTGGTATTAAATTATAATTTCCTCAATGTTTGGAAATATCCAAAGTTCTGTTAAATTTCTATGTGGAGAAGGATGCTAAAAGGAATTTAACATCTCTCTGCTTTATCAAAGTAATAAAAATCAACGGCTCTCAATATTTTTGGAACCAGGGACTTGTATTCTGAAAGGTAATTTTCACACAGACTGGAGAATTGCGGGGGGAGTTCCAGATGATTCTAGCACATTATATTTATTATTCACTTTTTATAATTATTAATTTGTAATACATAATGAAGTAATTATACAACACACCATCATGCAGAATCAGTGGGAGTCCTTAGCTTTTTTTCTTGAAACTACATAACTCCTTCTGGGGGTAAAGGGAGACAGTGACACCTGAAGTATGTTACTTATGTCCAAGCTTCTCTGTAATCTCATCTTGGTTACTGTCATTGCAGAAAACTCTGTTTCACAAAGATAATACATTGTAAATGCAAGCAGGTGTTTCAGTGCCTTGATAGCAATCTCAGCATGATCTGCTTTGACTTTAATCCAGAATGCATGGAGATTTGAGGTTGTCTCACTGTCCTGGCTTGTGTCTAGACATCCCCTCAAAGCCTCATGTGGTCATAAGTGGAGCTTTCCAGAGGTGGCTTGATCGAAGGTGTTTGATACTGGGTTTAAGTGTGTGATGGTGGATCAAGGTTGTGTGATTACTAAATTGGTCCACTGATTGGTTTGGCATAATTCTGAGTGTGAGTAATAGAAAATCCCACCCTGAGTGTAAGTACTATCTACCCTTAGGACATGAAGCCCAGATAAAATATAAGAGACAGAAAAAAGGCTGCTGTTGTCCCTTGCTGCTTCTTCATTACATCACTGCTTTTCTGCCTTTTGCCCAACATAAACTGTTTCTTCTCTGCCACACTACCCTGCCTTGGAGCCAGCTAATTTTAGACTGAAACCTCTACAAACTGTGAACCAAAATAAACCTTTCCTCCTTTAACTTTGGGTGTTGGATATTTTGTCTCAACAAAATGACAAGTGACTAAGACACTAACATATATTTTTAGTGACACCATCATCTATGATCTCAAGTAATTTTTTTTATCATAAACAAAGCTGATTTACCTCACTTCTTCAGCAATGGGCCATGGATCTATTTCTCCCCTATTTAAAGATCTTTTGTGGTTGGGAAGTAATATTCAACTCTTTGGAAAGCTACAGATGTGATCATAAACCAGCTTGCAAAAGGAAAGTGCTGGCTCAGTCTCTTTCAAAATCTTTGCTAATGTTTGAAACATTTCAAAAATCTCAGTCTTCCTTCATGACCTCCCCCCAATTTCCGTTGTGATTTTCAAAGCAGCCATTTTATCTGGCAACTTCAACACATTTGTCATTGTCCCCCGAAGTGACAGATTGAGTTCAATGAGCAGGTTGAATATGTCACACAATCGCTGGAGCAGCTCTCATAACTCAAAAACTGTGATCAGTCATATATTTTTGGAAAGGCTTCTTACTTCTATGCATAAGAGAAAAATGTGTGTGCTTTTTGGCCAGAGCTGCATAGAGATATGAGTCAGGAGTACATATTTTGATGTAGTTGTTAATTTTAATCACATTCTGCAAAATGTTATAAAGTCCAGGTGACTTTTTTCAGCTAGTCAGAATTTCTCTATGAATGATGTAGCACATAGACTCATGTTCAGACGTGACCTCTTTGACCCAACTAGTGAAACCAGAAAAGCCATTCTGTCATGACCACCACTCCAACCATGCACATACCAAAAAAATGATCAATTGAGTTTTCTTTAAATGTAATCCTTTAAACATATGAATAGTTATGCAGCTGTGATGTTGTTTGGCAATAAAAGTACACATAGCATATTTTCATGCATATAATCCCAAAGATATGTAACTCAAAAACAAGCATTGTTGCCTTGTTGTCAACATCAGTAAACTTGTCAGCCTGGATTGCCTGCCACAGTCACTCATTAATCCTTTCTAACAATTGTACCTCTATTTTCTTAATTCATCTATTTATGGTAGTGGTTGAAAGAGTAACATGTGTCACCTCTTGTACTGCAGCTTCTCCTGAAAGTTCATGCCAAATGTGTTTAGCAAAGGCCAGGGTCAACTCTTCACCAAAAAGAGCGGATTTTTTAGCCTTAGCAATGTGGTTACCCAGTAAGAATGATGTTCTTGATGCAGACACATTCGATGAAGTAGTGACCTTCAGTGATTGCTTCTGTTCTTTCTATTCATGATTATTTTGTATTTAAAAATTCCAAACCCTTGTCTTTTAATGAAGTGTGCTTAGTCTTCATGTGACAAAGAAGCTTTGAAGGTTTCATTAGTTCCTTGGATAGCAGGTCACAACATATTATGCAAAGCAGGCTTGGACAATGTGAATCCCCTGTAGTAATGAATCCATGATTTATGTTAATTTTTGAAATTTTCTTTTATTGGCAGTTTTCTTTTTGTAGGCAGTTTTAGAATCTACTGCTGTCTCATTATTTGGTCTTTCCTCTTTTCAATGAAGCTCTTGGGTGACATATATATTTTACTCATTTTGGCTAGGATTAATATGTTGGTTTCCCAAAACTATGACTGTGACAAGTGTGAAGTATGGGAAAGAAGTTCAAATGGAAGCAATAAAAAAATAATGGGCAGGCCACAGGTGGAGTAAAATAAGTGTCAAATTTGGATTTAAATCCTGCATCCAGCAGGTGGTATACAATTGAAATACATGAAATCACTTGCTATTATAGCTTTATAAAGCCCACCACCAGATGCGGCTTGTCACTTGACACTCACTGATAGGCTTTTGATATGAGTGTACAAGCAATTGGTTTATTATAATCTCTGTACAGTCAAAACTCTCTACTAATGTTCATCTGTAGTTGTAATCACTCCCCACTACTAGCATCACTGCCTCAGCTTCACCTCAGATCATCAGGCATTAGATTTTCATAAGGCATGCAGATCCTTCACATGCACAGTCAATAGCAGGGTTCCTGGTCCTATAAAAATCTAATGCCTTTACTTATCTGATGGCAGGCAGAGATCAATTTCTATGTAAGTAATGGGAAGTGGTTATAAATAAAGGTGAAGCTTTATCAACTTGCCTGTTGCTCACATCCTGCTCTGCAGCTTTTTTCTAACTATCCACCCAATTTGTCCATGGCCAGTGGTTGGGGATTCCGGACATGGAGTGCTTGTCTAACTTTGGTATCAGGACTGTGCTGGACTCATAAAATGAGTTTGAAAATGTTCCTTATTCTTCACTTATGGGGAAGATTTTGAAAAGAATTGGTATTGTATTTTAAATATTTGGAAGAATTTACTAAATAAACTGTCTTACTTTTTTTCACTGCTGAGACAAAATTCCTGACAATCAAAGTTAAAGGAGGAAAAATTTATTTCAGCTCACAGGTTGTAGAGTTTTCAGTCCCTAGTTGGCTTGCTCTAAGGCATAGTGGCATGCTGGAGGGGCATCTCAGAGGAGAACTGGTTCATGGTATGGCAGGGAGGAATTAGCAAGCAGCAGTAGTAAACTTTCTTTTCCCTTTCTATTTCAACCATGGTTACAAGCCTATTGATTGGTGCCACCAACAGCTAAGGTAGGGCTTCCATTATCCACACCCAGAACTATGTTAAACCAATTAAATTATAATACACCCTTAATCCCAGTATCACACACTACACACCCTAGTCTAGTGTCACACACCCATGATACAGCTGACTTCCAAAAAGCCCTACTTATGAGCACCTGAGTCTTTGGGGGACATCTAGGTACAAAGCCATAAAAGCAGCCATCAGGTTCTGAACTTTTTTTTTTTTTTTTTTTGCTACTGTTGATGTTGGGGGGATTTTAAATTATTGATTCAATCTTTTTATTTGTTATTAGTATTTCAGATTTTTCTATTTCTTCATGATTCATCCTTGGTGTATTGTATGTTCCTAGATTATCCACTGTCTTCTAGGTTTTTCAAATTATTAAAGTAATAATTTTCACAGTAATCTTTTATGTTAGGATTTTGTTTCTATGGTATTAGCTACAATATTTTATTTTTAATTTCTGATTTTATTTATTTGAGTCTTTTCTCTCTTTTTCTTAGTCTACCTAAAGCTTTTAAAATCTGTTTTATTTTAGCTTTTTCAAAGCAGGTTTACCCTTAGTTCCTTTGTTACATTTATTTTTCTTTCATCAGTTTCCTTTATTTCTTCTCTAATCTTTATTTCTTCCTTCCATGAATTTGGGGCTTCATTCAGTTTTTGTTGTTTTTATTTTGTTTCTAGTTCCATGACAAGTAATATTGTTTTTTATTTGTGATCTTTCTTAATGTTCACATTCATCATTTTAAACTTCTCTTCTGAGAGTTGCAGAATTCCATAGATCTTGATGTGTTCTTTTTTCATGTTTTTATCTAAAGAGAGATTTTTGTTTATTTCTCGATTTCTTCTTTGACCTATTTGCTTCTTTAAGAGGGTATTGTTGAATTTCCATAAATCTGTCAATTTCCCAGTTTTCTTTCTATTATTAATTTCTCATTTCATACCATAGAGGTTAGACATATGTTTGATATTATTTCAATATTGTTAAATTTCTGAAAATGTATTTTATGGTTTTACATATGACTTATTCATAAGTTTTCATGGATGCTTGAAAACTGTATATTCTGCTTCTGTTGCATGGAATGTTCTGTGTATGTAGCTTAAGTTTTTAGTCTAAAGTATAGCACAAGTTCAATATTATCTCATTTATTATTATATCTGGATAATCTACTCATTATTGAAAACAAGGTATTGAAGTTCCCAACTCTTATTGTATTGCTATCTATCCCTCCCTTCAAATCTGGTAACACTTACCTTATATATTTAGGTATTCAAGTGTTGGGTAGCATGCATTTATAATTATTGTATCTTCCAGATAAATTGATCCCTTTAACATTATACAATGCTATCTTTTACTTTTGTCAAATTTTTGACTTAAAATCTGCTTATTCTGATATAAATATAACTATTCTTCCAGGTTTTTTCTTTCCATTTGTAAGGAATATGTTTTTGCAACCCTTTCCTTTCAGTCTATAAACACCCTTAAAACTTAAGTGGGTCTCTTGTAGGTAGTGTTATCATTATTGTTGCTGAACCCTTACAGCCTCTCTCCATCTTTTGACTAGAAAATTAATTATATTGCCAACACAATATATATGCTTATTGTTAGTTGAGATAACTTTTCCTTGTTTCTTTTCTTTTCTTGTTCTAGCCTTTTGCATTTCTCGTATTAACTTTTATTATTAATGAAGAAAAAGGACCCCCAGACAAAGCTTCAAGACTCCAGGAATGAATTAGTAAAACAGTGAGAGTAGCAAGGTTGAACTCCCTAACTAGTAAAAGGCACACACATAATTACTATCTCTTTTAAAAATTAGAACATGCGTTTCATTTACTCATTCTTTTTTCATAGAATCAGTTTTTCAGTAATCAATTCTATTTAAGAACATTTAGATTATAAATCACTTTGTGAAACTTCAGCAATAGTTTGCAGTGGGATTTTTACTAAAACCATATTTAGTTGCAGGTTTAACAATCTCATCTCAATTGTTTAAGATTTTAAACAAAATATTTTGAAAGTACTGAAAAGTAAGAAGAATAAAAAAAAACCTTGCGGGCACACCATCAACAACAAATGTCAATGTTTTCCTTGATTAGTTCAGGTATTGTTGTGTTTTTTAAAAAAAAGAGAAACATTACAATTACAGTGAGCCATCTAGTTTCTGGTCTAACACGTAAACACTTTGGACCTTGTCCCACCTATATTCACAATACAAAAAAAATTGAAAAAAACTGAAAATCAACAGTTTTTTAATGGATCCATCAGAAAATTGAAGTTATGGTTATACTACTATTTAAAATGGACAGAAAAGAGAAGATTGCAGATAATCACAATTTACAGAGAAGAACAGTCTGCTAGGAACTTTTAACAGGTAACTTACTATAGTCTGGTGACTGTACATATACCAGTGAGACCAATAAAACCCCTGGGAACTCAGCCTTAGCAAGTCCTATAATTTAACCTTTTCATCTCTTGATCCTACAACATTCTCGGGATAAAAGTAGTACAAAATTTTCCTGTGTTTCTGACAAATATAGGAGAAAAGTAATATTTTGAAATATGTCCAGAGTTCTCTAATGTCCTCAGCAAAGACATACCCTCAAATAAAACTATTTAGTCAGATCCTAACTGATTTTTTTTCCAAAGACTAACCATATGGAGGAAAGGAAAATATCCAATTAGCCCTATGCTTTAGTTTGACCTAAGAAGGAAAAAATGAAGAAACCTTAGAATTATTGAGAGGTTCACTTCATGGAGACACAGCCTTACTGAATTACTGCTACCCAACCATAGAATAATGCTTCTGCCAGCCTCACAGTTTACCCCATCACTGGTGCTCTTGTGTATTATTAGGGACTACAGCTAAAATTAACTATAAGTCTCAGACCATATGTGCAAAGTTCTAAGAAACCCTCAAAACAACAGACGGACAAAGGACAAATCCAAAGAACACTAGAGGGAATTTTAGCTTTTGACACCACAATTAAGAGTAAATGAAGTCTAACTAACAACTACATAAACATAAAAACTTTCACTAAGGCCTCTTTTATCTCATGCAATTCCTTTTACCAGCACATCATGTCTGGCTGTTACCATTGATTGCGATAGGGCATATTTCCTAAGAGATCAGGAAAGCACAGTTCTGGACATGTGCTTGAGGGCATTTCTAAAGATGACTGGTGTATAGCCAAGAAAACTGAAGTGGAAAGACCCATCCCAGTTGTGGATGGTACCAACCAATAGATGTGTAGTGTGAATGGAATAAAGAAGGGTAAAGAAAAAGGTAACATCATTTTTGAAGAGCTGCAGTCTGCTTGAGTGGGTGCATCTTTTGCTGCCATCACCTCTGGACATTGGACTCCACTTTCTTTAGCCTGCCATGTAGCCTGGCACCAGTGAATGTTTGGTGAACTTCCAACTTCCTGACCTTGTACACTGCTGCTGGATATTTGATCCCACTTGTTCTGTCTCTTCCATGTCCTTGGCCTGTGTAGTTTCTGGATCTGCTGTCTCTTCAACATGCAGATGGCCATTGTGCAACCTAAAAGTAAATAATTGCTCTTTCCTAATTGTACATTTTTTTCTATCAATTCTTGTTCTTCTCTAGAACCCTACCCAACACACTAGCTTTGAAGAAAAAAAAAATGCAGGACATCCTAAAAGAAAAATCCACACCCAAAGAAGCAAAGAAAGCATCAAAATTAGACTCTAATATGACCAAGAGATTGAAATAAGCAATAATTTAAAATAACTATGATTACTATTCTAAGAATCTAATGAAAAAAGTAAAAACATGGGTAATGTGAGTAAAAGAAGTAAACCTTTACAAAGTATCAAAAATAAATACTAGAGTGAAAAACACTGCAACAAAAAAGAGGGATGCTTTTGACTGGCTTGACAGTGAACTAGACATGACCACAGAAAAAAATTAATAAGTTTGAAAATATGTTAATATAGATTTCACAATATGGAAAGAAAATTTTAAAATAATTTTTAAAATTATAAGGAGTACCCAACAACCATGAGTGAATTATAATATGTTTAATATGAGTACTAGAGTAAATAGATGTGGAGAATAAAGAGAAAAAGAGACAGAATAAGTGGTTAGAATAACTGATTGAGAATTTTAAGGATAAATACCAAAGATTTAGCAACCTCAGATGAAAATGTCTATATATATATCCTAAAAATCTACAGCTAAGCATATTATTTTCAAATTGTAGAAATCAAAGAATTGGGGAAAACTCCCACAGGATGCCAGAGAGTAGGATAAATCTCACCTATAAGTAACAGGAGTAATAATTATATGTACCTTCTCCTCTGAAACCATACAGCAAGAAAAACATGCAGTGATACTTAGAGAGAATGATAAAAGAAGGAAAACTTGACAACCTAGAATTTGGCATCCAGGGCAATGATCCTTCAAAAGTGAAAAAGAAATAATGATTTTGAAAGAACAATAAACAAGGAATGTGTGGTCAGTAAAGATACTTCAATAGAAATCTTCAAAAATATGCTTTAGAAGACAGAAAAGGCAAAGGCCAGAGCAGAGTCCCAGGAAGCGGTACCCAGGGAAGTCCTTGGGTCAGGTGAACTAAGTCTGCACTGGTCTCCCCCTGTACCCCACTCGTGTCTCCTGCCACAACCAGGCTTTGCATGGGATCACTTGTCCCTAGCAGAGTAACACACACTCGACAGAATGCTCTCAAGCTACCCGAGAGGGCTGGGGCTGGGGTTACTGCATCTTGGCCTCATCTCCCTAACTTCTGACTGCCATCTTTCCTGAGGGAGCCAAAGCACACACCAGGAAATTTCTAAGGAGTTGAAGGTCACTGTGTCCCTCCCAAGTCCCCAAGTCACCTACCAGGCAGCCACCTGCAGCTTCCTGTGTGCCTGACTGTGGCCAGTGGGTTTCCTGGCTTACGAGTGTTGCCATGTGTTATGGTCATGAAATGGAACTCACTCAAAGATGCCGATGCTCCTAGCAGAGAGCTTCCATCATCTGGAAGGAAGCTGGGATTGATGTTCTTACTACCTCTGCAGACAAAGCACATACTGCAACCAGAGCGGGCTGGATACTGAGCTGGAGATTTGATCTACTCCAGAAAAAGGCTGCATTGGTGCCTCCCAGGCAGAGCACTGGCTCCTGACCTGGCACACAGTTCAGCCCCAGAAAACTCCAGAGGCCACACCCTTCCAACAAGTGTTGCTGTCACCCACCATGTTGATGGTGCCTCATTAATGTCCCCAGCCTGCACTTCTGTGCCCTGGTGACACCTTGCTCCTGGTTCTTGAGAACTCCGTCAATGCCCTCCTCCATCTATGTGTAAGAAAGCTCTGTCTTATTAGAATAACGATTAATGTTTTACCTTTCATTACTTTTCAATCCATTACTCTAAAATAAACTTCTAAAATGAAATTTATGGGTCAAAGAATATTTTGAAAATTTCTTTTCAGAGACAAGAAGATTCATACAGTTTAGGAACTTGGATTGACATAAAGAAGAGCACTAGGAATAAATGAAGGTTAAAGAAGAGTTAAATGTCATACTTCAAGGCTACCATGATGGAGTTTCCACACACTTATATCTTCTATTTTTCAAGTCACCATTAAGAATAAAAAGACTGAACTCAGATCAAAGAGGAACACAGGAACCATAAAGAAGAAGGAGATTTTAACATATTTAGAAAACAGACAGCAGGTAAATTATTGTTTGCTCTTGTTCAGGTTGTGAAGTCAGACAAAGAAATTCCTTAACTAAAACAGGTTAGATTAGTTCAGAACCAGGGATCTGTGTGAAAGACTCATGGTTAAAAAGTTACAGCTTTTCCCGAAGACTCTCAGAAAGGTCAGGACTGATGAAGGACAAGAATAGGCCAATTTGTGTGTTAAATATCTGTGTGAGAATATGTATTCCTACAACAGTATTTTCACATTTCCATAAAATGGAAATGGGAACTAAGCATTTACACACCAGTTTAAAAAGCTACTAAATACATGCCAAAGACAGGCATTAGAGAAAAGACACCCTTTTTTAACAAATGAGACTGAGATAAATGGCTGTCCACATGTAGAAGACTGAAACTAAATCCCTATCTTTTACCCTATACAAAAATAAGCTAAAAATCCATCAAAGACCTAAATGTGAGACTAGTAACTTTGAAACTCCTAGAAGAAATCATAGGGGAAACACTTCGACACATAGGAACAGACAATGACTTCCTTAATAGGACCCCGATAGCTCAGAAAACATTAAGAATTTAAAAATGGGATAGCATCAAATGAAAAAGTTTTGGCACAGCAGAGGAAACAACAGAATGGAGAGACAGCCTAAAGAATGGGAGAAAGTCTTTGCTCTTCACTGGATTAATGTCCAGAATATATAAAGAACTAAAAAAACCCATAACCTAAACAACCAAATAACCCAATCACTGAATGGGGAAGAAAGACTGAACAGAAATTTCTCAAAAGAATTTTTCATAATTATATAAAAAAAAGTTCAGTATCTTTACCCATCAGGGAAATGCAAATCAGAGCTATGCTGAGATTCCGTCTCACCCCTGTTAGAATAGCTCTTATCAAGGATAAAAACCGTAAGCTGGAGGTGATGGTATATGCTTTTGATCCCAGTATTTGGGGAAGCTAAGGCAAGAGGATTGCAAGTTCTTCCAAGTTTTAGTCCGGCCTGTGCAACTCAGTGACTTAGTATGATGCTGCCTCTTAAATAGAATAAAAAAGGCTGGGGAGGTAACTCAGTGCAAAGAACCTAGTTCAACTGCTAGTACCACAGGGGAAAAAATGCTAGTGAGGAAGTAGGGGAAAAGGAACCCTTATGTGCTGTTCATCAGAATACAAATTATTATAGCCACTATGAAAATAAATATGGAGGTTACTCAGAAAACTAAAATTAGAAATATCATTTGATCCAGGTATACTGCTCCTTGGGATATATCAAATATACAAAAAGGAATTATTAAAAAAAAAGGAATTATGGTCAGCATACTACAGAGGTGCCTACATACCTATATTTATTGTAAAAAAGTTTACTATAGCTAAGTTAGAAAGTAAGACTAAGTGCCTGTCAATGGATAAATACATAGAGAAAATATGGAACATATACACAACAAGATATTATTCAGTCATAAAGAAGAATATGCAGAAAAATGTATGGAAAAGGAGATTATCATATTAGGTGAAATAAATCAGTATTTATTGAAGCAGCAAAGCTTCTATGGCTTGGGCTTGGAAGTCCTCAAAGTTACTTCTGCCTTTCTTTTGTGCAAGGAGGTACCTGAGGCCAACCTAGAAGGGAAGGAAATACAGACTTCATCACAGAGTGAATAGAGCGTCACAGTAATCTTTAATCAAATGTTGCTTATGTCTGGTCTTTTCATGTTTCTGCTTCTTATCCTATTCTACCTTCACAAATGACTGAAATACTAAGGCCTCAATCCCACTTAAGGCTAATATTTGACACACAGATGGCACTGTAGCAAACATAGGTTGCTAAAATTTGAAAACCCTCCATATTAATTGGTGAAAGAGATGTTTCCCTGAGAGCTAGATTGTCCTCTTATAGATCCTCCGCTTATTTCCTCAGTCATTAAAATCCCCCTCCCAGGGTCACCTGGAACAATCCAAGAATCAAGCAACTGAAGTATGAATGTCTGGCTTAAAATATGACCAGGTTGCCTGTTAGGAACAACTTCAGTTCAGTGTCCATGCTAGTATCTCCAAAAGGCATATTATTTACTTTTTAATTCTTTTATTGACAACATTTTAGTTATGCAATACATTTACATTCATCACTGGGAATTTTTACCTTTACATGATGTATCTTGATTCTTAGTTTTGCCCCGTACCCAGCCTTCCCTTCACTCCCTCCACCCTTCCCTATTTACAAAGACTTTGTTTCCATTTTTTCCATTTCTCATAATTTTTCATTTCCCTTCTTTCTTTTCCCCTACCCTTTCCACTTCGCCTACCCCTTTGGACTTTTCTTCCTATTTTGCATCATCAATTACTCATTTTAATCATTGGTACATTTCATGTATACAATATAATGACATTCATCATTGGAAATTTTCACCTTTACATAATCTCTGTTGGTTCTTATTTTTCCCCTTCCCTGTGCCCTCCCTTCAAACCCTCCATCCCTCTCTATTTACAAAGACTTTATTTCTATTTTCTCATGTTAATTCCATTCCCTTCTTTCCTTTCCCCTACCCCTCCCACTTCCTCTTCACCTTTGCCCCTTTTCTTCCTATTTCACATTATCTATTATAGCTTTTAGTCCTTATTTACACTTTCAGTTTCTCACACCAGAGAAACTATTCGGTATTTACACATATGTGCCCTATTTATTTCAATTAAGAGTTCACCTCAGTGTACATCCATTCAGCTATAAATGTCTCTAGTTGCTCTTTCTTTATGGCTGAATAGTACTCCATTTTATTAAAAAACTCACATTTTCTTTATCCAGTCCCCAGTTGTTGGACAATTGGATTGTTTCCAAGTTTTAGCTATTACAAACTCTGCTGCAATGAACATGGGTGCACATATATCATTGTTATATGATTCTTTTAATTCTTTGGGGACGATACCCAGCAGGGGAATAGCGGGGTCAAGTGGGACTTCCAGTCCTAGTTCTTTGAGGTATCTCCATACTGATTTCCACAGGGGTTGCATCAGTCTACACTCCCATCAGCAGTGGAGCAGGGTTCCTCTTTCCACACAGCCCCACCAGCATTTGTTATTGGTTGATTTCATGATAGCAGCCATTCTTTCTGGAGTGA
>NW_004624757.1:19549425-19591103 GCF_000247695.1 Heterocephalus glaber | reverse complement strand
CTTTTATCAGATTGAAGTAGAGACCATCTATTCTGATTTTCTTGTAGGGTTTTTATCATAAATGCATGTTGGATTTTGTCAAATGCTTTTTCTGCATCTATGGAGACAATCGTATGGATTTTGTCCTTGGCTCTATTAATATAGTGTATTACATTGATTGATTTGCTTATGTTGAAGCATCCCTGCATCCCTGGGATGAATCCCACTTGGTCAGGCTGTATGACCTGCTTGATAATTTTCTGCATTGCATTTGCCAGGATCTTATTAAGGATTTTTGCATCTTTGTTCATTAGTGACATTGGCCTATAGTTCTCTTTTTCGGTTGGGTCTTTCTCTGCTTTGGGGATCAAAGTGATTCTTACTTCCAGGAATGAATTTGGGAGTATTCCTTCCCTTTCCATTTCATTTAAGAGTTTAAACAATAGTGGTGGTAATTCCTCTGTAAATGTCTTGTAGAATTCAGTAGTGATGCCATCAGAACTCGGGCTTTTCTTAGTTGGTAAGTTTTTAATTACATTTTCAATTTCACTGCTTGATATTGGGTCATTTAGAATTTTTAGGTCTTCTTCATTCAACTTTGGTAATTCATATGTATCTAGGAATCTGTCCTTTTCTTCTGTGTTCTCCATCTTATTGGCAGATAGGTTCTGGAAGTAGGTATTGATGATCTCCGGATTTCTGCTGGGTCTGTTGTAGTATCACCCTTTTCATTCCTAATTGCATGGATTTGGGCCTTTTCTTTCCTTTTTCTGATAAGGTTGGTTAAGGCTTTGTCAATTTTGTTTATTCTTTTGAAGAACTAACTCTTGGCTTCATTAATTTTTCGTATCATTCTCTTAGTCTATACTGCATTGATTTCGGCTCTGATCTTTATAATTTTCTCTCTTGTATGAGTTTTGGGTTTGTCCCGCTCTTCTTTTTCTAGAAGCTTGAGGTGCAGCATCAGGTTGTTTAATCGGGCTCATTCTGTTTTCCTATATGTGTATTCACTGCTATGAATTTCCCTCATAAGACTGCTTTCACTGTGTCCCATAGATTCTGATATGTTGTATTGTCATTGTCATTTAATTGAAGGAACTGTCTGATTTCTTCTTTAATTTCCTCTGTGACCCATTGGTTATTCAGAAGAGTGTTGTTCAAATTCCATGTGTTTATGAAATTTTTCCAGTTTCTTTTGTTATGGATCTCCAATTTCATCGCACTATGGTCTGATAATATGCAGGGGATAACTTCAATTCCTTTGCACTTTCTTAAACATGTTCTATGTGTGAGTATGTGGTCTATTTTGGAGAATGACCCATGTGCAACTGAAAAGAATGTGTATTCTGATTTTGTGGGGTGGAAGACTCTGTAAACATCTGTTAAGTTCATTTGTTCAAGACTTCGACTGAATTCTAGTATTTCATTACTTATTTTTGTCTAGTTGATCTATTTGTGACAGCGGGGTATTGAGTTCCCCCACTACTATTTTATTAATGCATATATGACTTTTCATATCTGTTAGTATTTGTTTATATAGTTGAGTGCACTAATGTTTGGTGCATAGATGTTTATGATTGTCATCTCTTCCTGTTGAATTGTTCCCTTTACAAGGATGTAGTGTCCTTCTTTGTCTCTCTTAATCAGTGTTGGTTTAAAATCTACTTGATCTGCAAAGATGATAGCTACTCCTGCTTTTTTCAGGTTCCTATCACATTGAGTATTGTTTTCCACCCTTTAACTTTCAGTCTATGAGTTTCATTTTGAATTAAGTGTGCTTCTTGTATGCAGCATATTGTTGGTTTTGGCTTCTTGACTCATTCTGCCAGTCTATTTCTTTTGATTGGTGAATTGAGACCATTAAAGTTAATGATTATAACTGATATGTATTAACTTATCATTTTCATGAGTTTTTCTTTTTGTTGGATTCTCCCCCTTTACAATTAATTTCTTGTCATGCCTGATTGGTTCATTCTGCTGTGCTTCCTGGTGTTGTGATCCTCATAGTCTGTTCCTAGGATATTGTCTAAAACTTTTTGGAATGCTGGTTGGTATTCAGGAAGTTCCTAAGTTGCTCTTTGTCATGAAAGTATCTTATTTCTCCATCAATTTTGAAAGATAGTTTTGCAGGGTACATCAATCTGGGTTGGAGGCTGTTTTCCTTTAGGGCTTGAAATAAATCACTCCGAGCTCTTCTTGCCTTGAGGGTTTGTATTGAGAAGTCTGCTGTGATTCTGATGGGCTTTCCTTTGTATCTGATTTGTTTCTTTTCTCTAATTGCTTGCAGAACTTTGTTTTTCTGTTGGGTTTCTAGAATCTTAGCAATTATATGATTATGTGTAGTTTTTTTTTGATCAAAGCTATTTGGAGTCCTATATGCCTCACTTATCTGTATGTCAAGTTCTTTTCCCCTGCTTGGGAAGTTTTCTGCCATTAGTTTTTCTTTTTTCTTTTTTTTTTTTCTTTTGGTACTGGGCATCAAACTCAGGTCCTTGTGCTTGCGGGGCAGGCTGCAGAACCACTGAGCTAAATCCCCAGCCCCTCTGCCATTACTTCTGTGAACAGTTTGTTATGTCATCTGTACTCTCTCCTGTTTCTTCTTGACTCCAAGCAGTCATATGTTACTCTTCTTTTCATCATCTGGCACCTGCTGGATTGATTTCTCATGGTCCTTTACAATTTTGAAACAGTTTTTCTTTTCCTGGTCACTAATTGCAGTCTTATCTTCTATATCTGAAATTCTGACCTCACATTGGCTCATTCTGCTGCATAGACTTTCAATGGGATTTTTGATCTCCTGGATATCTGTTTGCATCTGTTTTATGGATTCCATTTGTTTCCTATGTTGGGATTCCATCATGTCCCTCAGCTCCTCTCTAGATATATTAATCATGTCTTGCACTACTAGCACAATCTCTGCTGTTATCTGAGAAATTATTTCTGATTCCTTTTTTTTTCCAAATCCTCTTTTGTTGCCAGTTCATGAAGTCCAGTTGGTTGAGTATCAGATTATTCCATCTCATTTCCCTTTGGAGTTGCTGTAGGTCATCTGAAAGTTTGGTTTTGAGCCTTGTTTATGTGTGTTCTCATTTCGACGGTGGGTGGGGGGAGTGCTGTTGGCGCCCACAGGCTCACCTCCTCTGAGCTGGGACTGGTGGAATGGTGGCCTGGAAGCCACCTCCTCTCTGCTGGGAGCAGTGGAAAGGCAGCCCGGAAGCCCCTTCCTCTAGGCTGGAAGCAGTGGAAAGGCAGCCTGAAAGCCCCTTCCTCTGGGCTGGGAGCAGTGGAAAGGTGGGCTGGAAGCCCCTCCTCTGGGCTGGGATTGGTGGAATGGCCCCAAAAGGCATATTCTAAGGTCACTGTAATGCTTCTCTCCAAGAACCTCAGAAGTTTGGACCATGTCACATTTGGATGCCACCTTAGCCCAAGAAGATTCTAGGAAAGCACCAAAAGTATTCCCTGATGATTCTCAGTTCCCTGATCCAGCCATCCTCTGTCCAGCTCTCACATGCATGCCCCTAACATTCCATTGAGAGTGAACTCAACATTTAACAGAATAACTGCATCTTGGTGAAAGATCTGGCATCTAAGAAATCAATGGCTGGCATCTCTTTAGTACATAAATTATGGTTATTGTTTCTGGTTAATAATCTCTTTAAGTCATTCTCACATAACTACTGGAAGAAATTGAGAGGTATGGGGAGACATTGCAGTAGAGGAAGAAAGGTAGTAACAAAAGCTCCAGTAACAATGGCCTGATGTGGAATCTGCTGACCCAGGAAGATTTGTGTAGCATAGCACAAGGCCAGGGGTCAGCACTCAGAAAGAACCTCACCATGTGTGTGTAAATGTTCCAGGAAATCCACAGACTGACAGATTGTGGCTTTCAGTTTTCATTATCCCTATTCAGTTTTGCTTTTGCATAATATGATATATTTGGTAAAATCATCAAAATTTTCATCCTTCATGAGCATTACCAAATTTTAATATTACTGATTCAAGGAATAAGTAGTTGTTACAGAACTTTTATTTCATGTTAGACACTGCCATAAATTAATACTAAATCATAAGGGCGTTGTAATTTTATCCCATTCTCATTTATAAATGAAGTAACTGAGGTGCAAAGATAGCAACTTAAAAGATAAATGGCAGACTGGGATTTACTTGTAGGTAGCCTGATAACAGACCCCAGTATCCGAAGTGCCATGGCACAGTCTCTCTGCCAGATCCAGTTTCATTCAATTACATGTGGCATTGTAATAAACCACTTTCACAGCTTTTTGAATAAGAGATAGTGAACATTTAAAGAAAACCACAGACTTGGTCAGACACTTTGAATATAATTCCTGTTAAATTTAGCAGAAGCTGAAAGATAACTCAGCACAATACCTCCCTGAACATTATAGTTGATATTTGGAGAAAAAAAATCTTTACTTTTTGAGACCACAACTAATGTTAATAACTTTCAACTTAACAAGAAATTTATTGGAAGAGTTTCCTGTGGGCCAGTGTGTGAAATAATTTCACAAGAGCATTAATTAACTATTCACACTTCCATTCACAATCCAAATAAGCTTATAACATCAATTTAGAAAAATTCATAATTATTACTTATAATTTACTTTGCATTGTTATTATTTATTTAGAATCTAAAAACCTCACTTATAAATTTTGTTATAATAGTCACTTATGTATTAATACTACTGTGGTAATTGTTATGTATTTTGACTATTGACCTTTATGTAAAGCAAAAGGATATTGACCTAGATGGGTTTTATATCTGATACTTTACTCCCTTATCTAAGAATATGGACACAGAACCAAGAGTGATTAAATATTTAGGAAAAAAATAACAAAGTATGGCCAGTGCTATAAAATATGACAATATAAATCTCCAAAGAAATGTACAGGAAACATTGGACAAAAAATTGGATCAGTAAGAACAAACTGCTGAGTTTTTTTCTATTAAATAGAAGCACTTAGGGTTCTCAATTAAAAATAAAACTGCCACAATATTAATGCAACAGGTAAGCAAAATTTTAGTATTATTAGGGAACAAGCTACTGCCCTGGAAAATCAAATACCTTTTCCAACATTTTGTTTGAAACAAACAAAAAAGCTACAAGTTACAAGCCAAAAGTTTGGTGCATTGTGAGCAGAATGTGGAATTATGATATTCCTGCAATTGAATTTTTAAAAGCACATACAGAGAACCTAAATGGGAGGAAATAATCAAAGCAAAAATAATGAAAATCTATTTACATTGTTAGATGGAAAGAGCTGTTAAGAAGAAAGAAATATAGAAAACAAAACTAACACAAAAACATCCTATTAAATGTTAGAACACCCAGAACAAATGAAGAAACAAAGTTTCAGAAGAATACCAAAAAACTACCAAAAAAGGAAAAATACATTAGGTTTTCCTCAAGCATGTACCTGGAATGCCTTAAAAGTTTTATGAAAGTATATATATTTAAAATTTTGTCCCTGGAATTCCATGTCTTAGCAATATGAGCATCAGAGTGCAAAGACAGAGGAAAGACTATAGGGCACAGTTAAAGTCTGCAAATGTTCACCATTCAAGAACAAAGATTTTAAATGACTCACTTGACAAAAAATCCCACAAGATACAGATCATAAACACACACACACAAAGAAATATGGGAGAAGCCAAATCAGTAAAACTTATAGTTGGTCCTGAAATATTGAAGTTAGTTATAAAGGTTAATGTAATTAAAAAATCATATCTGAAAACAAAAAAGCAAAATAATAAATTAAAGGGATGAAAACTGGGAATTAAAGTTTGAGGCAACATAAAACCTCTGACTTTATGTCTTTTCTCACTCAGGATGAAGACACTGTAAATATGCTAATTATAATGAAAAAGAGAAATGTTGAGTAAAGCTACTGCAAATGTAAGATTGTTACAAAATAAAAGATACAAATAAGGTTTCCAAAACTAAACATTAATAATGTAAACTCAGACAGGAAAAACAAAAATAATAAAGTGTAGGAAACAGAAACAATATTACAGCCTTACTAAAATACATAATATTTATTATTTAGAATTGGGATAAATTTTCTTTATAGAATAGTTATTTGGGGTTAAAAAGTATAATATATAGTATGTTGAATGTTATATAAATAACATTTTATAGAGAGAAACATCTACCAATCATATATTATATATTTATGAACTTAACCATAAATTTAAAAAATCTAAAATCTAATTTGATAGAAAGAGCAGAAAGACAAAATAAAGAGTGGAAATAAGCTCCTAAGAACATCCCTGTCTGCCACCAACAACTGAAAACATTGGATCTCTGGCTTATACGATCCAAGTGGTAGAGCTCTCTGTACACTACCTTGGATGTGCTGCAAAACTGTCTCTTGTTCTGGGGTCCATTTAAAGGTATTAGCTTTTTGTGTTACTTGGTACATGGGCCAGAGTAATACACCCAAATGAGGGCTATGTTGCCTCCAAAATCTAAATAGATCCAAGCTAGGTTGTGTCTCTTTCTTGGTTGTAGAAGGGCCAGATACAACAACGTGTCCTTCACCTTAGAAGAGATATTTCTGCATGCCCTATATCACTAGATTCCTGGAAATTTCCCTGAGGTAAAGGACCCATGAATTTAATTGGATTTATTTCTGATCCTCTCACACACAAATGCTTTACTAACTCCAGAGTGCTTGCTCACTTGGTCCGATTAGCATGATGTCACCAGTGTAATGGACCAGTGTGATATCTTGTGGAAGAGAAAGGGAATTAAGATCTCACTGCTAACTAAGTTGCTGGAGAGTTGATTTACCTCTGAAGTAGAACAGTGAAGGTGTACTGTTGGCCCTGTAAGCTGAAAGCAAATTGAGGGCCTTATGAATAGATATGGAGAAAAAGATATTTGCCAAATTAATAGCTGCACACCATATAACAGAAGCTACATTTATCTACTCAAGCAAGGTAACCACATCTGGTACAGCAGCTGCAACTGGAGTCACCACTTGACTAAGCTGATGGTAATACGTCATTGTTTTCAAGGTCTATTCATCTTCTGCATGGTCTAAACCAGATAGTTAAATGAGGATGTGGTTGTAGGAGAGTTAAATGGGGGTGTGGTGCACCCTTGCATCACCATCTTGATGGTGGTACTAATCTCCCCAGTCCCTCCATGGATGTAATAATGGTTTTGATTTACTATTTTCACAGGTAGCAGCAACTGTAATGACTTTCATTCAGTCTTTTCCACCATAACAGACCCTCATCCACTTATTAGGGAACAAATGCAGAGATTCTGCCAAGTGCTAAGTATATCTATCACAATTATGCATTCTGGAAGTGGGGAAACGATCACAAGATGGATTCAGGGACCTACTACGAGGTAGGTCTTGGCTACAACTGCATTGATAGGCTACTTCTTGTCCTAGAGGGCCACAATCATGGTTTGGATCACCTGCAGTCAGCATTAGTTCAGAACCAGTGTTCAGTGTCTGATCATTTTCTTGTTCCTAATAAACAGTTACTCTGGTAAAAGTCTGTGGACTCCATTGGGATTGACAGCCTTGAGGGATTTTAGTGCTAGAGGTTTTAAGTGTTAAGAGTTTGGGCTTGAGATTGAGTGGTGGGTCAGATATTTGACTCCTGCCAATGAGCAACTTGGCTCAGTACCTTTTATTGGTGATGGAAGTTTTGACTTTTGATTGCCCTTGGTGGGACAGTCGTAGTCCCCAAAGTTCAAGTGGTGAGGGAGACACAACTGCATAGTCAATGACATGGTTATCAATGCCAGGGTTAGCCAAGGGTTAACTGAAGAACACTAGGCACATGCCTGGGGACTTTTTGTGTATAAACTGGCTTGCCTGGTAACTTTCATCATTGCATTTAGATCTGGATATCCTACTGTTGGGTTAATTTTTAACTCAGAAGGTGGATTTATGCTAGAGAGTGGGGTTCAAGGTGATCCCTTTCTTCTTTCTTTGGCCATTTCCTTAGATGTCTCCTTCTACAACTTCCACTAAGGGCCATAATCTCCAATAATCTTAAAGGAATATTTTGACCTGGTGGTCTCTTCTTTTGAGGTTGCTTCCAACTGAGAGTGGACTATTGTTCCTGTCTATAGGGGATTATGGAACACTTACCCTGACTGAGAAGGAGTTGGTCTGCTCTCACACAGCATCTAATGATCTAAGGCAGAGTTTGATTGAGTGTGTTGAAGGTTACTATAAGGTAGAAAGATTGGGTGGCTTCTATGATAGTTGAGAAAGGGTATAGTCAGCATCTTCAGTGATTCGGATAAGCTATAGAACCATTTTTTGTAGGTAGATTTCTTGGATCATGGAAGAGAAAAATTTTGTGAGACAATTAATTAGACAGGGTCTAAGCAAATGTAAGAAAAATCTCACTAGTGTGCCAAGAAAATGTAATATTGAGAGTCAAACCCAACTAAGCCTCCAAAAGAACCAACTACTTAGCCCTTGTTTCTTCAATTGAGATACCTGATCTTTGAGAATATTTACAATTTGTTTTACAACACCTGATTGGTTGGTATACTAAGAACATTGTTTTTTTAAAGCCATTCAGAGACCTCTCTGAGTTAAGGTTAGCATGTTGAGACCTCTGTGACTTTGAAGGGCCATCACAGTTAGAGAATTTATTTGATCTTTTAGGGTCTTTAAGAAAGTGGAAATCTTAGTAAGGCCTTCAGAGAGCTTGAGGGAGAGGCTGTGGAATGTATATGATCCTATTTACAGTCCTACAGCTCCTGTTCCTATCCGTGTTGATCCCCAAACCCACCAAGATAGGAATTAGCATAATCTCCCTTTTTGGTAAAACAGAGATGGAAAGAATTTGGAATGCTGGGTTGTTAGGAACAATCTGTATCTCAGAGACAAGATTAGCTCTGGGATAAACACCTGTCCTGTTGGAAGGTAGGCAGAGGAAAGTTTAATTTCTACAAAGAAAAAACACACCCAGGTTGATAAGAGAGGTAGCAAGATCAAGACAGAAAAGGAGATGTGCATCAGTTGTGAAAGTACTGGTGGCTTCTCTGAAGAAAGATCAACTTGCAAATGCCATTCGTATCAATGTTTGAAAAGAAAGAAGTTGTGGGCCAGGGATTTAGCTCAGTGGTTCCACCACCCATGCCACAAGTTTGAGGACCCAAGTTTGATCCCCGGTACCAAAAAAAAAAAAGTTGTGGCTGAGATGGATCTTCAGTATTATTTTCTTGAAATAAGTGTTATCTTTGTGAGCTGAGGATAAACCAAGTGTCCCAAGATTCAGGTTAATGATGTATCAGCAATTAGTTTGGAGTAGAGCTAACAGCAGTTACCTAGGGACTGAAATTAGGTATTTGAGAAGATGACAGTCTTTCCTGACACATGAGTGGGTCTGTTGAAGTAGAAAGGCAGAGATTTACATTAGTTTGGAGAAATGGTGAAGAGAAATGTAGCCTCTACAATTGTAGTCTAAGATATAGGTAAAGTTACACTGAGTGATATTGCCCATAGGCTGAGAATATTTAGGGTGTTGTATGGCCTTTATGTATATTTCAGTTTGAATGACAAGGAAGACACTTGAAAATATTATGCCAGAAACATAGGTATTGTAAATGATTTTAATTTGGCTATGTAGATTTGTGTTAGAGAATTGAAGGTGAATAAGGCCTGGGAAGTGAAGTTTCTTAATAGAAATGAGAGCATAAAAATAGCTTAAAGGCAGTCCAGTCAGAAGGGTTTGAAAGATTTGCCCATGTGGTCCATTAAAAGAAAATAGTGTGCTTTTTCCAGTATGCAGAGGTAAGGAAAGGTTTGGGACTGATAACAGGTTTGATACTAAACATAGGTAACATTGCAAATTGAAGCAGGTAGCAGGGAGATTTTATAAACTATGTTAGCATTTTTGATGCAGAAAAGAAATTATGTATAGTAGTAGAGAGTGAGCTAGAGCAGGAAAGATGAAACCAAATTAGAATGCAGAGTGAAAATCCCAAGCCTAGAATAAGTGCCTATTTTTTTGAGTTGTATGTGAAGGAAAGTCTTAGCTTCTTTCAAAGAATAAACTGACAAGTCCTCCTGTAATAGCAAATTCCAAATGAATCTTTGAAATAGATCAAAATCTAAGAGTATGTCTATACTGTAACCAGTAAAGGTAATTAAAATCATGTCAAGAATTTAGAAATATGATCATTCTTGCTACTCATTAGAGAATGAATTAGTTGTAGCTGGGTTCTTTTTTTCCCATTAATTTTATTGGTACATTTTAGGTGTACAATACAGTTACATTCATCATTGGGATCTTATACCTTTACATAATATATCTTGGTTCTTATTTTTTTTCCCATTTTTATTTTCTTTTAAAGAGGTCCTTGAAATCCTTGACAGGATCACAAGAATATAATTTTCTGCCTGATTTTTCATCATCTTGGTCGTGATCAGATGGACCTTGCTTGATCCTAGAGAGGTGAATCCACCTAATTATGCCTGCCAATTCACCTGCCAATTTGATTGTGATTGAGGTGTCTACCATGATAGAGAAGGAACCTTTCAACTTCTGTCTTAACTGGGGTGCTGGAGTCTCTAATTTTCATCTTAAGTACTTCATCCCCAGAGCAGACACAATGTGTTCCCCTAAGGTCCAGCAGCAGGCAGTCTTTGTTTTTCCTTATTTTTAGATAGTTTTTTGAGCTTGGCTCAGGTTAGTAAGATACTGTAACATTTAGTGGCCTCAGAAACTATCACCATGTCAGAAAATAGAAATGTCCTCCCAAATAGCATTTCATATGGACTCATATTTAGCCCAGTATTTAGGATGTCTCAAATTCTCATGAGGGTTCTTGGAAGTAACCTAAGCTATGCATCATAAGTCTCTTGGCAAAATTTTGACAGAATCTTTTAGGGGCTAGATGGGTCCTTCAACCTTTCTGGAGAAATGAGGTCTCCAGGGGAAGTGAAGATAGTATTTTGTTTCTAAAACCATTGCTAACCCTTGAGTTAATTGAAAGGTGAAAGAAGGCCCATTGTCACTCTGAAGAGAAATGACTTGTTCACAAGAGGCTCTGCCTCTCCATTAGGCAGTGAATATTTTGCCCTTTATTGGCAAAATAATGCCCTTTATTGGCATTACAGCTTTCTTGAAGAAACTGTAATGGAGCCCAGAGCCCATGACGGTAGGATGGGTCAAAATGACATAGTCAATGACATGGTACTCAGGATGAGGGTCAACCAAGAGTTTCTGAAGGCCAGTGGGCCAATGCCCAGAAACCTATTTCATGCAAACTGGTTATCTGGTAACTTCCTCCCATTATATTTAGACCTGGGTATCTTGATCCTGGGTTAATGCTTAACTCAGAAAGTGAATCTGCCCTAGACAGGAGGCTCCAAGTTGGGCCTTCTTTTATTTCTCCAGCTCTTTCCTTATCTACCTGATGCCTCAGGGTTATGGGACAGCCTTAGTCTATCATTGCCATCTGTATTCTGGAGAGCCAGAGGATCAATTAGCTGCTCAGTCCAAGAAGGCAGAAGTTGCAGAACAAAAGGGATCAAGACTGCAAGATCTGCCCAAGGTTGAAGAACTGGAAGCTCACTGGAGAGTTGCTCTTGAGAGTGTGCATTAGAAGGCTGAAGAAAATGGGAGATCAATGTTTGACAGCAAGGTCAGCAAAGGAAGGACCCACTCAAGACAGCTTTTCAAGCTGAGCATACTTTCTTCTTTGTTCCTGTTTTTTTCTATCCAGACTACAAACAAGCCTATGCAACCAGCACCTAGGGTGCCTCTTCCCTCCTCAGTTTGCTGGCCTACATGCTAATCATCCACAGACACAACCAGAAGTGTACTTTACTAAACTTTTAGGTATCTCTTAATCCATTCAGTTTGACATATCACAATTAACAGTGAAAATCTGTTTAAATAGTTAATCCTATTAATGATGCAACATCTTTGAATTGTTGGTTTCAAAGGAGAGATATTAGAGAACACAGCTTCAAAAACAAATTGTTTTGATCTCAGTCTCCAAAGTTCTGTTAATTTAAGCTTTAATATAATTGAAGGCCAACTGCTTTTGTATACTGAAAGTGACAGTGGTGACTGAAGACACCACCTTTGAAACAGTGAGAGTTGGGCCCCAAGGATTTAAACAACTACCATTAAGAGAGCTTTAGCAGGCAATGGAAAATAGCTCAACAGAAAATTGAGAATAACAATATTGCCAGTCTACCTAAGGCTTGATTTCACATAACCTCAAGATAACTCCATGATGGTATAGGGAATAAGGAATGGATAGTAGAATAAAACTTTTCAAGATTTGAAATTATACATAGGCTATATCTGTGCCTGGGTGTCTCCATTCACAGTACTGTGTAGAAGACACAAAACATACTATTTTCTCAAGGGATTACTTATATTGTCTGTGGACCCACATGCTTAGCCTTCCAAAGTCTATACTTGTTTAATGCTTAAAACCATCCCCCAGTCCCAGAGACTGTACCGACATGAATTAAGTCATAAAATAATTCTGACCATCAAGATGGGCTTGATCTCCCAAGACTAATTCAGATATGAAACTACAGAATAAAAAATAAGGTAAAGACTTCCAGTAGGTGAATTCAGGGGCATTAAACATAATGGATGAATAGCCTTTCACAGAAATGGAACCAGAAGCTGTAACAGCGACTAACCCAAGAATCGTCTCTACCTATGTTTAGGGCTTTGTTCCCGTGCTTCCAATAGAGTATGTGTATTGGTCAGGCTTCTCCAGAAAACAGTATGCACACATATATGGATTATGCAAGGGGATTTATTAGACAGGCAGCAACAGGAACAGAGGCAGGATAGTCTAAATAGATGACTGCAGGCTAGTGAGCCAGAAAATCCAGGAGTTTTTCAATCCTAAGTGCTCAGAATCTCAGAATAGGAGACTGGAGGCCTGAGAGCTCCCTGGAGAGTCACTGGTGTGAGTACACTGAAAGGCTGAAGAAGCTGGAGTCTGATGTCCACAGCCACAGTGCTAACAAAAGACACATCCAGTCCAGCCGAATGGAGCTTTTTCAAAATGCAGACTGATTTCCTCTCTTCCCTTTTATTTCATTCGGGTTGCAAACTTATTGCATGATGCCACTCATAGTTAGTACTAGGGAGCATTTCCCCTCTGTTACTGGCCTACATTCCAGTAATCTCTGAATGTGTATGACCATACATACATACCCAGAATTATGCTTTATTAATCTGCTAGATGTCTCTTAATCACTTCAAGTTTGCAGACTACAATTAATTGTCACAGTATGCTAATTGATTTGGATGGGGAACTGCTAAAGAGTAGAAATGCTCCCAAATCTGTACGGGATTATTTCTTGTAGGTATTTTATTAAATAAACTTTTATTAAAAGTTTTTTATTAAAATAAACTTTTATTTGGCACAAGGTTTCAGAATTTTTCTTCCATGGTCACCTGACTCCAAAAAAGAAATATTGTGTTGGAAGGATGCAGTGGAGAAGAGCTACTCATTTTATGGCAGCTGGGAAGCAGAGCATGTGGACACTACCTGAGAGGGAAGGACAGGTCCAGATCTAGTGTCCAAGTTTATGCTTTTGTGGTCCAACAGATATACCCAGAAGTATGATTTTCTAATCTCCTAGTAAACTCCTAAGACAATTGAGTTGACAATCTAGCTCATCACAATTTGCATTTAAAATTTTTTAATTGACAAGTAAAATTATTCCTACACAATGTGATGTTTAGTTACATATATGCATTATGATTAAATCAAGTGAATTAACATATCTACCACCTCATCTCCCCATCATATTTTGTGACAGAATATTTACAGATCTACTACTGTATCAAATTTTCAAGCATACAATACATTACTATTAACTATATTCATTATATTGTTCAATATGTCTTCAGAACTTATTTCTAACTGCAACCTGGTACTTTGTATCCTTTATCCAAAATTCACCATTCTTCACCCACCATTGTTCTATTCTTTGAGTCTATGAGTTTGATTTTGTAGTTTTTAAGTTGTTAGATCATAAAGAACCATATTCATCTCTGAAGCTGCTTGGATCAAAAGCCAAAGAGTCATTCATGACATCCTATCACTTCTACCTTTAAAATAAGTGAAGTGCTCACTTTTTCTATTTCCACAAATCCACCACTGGTTTGGGCCAATTTATTGAATGACTGGATTATGAAATAACCTAAACAAGCTCTTCCCTAAACAAACTCTCTATCTTTGATTTTCAATGATTCTAACACCTAAGATAAACTCATTCTTTGGTCAAATCTTCCCCCTAACTGGATACCCATTAATCAGACTCCACATTATCTGGTCTCAGTCTCCTTTTTCCTTTATGACACATATCTTTATTTACACATCATTAGCACCATTGTATTATTTATTATTCCTCAAAAATATGAAATCCTTAGTTCTTAGTAATGACTTTATTTCCCTGGTATACTCATTCCTACTTATCTAAACAGCTCAGGTATCACTGTGTTATATATCTTTTCTTGACCATCGTATCGAAATTCCAAATTATGTCTCTGTAAGAGTCCAATGATATGTTATACCCAATGTGTACAGACTCATGAGAGCTGATTGTTAATATTACTGAAATTTTGCAAGTTTGTACATATCATATTAGTACAATTGATATCAAACTGGTCATTTTCAGCTGTTTTTTTTTTAAAAATACTTATTAGCTTGCTACTACCATTCCATTTTTATCCATTTTCATAGTATTTAATGATCTTCTTTTAATAAGCAACTTTGTTGAACCAAAATTTGCACACCACACAATTTCCAAACTTTAAATGTAAATCAATAGATTTTAGCACTTTGACAGAGTTTTACAACTATAAACACAATCAAAATTGGGTCATTTTTGTTATCCCAAATCAAAACACTCCACCTACTGGCTATCATTTTCTAATCCCTCCTACCTAAGTGTAACTAACCACTGAGCTATTCTCCATCTTCATAGATTTTCCTATTCTAGGAATTTTCTTTTTCAAAATACACCATGCTTTCAGGTAATGGGGAAAAAATAGGAACCAAGATACATCATGTACAGGTACAAGCACCCAATGATAAATGTAAACGTATTGTATACCTAAAATGTACCAGTAAAAGAATTTAAGCAAAAAAAAAAAAAATACACCATGCTCATAAAATCAATAAAGGCTGTAATGCATCCAAAAAAATGCAAATCCTGCAAAGTGAGCACTTTGTCAGTGAGACTGATAACAGAAACATGCTTAGAATATAATTCTCTCTAAATGATCTTTTAAATACACTGAATATACCTATTTTTATATTCATTATTTATTATCTGTCTCCCATATTAGAATATAAAAGCAAAGGAAGACCTTTTAATTTTGCTTAATGATGCTTTCCTCTGCTGTACATGTACTTAGAAAAACAATGATACCTAGAAGTTCCTCAAATAACACAGCCTTCAATACCCAAAGATTCTATGACAAAAATATATGAAACATTGTGTTTGTATTGAACAGGTGTAGACTTTTTCTTCATTCCCTAATATACTAAACCAATTATTTATATACTGTTTGCATTGTATGTGGTATCATAGACAATATAGAGATGATTTAAATTATATTGCCATATGTGCATATATTATATGGAAATATATATTATATGGGATACCATTTTATATAAGAGACTTGAGGACCCAATGATTTTGTTATGGGTGGTAGTTCTGTAATCGATCCCCCTTGAATCCTGAGGGATGATTGTTATTTGTTGAACAAATGAATTTCTGTTAACAACATAAACCATTTAATTTTGTAGCTGAAAACAAATATCCCCCCCCAAAAGACAACATTTTAAAGAGTTCTTGAAGTTAAATATGGTTATTAAACATCTTTTAGCAATGAGGATGTGGCCAGAAGCGATGTATTCAACTCTTGTGCCATCCCTTAATTAAGAAGGGGTGAGGACTCAGATAATTTAGGTACCAGTATAATCCTGTACTGGTCATCTGAGGCCATTGGTGTGGGACAGCCCTCGGTAAAATGGTCTCATCTCTGATATGGTGTGCTTCAACAACAGCCCTGCACTGATTGTGTGTAGATTGTTACTTAAGAGGTGAACACATCTATATCTGGCTTAAGCCTGTGCTTTACAGTAGTATTATGTTATTGCACATTTAAAACTTACATAGCGTGCCGAGTAAATAGATGAAATCAAGGGCTAAGTGGCCCCATATATAAGTGCCTATGGCAAAATAATCACAATGCTCTGCTTCCCACCAGGGGTTGTTTATTATTCTTTTTATTTTTGTTAAAGTGGCCAGACTGGTATCTCAGAATAGGGTATCATATCCTCTGTGGAATAGTTTATTCACTCTCTCAAAATAAGCTAATTTTGACCTTAATAGTACAACAATGTTAAATTATGAAGTAGAAGAATTAGATTCAAGTAGCAGCTCCCTTCCTTTTTTAGGCATTTTTTAAACTTGATGATTTTTTTTCATATAATATATAATCATTTCACTCTCTCCTTTATGGTAATTTTTATACATTCTTTAGGTGTAAGCTCAAATGTCATTTCTTCGAGAAAGGCCTAACTAAAATCTTACCTGAGATCAGTTCCTGAAAGTTCCTTGTAATTTATGCTTATTTTTTCCATATTGTTTAAGCAATCTTGTTTATTTGTGTCATTGATGATTGTGTTTCTCTCACAACCTAAAAATCCTAGATTAAGAGTGAACATTTCTCTTTAACTCCTTGTTTGGCATACTATAAGCATTCAGTTAACATTTGTCAAATACTGAATAAGCTAAGTAATTTAAAATCTCTATACTGATTATTTTTATTAAAGAATGTCACAATAAGATATTTCTGCCATATCTACCTTGAAATGTTAATCATTAATTACATCAATGAATGTTATAAAATTTTAATAGTATATTAGTGTCATAATACATTGTATTAGACAATATATAGTTAAATGACCCAACAGTGAATTGTGTTAGGTATCAAACATCATTAGGTAAATAGGTCTTTATGCTTTAAAATTATTAAATGATCTCATTTTACTTACTTGTCTGCTCTTTATAAATGTTTAACAATATCACTATATATTTTAATTATCTCATTCTCATTTTAAAATTGCTATGATTATATTTTGTATTCATACATAATGTTGATATTTATAATGAAATACAATGTTAGGTTGACAGTCCTGAATTAAGATAAGATGGGGGTTTTGACTTTTTAAGTAACTGCAGTGACAACTTTTAATATTAATAAACAAAATGTAAAAATCTGAGAATTAGTGAAAAGCTCTAGAATGTAGTAATTCTTCCTAACTCACAGTTTTGGAAATAAGTATGTGTGGATCTGATTCCAGATGGTGACCTTTAATTTATAACTTTTTGGGTTTATGCAATTTGAGCTTCTGGGAATTGGTATCTACCCACTGGTAGCAAGACATCATTACAGATTTAAAGATAATCTAACTTCATATAGCACAGTTCCTTGGACTCATTTACACAGTCTTATTCATCCTGTCAGTCACAAGTATTTCATTAATACTTTGTTCCAAGCATAGTTACAGTCACTGGAAACACATCATTTAATTATACATAGTCCTTACTGTCAGTTTGCTTACAATGCATTGTGGAGACACACAATAAAAGCATTAAATGAATAGGGTCCATACCACCAGTGTGATCACTCTAGAAGCAGTAAATACTATGCAACAAAATTATATGGACAGAGAATGAAATTGGAATAATATTTCTACAAAAATGATACAAAATTGGCAGTTGCACGAAGTTTTGGGTGAAGTGCATTTTAACAGATATTAAATAGTCATCAAATAACTGGTAAAATATGTAAATGAGTATATGCATGAAAATTGATGTAAATTGTATATGGCAATGATTATGCAAAGAGAGTGAAAGACAGAAATGAGCACATTGTATTTATGTGTGTATTGTAATTTTTGGAGCCAAGTAGAAAATCCTCCAAGTAACAATGCTATTTCAGCTACTTTTGTAAATTGCGAATAATAGCTAAATCCATAGTGTTTTTATGAGTCTAGAAATTTAGCACAATAACTTGCATATGATAGTGCTTGCTTGGTGCATGTAATGTCTTTTTTTGTAAATGTGGGTTTACTGCAGTAGAACAACTCACATGGTACAAATAATGATTTCCCAAAGGGCAAACTATAAAGAACATAAGCTGAATTTCTGACTCTTGCTTTTTAAATACCTTAAGAGACATAATAATAAAATATAAGTAAGAAACTGTTTCTATAAAACTTTTTTAAAGTATTGACTGAGGAGGGAGAAGTGCTTTTTATACCCAATCTTCCTATGGTTTTCCTCTGCTTTCCATTTTTTTGCATAGTACATTGAAACACTACTACATTTCCTTATTCAACCCCATGAGAATATGGGTGCATGGATTTAAATTGATCCCAATGGAACTAATAATAATGACATTGGGGAATGTACTACCAGAACCAGAAAAGTCATGTCTTGGCTATAGATACGATTTTAAGCATCTATGATTTAAGCTTTGTTTTGGCATCTAGCATGCATATATATATATTATATATATATAATATATATATAATTAAATACAACTGAATACTTCACATATAAATAATGTTTTCTTATAATAAGTAATTTCATGATATACATAAAAAGGAATACAGAGAATATGTGCTTGTCTACACTTAAAATATAGATTAGTTAAATGCATATAAAAATAGAGAGCAAAGAAATGCAAGTACCTATATACATTATTTGCACACAAACACATGAAACACTACTAATTTAGATATATGAATACATGTTTGCACATTAGCTAGTTTGAACATTAGTTAGACATCCACACATATTTTTTTAATTGATTTTATTGGTACATTTAGGTATACAATATGACATTCATCTTTGGGAACTTGTACCTTTACATGATATATCTTGGTTCTATTTTTTTCCCAACCCCCTGCCCTTCCTTCAACCCCTCCAGCCCTACCTATTTATAAAGAATGTTTCCATTTTTTCCTTTTCTCATATTTATTCATTTCCCCTACCCCTCCCCCTTCCCCTTCCCCTTTAGACCTTTTCTTCCTATTTCACATTATCTATTATACATTTTGAACAATATTTATACTTTTAGTTTCTCA
The DNA here is from genome assembly GCF_000247695.1 of Heterocephalus glaber. Next base: position 19,571,964 of record NW_004624757.1, on the reverse strand, counting down.
TACCAGAAAAATTATTTGATATTTACACATGTGTGTCCTATTTACTTCACTAAAGAGTATGGCCTCAATGTGCATCCATTTAGCTATCAATGTCTCTAGTTTCTCATTCTTTATGGTCAAGTAGTACTCCATTTTATAAAAAAACCCACATTTTCTTTATCTGGTCTCCAGTTGTTGGGCAATTGGATTGTTTCCAAGTTTTAGGTATTACAAACTCTGCTGCTATGAACATGGGTGCACATATATCACTGTGATATTATTGTTTTAATTCTTTTGGGAAGATACCCAGCAGGGGAATAACTGGGTCAAATGGGATCTCTAATCCAAATTTTTTGAGGTATCTCCATATGGATTTTCATAGTAGTTGCACCAGTCTGTAATCCCAACAACACTGAAAAGTGTTCCTTTTTCCCCACAACCCTGTCAACATTTGTTATTGGTTGATTTCTTGATAGCTGCCATTCTTTTTGGAGTGAAGTGGAATCTCAAAGTTGTTTTCATTTGTATCTCTCAAATGACCAGTGATGTTGAACATTTTTTCATATTTTTTTTGCTATTAGTTCTTCCTTGTCTAAGAAATGTCTGTTCATTTCAGATGCCCATTTTTGGATTGGGTCCTTAAATTTGGGAGATTCGATTTCTTTAAATTCTTTATATATCCTAGATAGTAGACCTTTGTCTGAGGAACAACTGGTAAAATTTTGTTTTCCAAATTGTGGGTTATCTCTTCACTCTGTTGGTGGTTTCTCTTGCTGTGCAGAAGCTTTTTAATAAGATGAAATTTCACTTGATATCTTTTTTCCAGTGAATGCGTTTGGCTCCTTTGTCAAAGATGAGGGGGTTGATTATATCTGGAGTTGTTTCTACATCTTCTAATTGGTTCCACTGATCCTTGGGTCTGTTTTTTGCTAGTACCATGCTGGTTTTTTTTGTTTTGCTTTGTTTTTGTTTTTTATCACAATAACTTTGTAGTACAGATTCAAGTTGGGGATTGTGATAACCCCCTACTTTGTCTTTGTTGCCTAGAATTGCTTTTGATATTCTAGGTCTCTTCTTGTTCCAAATTAATTTTTGGATTGTTTTCCCAAGTTCTGTGAAGTTTCCTCTTGTAATTTCAATGGGGAGTGCCTTGAATCTATAAAACAATTTTGGAAATATGGCCATTTTCACTATATTGGTTCTTCCTACCCAGGATCAAGGGATGTCTTTCCATGTTCTGATATCCTCTTCAATATCTTTTTTCAGAGTGCTGTCGTTTTTGAGTACACGTCTTTGATTTCTTTCATTAGGTTTATTACTAGGTATTTCATTTTTTTGGATGCTATTGTGAAAGGTGTTGTTCCTCCAGCTCCTCTCTCAGTGAGTTTGTTGTTTATGTACAGGAAGGCTATTGATTTTTGTGTGTTGACCTTGTATCCAGCTATTCTACTGAATTTGGTTATTAAGTCTAGAAGATCTCGGAGTTCTTGGTGTCTTCTATACAAAGTATCATGTGATCTGAAAATAATGAAAATTTAATTTATTTGTTTCCTATCGTTATTCCTTTTATTTCTTTCTCTTGTCTAACTGCTGTGGCTAATATTTCCAAAACTATATTGAACAGGACTGGTGATAGTGGACATCCTTGTCTTGTACCTGATTTTAGTGTGAAGGATTTCAGTTTTTGACCATTTAGTATGATGTTGGCTGTTTGTTTTTCATAGATGGCTTTTATCACATTGAAGTAGAGACCATACATTCTAATTTTCTGTAGGGTTTTTATCATGAACGGGTGTTGGATTTTGTCAAACGCTTTTTCTGCATCTATTGAGATGATCCTATGTTTTTTGTTTTTGGCTCTATTAATATAGTGTATTACATTAATTGATTTGCATATGTTGAACCATCCCTGCATCCCTGGGATGAATCCCACTCGGTCAGGGTGTATGATCTGCTTGATGATCTTCTGGATTGTATTTGCCAGTATCTTATTAAGGATTTTTGCATCTATGTTCATTAGTGATATTGGCCTATAGTTCTTTTTTTCAGTTGGGTCTTTCTCTACTTTGGGGATCAAGGTGATGCTTGCTTCCAGGAATGAATTTGGGAGTATTGCTTCTCTTTCAATTTCATTGAAGAGTTTAAACAGTAATGGCAGTAGTTCCTCTCTGAATGTCTTGTAGAACTCAGCAGTGAAGCCATCAGGACCTGGGCTTTTCTTCATTGGTAAGGTTTTAATAACGTTTTCAGTTTCATTGATTGGTATTGGATTGTTTAGAATTTTTAGGTCTTTCTCATTCAACTTTGGTAATTCATATGTATCTAGGAATCTATCCATTTTTTTCTCTGCTTTCCATCTTATTGGTGTACAGGATTTTGAATTAGGTATGGATGATCCTCTGGATTTCTGCTGGATCTGTTGTAATTTCATCCTTTTCATTAATAATTGCATGGATTTTGGCCTTTTCTTTTCTTTTTCTGTTAAGGTTGGCTAAGGGTTTGTCGATTTTTTTATTCTTTTGAAGAACCAACTCTTGTCTTCATAGATTTTTTGTATTGTTCTCTTATTATCCATTGTATTGATCTCTGCTTCAATCTTTAAAATTTCCTCCCTGTATGAGCTTCAGGTTTGTCCTGCTCTTTTTTTTCTAGAAGCTTGATGTTCAGCATTAGGTTGTTTATTTGAGCTTGCTCTGTTTTCCTAATATGAGTATTCACTGCTATGAAATTTCCTTTTAAGGCTGATTTCATTGTGTTCCATAGATTTTGATGTATCATTTAATTGTGAAAACTGTCTGACTTCTTTAATTTCCTCTGTGACTCAATGTTGTTCAGAAGTGTGTTTTTCAATTTCCATGTGTTTATGAAATTTTTACAGTTTCTTTTGCTATTGATCTCCAATTTCACAACACTATGATTGACAATATACAGGGGATAATTTTAATTCCTTCATTTACTTAAACATGTTTTATGAGCAAGTATTGGTTTATTTTGGAGAATGACCCATGTCCAGCCAAAAAGAATGTGTATTTTGATTTTATGGAGTGGAACACTTTGTAAACATCTTTTAAGTCCATTTGTTAAAGAGTTTGGTTGAGTTCTAGTATTTTGCTGTTTATTTTTTTGGCCAGTTGATCTATCTGTTTGTGACAGTAGGGTATTGAGGTTCCTCAATACTACTGTATTAGTGTTCATTTGATTTTTCATGTCCATTAATATTTGTTTTATATAGTTGGGTGTCCTTAGTTTTTGGTTCATGTATATTTATGATTGTCATCTCTTCCTCTTGGATTGTCCCCTCTACAAGGATGTAGTGCCCTTTTTTATCTCTCTTAATTAGTGTTGGTTTGAAGTCCACTTGATCTACAAAGAGGATAGCTACTCCTGCTTTTTGGGGGGGTTTCTGTTACATGGAGTATAGTTTTCCACCCTGTACCTTTCAGCTATGAGTTTCTTTTTGAATCAAATGTGTTTCTTTATGCAGCATATTGCTAGATCTTGCTTCTTGACTCATTCTCCCAGTGTATTTATTTTTATTGGTGAATTGAGACCATTAACATGGATGGTTATAATTTATATGTATTTACTTATCCTTGTCATGATTTTTTCCTGTTACTGGATTCTCCTCCTTTGCATTTAATTTCTTTTCTTGGCTGATGGATTCATTCTGCTGGAGTTTGTAGGGTTTGACACTCATTGTCTTTTCCTAGGATAGTGTTTAAAATTCTTTGGAGTGCTGCTTTGGTATTCATGAAATTCTTCAGGTGTTCTTTGTCATGAAAGTATCTTATTTCTCTTTCAATTTTGAAAGATAGTTTTCCAGGGTACATCATTCTGGCTGGAGGTTGGAGGTTGTTTTCTTTTAGGGCTTGAAATACTTCACTTCAGGCTCTTCTTGACTTGAGTGTTTGTGTTGTGAAGTCTGCTGTGATTCTGATGGGTTCCTTTGTATGCAGTTTGTTTCTTTTCTCTTAACTGCTTGCAGTATTTTGTTCTTCTGTTGGTTTTCTCAAGTCTTGACTATTATATGCCTAGGTGTAAATTGTTTTGATCATGGCTAGCTGGATTCCTATATGCCTCACTTATCTGTATGTCAAATTCTTTTCCCCTGCTTGGGACATTTTCTGCCATTACTTCCATGAACAGATTTTTTGTTTGTTTGTTTTTGTTTTTGGTACTGGGGATTGAACTGGGGTCCTTGCGTTTGCGAGGCAGGTGGCGGAACCACTGAGCTAAATCCTCAGCCCTATGAAAAGATTTTTTATGTCATTTGCACTATTTCCTGCTTCTTCATTGACTCTGATCAGTCTTATGTTATTTTTCTTTGCATCATCTAGCAGCTGTTGGATTGATTTCTCATAGTCCTGTACTATTTTTAAGAAATCTTTCTTTTCCTGGTCACTGTTGCAATCCTGTCTTCTATGTCTGATATTCTGTCCTCACATTGGCTCATTCTGTTGTGTAAACTATCATTGGAGTTTTTAATCTCTTGCATGTTTGCATCTGTTTTATGGATTCTATTTGTTTCCTATGCTGTGACTCCATCATGTTCCTCAGTTCATCTATTTTTTATCTGTGTCTTCCCTAGATTTATTAATCATGTCTTACACTATGGACACAATATCTGATTTTATCTGAGAAATTATTTTGATTTTATTTTTTCCAGATCCTCTTTTGTTGCCAGTTCAGCAAGTTCAGGTAGTTGAGTCAGATTATTCTATCTCATTGCCCCTTGGGGTTGCCTTTGGTGATGTGGAAATCTTGTCTTGAGTCTTTTTTATGTGCCTTCTCATTTCAACTGATACAGTCTTCTATGATTTTGTTGCTATGACTCTGCTCACTCAGTGGGCTTCATTTCTCAGCCAGCCTCAGAGAGGCTTTTTCTCTGCTGCTCACCACTGCACCAATTAATGAGTTCAGAATGGTGACTTTCTGTATCCCTGTGCTGCCTTGTGGTGCAGGTAGGGTTCTGGCTAGGGTCTGGGCACACTTAATGATGGTATCTGTGTGGGCCTCTGGCTGGTGTCTGCCCACCTGTGTAGCTATTGTCTGCGAGGGCCTTTGGCTGTGGGCTGTGCACCCAAGGCCCTGGATTCTAAGCCAGCTTCTGGATGGGACCTGCACACACTTACTGATGGTTTCTGAGTGAGCCTCTGACTGGGCCCTGCATGCCCAAGCTGCTGATGTCTGGGCGGGGCCCTGTTTGGGACCTGTGCATACGTACTGCTCTTTTCCAGGTGAGCTTCTGGCCATTGGCATGTCTTCTTGGGTAATGATAGCCAAATGAGGAAATCAGCCTGTCTCATATTTTGGTTGACATAGCTTAAGATTATAATCATGACTGTAAAGATATATTTGTACAACTCAGAAAAGTAAAACTAAACAAAAGTATTCTAAGACTGTAGGCATCTATATTCATGTTGATATTTGTTGTCAATATTTTTAAGATTACCAATGTGTAATCATGCTTTTGTAATCATAATTACCTTTTCTTTCTTCTCCATGGAAAATAATGATTTTTCAAAATCATAATGGAAAAAATTTAAAAAACAAAAACTTCCAGGTTTAGGACTGAAACATGAATTATTTTGCCACAGGTTTTCTGGTTAAGGGCTAAAACAATCAAATAAACAGTTCAGAAGACTAATGTTTCCCTGTAGAAATACCATTGTATTCGACAGAGAAAAATGTCTTGTCTGTTTCTGTGGTCAGAACTAGTATTCATGATTGATATCTGATGAAATAAAGAAATATATATCACAGGGACTCTAATGAGAGTTAAGTGTTCTAATGAAAGGCTAATATGTTACTCAGAAAGGAATGAAATTCATGATGAATGGTAAACAAGCCCCTTTCTCAACTGTACTAATAGCCATGCTTATCACAATGGAGGAAATGGAAAATTCTGTTACAGATTGAGAGGAATAAAAAAAAAGTACTGGTAGTACAGCAGGATTATGAAGAGTTGGTGATGATATGATGCAGAAAATGTTTCCATTGGATGTGATGTTCTACTGTCTACAGTGAATTAAGAGTAAAAATAGTTCTACTGAAGTTTTCACATGGAGCAGTTGTAAATTAACAAAACTGTTTTAGGACTAATTTTTCCACCTGTGAGTTCATGAAAATATGCTAATGTGATAGTTAAAAACAAAAATATATAAACCTTTTTTTGTTGTTTTTTAAAGAACAGAATCAAATTCTCCTTAGAAATATTTTAAGAACACTTTTTTATAAAATCTAAGAGAGGCACTGTATTTAACTGTGCATTATATACTTTTGGTGAGTTTATTTCAGCTGATAGGCTAAAATGGAAAATAATTGATGAAAATTATTATAAGCATGAAATTTAAGAAATACATTGTGAGAAAGCAGAAATGTATATATTAATGAAAAATTTCTGAATTTGTACATTATGTTATTAGTGTCATAGTGTTTACCTGGATTACTTTTTCTATAATAACTCTGATGTCTGAGCTCACTCATAAAGCTATAATCAGCTGAGATCTTGGCTAGAGCTTTAATGTGCAAAATGCCCTGTCCTATGTTTGATGCTTCAGCTGGGATGGCTGGAAAAACATGGCTTGTTATACTATGACTTCTGAAGTGTTGGATTGTAGCTCCAAGATCACAAAAGCAAAAGCTATCAGAAATCATAGGCACATGGGCTAACCTTGGTATACTAGTGAAGCAGGTTACAGGCTCAGAATGATGCTCTGTTCTTTCAAGAAATTGTTGATCGCATTTAAAGGTAATCTGGATACAGTAGCAGAAACATAAGATTAACAAAAGAAATCCTTAGTCATCTCTCATTTGATTATGAATAGATCCCTGATTTTACTCAACATAAACTGCAAAATAAAAAGAAAAGAAAATCTGAATCTCAGGTATTGCAGCTACCAATGAGAAAGACATATTCAAGATAAAAGCAAAAATAAGCTTGGCAAAGAAAAAAAGAAAGAAAGAAAGAAAGAAAGAAAGAAAGAAAGAAAGAAAGAAAGAAAGAAAGAAAGAAAGAAAGAGAAAGAAAGAAAGAAGGAAAGAAAGAAAGAGGAAGAAATAAAAACAATCAGAGAGGCAGCAGTAATAAAATTCTTTTGATGCTGGCACTATTCTTGGGAAACCAAGAAAGTACATACCAGAATTTAACCAGTGCATCGGGTGTACTTTTTGGGCTGTTCAATTTAATTGGGTCCAGGAAATGAGTTCACTTGTGTGCCTTACTGTCAAAAGTTAGGAAGCTAAAAACTGTTACACAGATAAATAGAGGGAGCAAAGATTTAAATGTTAAATGTTAAAGATTTAGTTAATTCATAAATGAGGAAACCAATAAAATGGTCAGACTGGTTTTGGTCTTATATTTCTTTCCTATGTAAATTAAGGCAGTGTATCTTAGAGAAGTTATTTGCTGAAAATCACATAGGCAATAAGTGTTAGATGTGGGAATATGATCTAGGACAAAGTCTCAATCTCCTAAGTAAGGTAATTCCATTTTTAAAAAACTTATTAAATCTTCAATGTGGCATTTAACTGAAATCCTCAGGCCTATAAAGAAAGCCTACTTTTTGCTTCTGGTTTTCTGTCTTATAACTGTGCACTATACATCTAATTTATACCAGGAAGTACTTTTTAAAAATGGAGTGGCCTTATCTGAAATTATTCACACTAATCTGAATAGCTGGGTAGTATTATTATATCTTTTCTATGTATCCTATTTTGTTAACACACATTTTCACTAGGCTTTTTGTAAAATACATGGTAGTTTTTCTTTGTATTTATTCTTGCATCAACCAAAACTATTAAGTGTAGTGAATGAACTAGTATGTTAAAGCTATGTGAAATTTTTGCTTACAGAAGTTGAGGATATATACATATTTTCTTTGTTTTAAAAGTATGTATGGATCTGCCAGAATTCTTGATTGAAAAGAAAAAGTAATTGATTCTGGCCAATTCAAGAAGAAAGATTTATCAAAGGATTATTGAGTAGCTCAATGAAATCTATGGGAGCTGGAAAAGGAGCAGGAACAGGAGCAGGAACAGCAGCCAAGTTTAGTCCATAGGAATACAGTACCCTTGTCAGAATAATGATTTGCTGTTATTACTACCACCAAATGTTCTCATGTTGTAGACTGGTGCTAAGGGAAATACCACAATTGTAAATAAATACACATTTATCCTTAAATTGATCAAATGTTCAAAATACAAAATATTGAATTTGAGTAAATATTGCCAAACTAGATCAGACTTCCCAACAAGTGCCACGGTACATACAACCATTTCAATGAATTTCTCATGATAAGAGACTGAAATCTTCATAGATTTTGAGAAAATGCAAAAAGTGGAATAAAAGGTAGAAGTGATGCATTTCCAATAAAATAATAAATGTCTGTATTACTGGGGGACTAATTTATTTACTGTGATGGGTTGTCAAATGTGTCAACTTGACTAGTCTTGTGGTGTTCAGTTAAGACATTATTTCTGGGGATATCTGCAAGGGTATTTTGGCATGAGATTAGCATTTGAATCAGTGGATTCCATAAAGTGGATTTCCCCACCCAGTGTGAATGGGCATCCCAATCCTTAAAGGCTCAAATAGAACAATCTGAGAAAGGATGAATCACCCTTCTGACTTCCTGCCTGACTATTTGAGTTGGAACTTATCTCTAGCCCTTGGACTGAAATTTACATTATCCCTTCTCATAGTGCTCAGGCTTTCAGACTAAAACTCCACTGGAGGTTCTAGGTATTTCCCTTTGCAGGCAGAAGCTCATGGGACTTCCCAAACTTCACAATCATTGACACAAACTGTCACAATAAATGAATCCACACCCCCCCTTCATAACTCTCTTCTTCAATGTCCACTACATGTCACTTGTTTCTTAGTAGTACGTTGTGGATCCCCTTAACAGAAGTTCTTCCTTAGATAAGACAAGGCAAACCTTAATTTTGAAGAATAAGAATCACTTGTAGGCCATTATATCCTGCAAAATTTTGCATTACACTTCCAATAGTTACATAAAATGTTGTCACCTAGGTGCATCTAAACATTTATTAGGTAAGATTTGAATAATTTAATATCCAAATCATTATTTTTATGAGGGATATAGGAAACTTGTCAATCAAATTCAAATAACAATCATATTACCTTCAACAACATGGAATGTATTTTTATTTATTAAGGCATTCTATTTATATAAAATATCAGCTATATAGATGCTATAGAGTGTATTAACAGACCCAAAGCTCCTTCAGCATCATACCTGTACTTTAGTTCTTTTTTCTAGAAAATTAGAAGTGTTGTGTTTTGTTTTTTGGAAGATTTGATATGTGATATGCCAGGTTTTCAGTGTAGTCCAGGATGATGGGGCTAGCATATGTATGAAGGCCAGCAAGAGGGTCCATTCAGAGAACCCAGTTTCATACTAAAGCCTCCTTGTCAGCACGTGACCAGCCATGTTTTTTCCAAGTCTTGACCATTTGGGTTATTGTATCAAAACCTTGGAAATTAAGCATAAGCCATAATATATTCTTATGTTTAGCTTTCCTTCCTTCTACATGAAGTGGAAGAATGGCCATACAAAAATCTGACACTGTCCTCAAGAGACATCGCTGAATGAGCATAGCATGAAACAACAATCCACTTATAGTGGTATCACCATATTATGCAGAGCCATTGGTAAGCCGGGATAAAATTATTTTCTCCTCTTTGAGGTTTTATGGGAAACTCTCCATGAAGTGTCTTTTATGGTGTTAAGTGGGTACTGCAATGTGGCAGAATGTAAGCATATATGAAGTGTGAGTGAATTTATTTGTGCTTTTATTATCAGCTTGGACTAATTATTGTCCTTATATGATGATTGAGGCCTGTTGGAAAAGCTCAATTTTTAAGATGTATGAGATACAACTTGTTCAAATGAGGTAGCTTAGGTTACCTGGTTGTCTTGTGTCCCATTCTACTTTGGGACTCCTTAGTAAACCAAAGTTATTTCTCTAACTTGAAGAATATATTTCCTTGACTCCACCAACCACTCTAAGGAGAAATATATTTTGCACTGGAAGTACAACTTATTTCATCTATTATATGGTGACTATTATTTTAAATTTTGCCATCAGTGTGCTGTTGCTTTTTATTTATTTTTATATAAGTAAGCAGTTATAACTATAATCCTGAGTTCTTTCTTCCATATTTTATAAAGTAATTAGCAAAATATATATTAAGTAATACTACATACGGGATCATTGCAGCTACTGGGCAAGCAGCATAGGAAAAGACAAAATCCTTTTTGTCACAGAACTTTCATTCTGGAGATACCAACATTTAGTAAAGTTACACACATAGAACACTTTCACATAATTTTCAGTAAAAATTATTAAAAATAAAATAATTTGGCACTAGGCAGAAGGGTGGGAAGAGAAAGGTGGGGACCAAGGACTCAAACCTGTGACCCTGCATCTCTGATCTCCTATGGGTAACTGTCCTGGTTGTGCTGGGTCTGCTAGCTGCCCAGAGAGCCTTTGTGATGGTTAAGTTGGATGGTCAGCTGTATTGGGAACCACACAAGGGATTAGTAAAGCACGCATCTGGGTGTTTCTGGGTTGGACATACAGATGTGAGCTGGGTTACTCCATATGATCCTGTCCCTTCCTCTCTGTCCCCTGCTCTGCTTCTGGGGCAGCACAGACCAAGCAGCTTTGCCCCACTGTACCCTCCTGTCATCATACTCTCACTTTGGAACCAAATGAAAATGGAAGAATTCTCTGGAACTGTGAGCTGAATGACCTCTCCTCCTTTAGGTTATGGGTGTTGTGTAATTTGTCCCAGCAACCAAAAAGCTGACTAGTACAGCCTTGAAGTTTCCACACTGACAGACAAATCTCCACAAAAGGTGACAGATTGGAAAGGCCCCACACATGACAGAAGAGTGAGACACTTGCGCAAAAGATAGTATAAATTCAAGGTATTTATTTTGCCTCTTTGTAGCTCAGATTTCCTTATTTGTAAAGTTTGGATAATAGTTTGGAACAAAGATTAGAGAAGGACATTGACATTTCAGCAGAACTTAAGGCAAATGATGATACCAAATATTGGCTAAATGTGCTTAGTAATATAGCAACAATGAATGATGCACTTGAGAAGTTGTTGTACACTCTAGTTCAAGTCAACAAAATTACCAAAATTGGACTTTAATTACTCTATTTATATTTATCTTATTTTTTTCAGTTTAGGATGAATCCTAATCTTCCCAGGTAGAATATTGTATCTTCTCTAGCATTTTGTATGAGCACGCTAAAACGATGCACTATATAAATTTATATATAAAATATATGAATTAAAATGATAATCCTCATAATGAAGATATTTTGAGTGGTCTTCTACATTCTCCTGTTCTTATCAATATTAAGGCACTGACACTGGATAAGCAGATACATCATTTTATGATTTTTTTCTAAATATTTCCTATCAAAGTCTTTCTTTCATCTTTTGTTTTACTTTTAGTCTTCCTGACAACACTATTAGATGTTGTTTGATATTTAAAATTTCACTTTTTGCTTTGGGTACTTCTTCCTGCATTTTACTCATGTCATTTTTTTATATCTGGGCTCTACAAAGAGGAACATGTATAATCGTGTTATTTCCTTGGATGACTCATTTTTCTGACTGTCATAAGATATTTTGTAACAATTCTATCAAATTTCTATTTGTGAGAGGTTTCTCTTGTCTTGTGGGTTATCTTCCATTGTAAGGTTTCTGTCTACAAGGTTATGTTTATTTTTTCTAGATTTACTTAAAACTAAGCTCTAAAATTTAAAGGGGATTTTTCTGACGAAGCCTACTATTTTTTTTTCTTTTCAAGAAGGACATCATTCTGGTATGTAAGTTGGAGAATTATTCTTCAAACTCACCATTACAGCAAAATTATCTGTATCCTTCTTCTCCAAAGCAATCATTTTTTAGTAGAAGGGGAGATGAATATACTATGGTGATTCTAAATCATCATATTTCTCATATTCAACTTTAATTATTTCACTCCAGAGTCATGCTGAAAACATATGGAAAGTACACTTATTGTTCACCAATAGTTCTGCATAAAAAGTATTTTGGATCTTTTCAGACAAGAGTTTATACTCACTGAATCAACTCGAGTGCTTGGGACTTCAGAGTTCGGCCCTTGTGTTTTCTGCTCAAAAGACCACAAGAAAATCAATGGGATTAAAAAACACAGAAATCAAAATGTTCAAAAGACATGGAGTTTCATATTGCCTATTTTAAAGTTTATTATGCAGTAAAATTGCTCAATTTTCTGTTGCATAAGCTGTTGAACTAAATCTGTTTACAACTTGCTTGCCTTAGCTAATGCTGTATAGTATTTAGAATGTATAGTGCAGAAAGGAGAAACTTAAGAAATTTGGTATAGTTAGTGGCATCTTTCTGGAGAGGTTTCCCAATTGATGTTCAATGTAGTGAAATATTTTGAACTCCTTGGAGACCCACTGATGTTTCTGGAGTCTGAGATATTGGCAGGAACCAGGAATGTCTCTGCTCATTTGTAAAGTGCTCCAGCCAGAAAATTAAGCTGCAAGATAAAGATCTTGCTTCAGTGATCCATACTCTTGACATATTCAGCCTTTCAACCTAGCATATTTCAAACCTCTTTATTTGAATCTCTCCAGGGAAGCCAGTCAAAGAATAAAAATGGCCCATAAAATAGCAGACTGCCTTTTGAAATGAACAAACAGCATTTTGCGGTGATTTTCTTTACTCTTTGCTCGTGGCCGGGACACTTCCAAATATAGGAAAGGCCCTTCTTCTCCTTTTCAAAGCTGACCACCATCGAATAAGATGAACCCCAGATCCTTCAAATAGCATCAAACTCTGTACATATATTATATCAGAACCTGGAATAGTATTGAACAAAAATGACACAAGATTCCTGGAATCCCAGTTATTGAAACTTTGTATTACAAAGTTATAGGGTGAGAGGAGAAAAAGACAGAAAACATTCCTCACACACCAAACAAATTCCACAGAAAAATAGTGAGTTTAAATTGGTAATGTAACAGATACGAATTGGTATTTTGCAAATAATTTCAAGGTTAGAAATATTTGTATTTTTAAACCTTTAGTCATAGTAAATATTTACCAGAGTATAAAACATCACCTACTTTTAAAATTGTGCTGTCCACTATATGTAGTATACCATAGAACATTTTGTACTTTAGCATTATAGGTTGAATTGTATCACATCTGTACACCTATCAATATTTATTGCGTTCAGTATTGACAAAAAAGTGGATGTTCTTTTTATTTCAGGTTATAAGCAACTAATATTAAATTTTTAAAATTTATTCTGTACACAAAAGCTATGTAAGTGCAGTGACATTGTATCAATACAAATAACTGAGTTGTCATGGAAATTTATGCAAATTATATATCTTACCCCTAACACGAAACTTTATTAATAATTTCAAGGATCCAGTTTTGTTCAATTTTGTTTTTTTCTTGAATCATCTCAGTTTTTCATACAAAGCTTCCAAATATATTCTTTTCCCTTATATTTCAGATTATTTCTCAGTTCAAATAAACGGACAATTTCTAAATAGCATATGCCAAAACATTGTTTATAGAAGGCTATTTTGCTTTAAGGATTCCCTGGTGTATAATTCACTGCTTAAAGACATATTTTGCTTCACATTTCCCACCTAATCAGGTATCATAAATCAATAAATATATTTATTTATAATGAATAATGTGGATGGAGCTGGAGCAGAAATATCTTGCTAAAAATAATTTTTAATAAGGGATGAGAAAACTGCTGTAGAATTTAGTCTGATACTTTTTCTCCAACTAGTGACAGGATCATATGGCTTTTTCCTTTCTTCTGTTAAAATTATAACTTCTGGGTATGGATCTTCCAATGCTGAACCAACACTGCCATCCCTATAATAAAACCACTTTCTACATACTGCCAGATCTGACTTCTAATAGTTTGTTTTGTTAAACAAATTTCTGTCTATGTTCATACTTTTTTCTCTTATTATCTTTATCCAGTTTTAGGATTAGTACAATGTTGATTTCCTAAAATGAGAGGAGAAGTCTTCCTTTTTTTTTTCTGCTTTAAATGTTTGATATAATTTATCAGTTAAAATGTATATGAGCCTGCTGTTGTCATATAGGTAGGTTTTCAAGCTAGAAATATACTTTCTTTAATAGGTTTTATTCAAATTTTATATTTCCTCCAGAGTCAGTTTCATTAATTTGTCTTCCAAGGTACTTCTTAGAAGTTGTCAAATTTATTTCAAAAAAGATTTTTGTAGTATACTTCCTATATCTTTGTAAATTCTGTAAAATCTGTGGTAATGTCTCCTAGATCTTGATATTGTAATTTTTGAAATGTATAATTGATATTGTGTAATAGGAAGTAAAGGTCTAAAGTAGCAGGGAAGTGGGAGGGGTAGGGGAAAGGAAAGAAGGGAAAAGAAAAAATTTGAGAAATGGAAAAAAATGGAAAAAAATATTTGCAAATAGGGAAGGGTGGAGGGGGCGAAGGGAGGGCAGGGGAAGGGGGAAAAAAAAAAGAACCAAGATACTGATGTAATAGTACAAGATCCCAATGATGTATGTAACTGTATTTTATACCTAAAATGTACCAATACACTTAGTGTGGGGGAGAAGGGGTGAGCATATCCTATTCTAGAAAATGGTATTAGCATGCTTACAGGGAGGTCTTGTCAAGATCTTCCCATGGAGAAATGATGTAGGTACAGGCTGCAATTAACTTTCTCCCCAGAGATAAAATACATATAAGATAATATATTTATCAATACAGATTTTATAGAGTTACAACATTCACATTTTTAAATTATGTTCATCAAAGTGTATAGACATAAGCTATGTATAAATATTTCAACCAAAGCTAGTAAGTTTTGATATTATTTTTACATTGTAATAACGTGCTAAGCATTGAATTGTAGAATTAGAGAAGAGTAAATATTGCAATACTGCATGTAATAAAGAAAATATGTGTAAAAAATTATAAGAGATAGTTCACTGCTCCAGGAACAAATTCACTGTTGATTGAATAACTAGAATGATCTAGCATCATTAGGCAGTAGATTTATTCACAGAATTATTTGAAATGGATGTTGAACATTAGTAGGCTGTGAAGGATATATATGACTCAGGCAAAAAAAGATAACCACACAAAAGAAATATGTCTGCTTATGCATGTACCTTTGCAATGCATGATGGGAAGAGTTCAGGGCAGATTTTAAATTACTAGGATTGGGTGATCGACATTAGAAGTAGAATGAAATTAAAAAATAATAAGGTACTAGATCATAAGGGTTTTTATTACTTAACTAAATAATTTAGATTTTGCATGGTCAAAATTAGACTTTGACATGTATACTTTCCATCAGGTACTTGTCATGGTGGCTGTGTTGTTTTATCAGGGTTAACAAAGCTTTTTGTTTTGGTAGTAGGTACTGTATGCAGTGGCCCTCCATACAGATATGTTGCTAAGGGCAATAGGTGTTAGGTAACAAGAGCTTTATTTAGAGAACAAATCAACAGATACTGGGAAGGAAAAAGTATCAGATCTTAGATTATGGCTTCATTGGGAGCAAAAGCAAACCTGGAGACAATAACTACTTCAAGTTTCTAGACTTTTAGAATCATCAACAGAAGCAGACATTTAAGACCTCTAGTTGATTACTAAAGAAAAGATGAATATATCAAAGAATTGGCTGATGGGAGTACATGTACAGAAAAGAAGGTCTACACAAAACTGTGAGAGATGGCCTTCAGAGATATATATTCATGAGGACACTGAGCCAACACCACATTGTGAGAGGTAGGAAATTATGCACAATGAAAGGTATATTTACTGGTCTGATGAACAGTGAGGTTATTAAGCAAGCCTGCTGAGAGAGCAGGGCAAGGAATTATGTATAAAAAGTAGGGAAATTTGGGAAACTAAGAATATAAAGGCTAAATTGAGGTCAACCCTTTCATGAAGGAGTAGAGAGTGGGCCAATAAAGTGAATGTGACTTCTGGTACTCATCACGAAATAAGAATTTAGAATTCCAGATTTGGTGGTGGATGATAGAGGAGTGACAGGTGAAGTCATACAGAAAGTATATTCCTCATAGCAGAGTATGAAGCTAGATCAGAGGACAAGAATGACTGTGAGGGACTCCCATACCCACAACTCTCAGAAATGAACAGCCATGGAAACATAAAATGAAAGGAATCTTGATCCCTGTGAAAGCAGTGTAAATGTATTTCTGCTAACATTTATCACAGAGCTACATCACATAAGAAGTAATTTACTCCGTCCAGTTTCCTGAGGACACATGTCCTGGTGAGAGGAACAATGGGTATAGCATAAGATATCACCACTTTATTTTTACAATAAGTTATTGAATAAGAATGTTTGACATGCAAGAGAATAAGACAAAAGCTATGGCTTTTGCTTTAGAAATTTATTCAATGACCTGTGTGTGAATACAGATTCGTAGTCAAAAAGGACATAAATTTTACAAGTTTTTATTTTGTTATTTGAGGAGATACTAATAATTTCCTTTATTTCTAAGAGTCCTATCTCAGTTTTTTTCATAAAAGATTCATAAACATATTTTGCAATGGTAGTTAGTAAATTTCTGTTACAAGCATAGAGCTTTAACGAGTATAAAAGGTAGAATGAATATAAAAGGTAGAGTGTCTCATTAACTGAATGGGTTGTAAAAGAAAAGAGAATTAAAACCTTTATCTTTCAGATTTTTATTTTATGCTACCTATTTTTGACATTTAATTATATTGTAAATGACAAAACTTATACCCTGCATTTTAAACTCTACAACTTGTTGATGTTTTAATCTGTTTATATCCATAGATTCATCACAACAAAGAAAACAAATATGTTCACTCCAGCAAAAGTTTTCTCATGTCCTTTTAAAATCTTTCTCTTCTATCCCTTGCTCCCTTCCTAACCTGAGGTAACCACAATCTGTTTACTATCACAATATATTAATTTTTGTTTTGTAGAATTTTATGTATATGGTATACATAATGGGTGTTAGATCTCGTCAGACTTGAATATTAATAGCATTGGATCTTCTGACATGTGAACTTGAAATGTATCTTCATATATTTCTTCCTGATCCAAAGTATGTTTTCAAACATCTGAATATTTTTCATGACTTTTTGTGTTTTTCATTACTAATTTGTTCTATGAGTGAGCAGAAAGATAGAATTTTATGACTTAAATTCCTAAAATTATTGATATATTTTTATGATCAAGAATATGGTGGACATTGGTAAATATCCTGCTCTTACTGAATGGGATGATCCACAAATGTCAGTTACATAAGACTTGGCCATAAGATTCAAATTTCCTTTGACTTACTGATTAGCTGTGTACTTATAAAATATTGATAGAATGGTATTACTATCTGACTATAGCTATGAATTTACCTATTTCTACTTGTAGTTACAACAGATTTGTGTAACGTGTTCTGACATTCTGTTATTAGTTACATAAACATTTATGATCATGATATATTGTTGATGAGCTTAAAATCCAGAATGTAGTAGATCTTAGTAAATATCCATTGAGTGGTAATGAAGAAAGTGCTGATGCTTGTGAAATTTTGTCCCTTAGTCTATGTAAAATGAATGCTGTCACTAACTCTGCAATCTTCTTTCATTTTACTAGTGTTGCTACTACAAGACTCTTTGGATTAGTGTTAAATACTTTTTCTTCTTTAATAAATTTACTTTTAACTTGTTTGTGTATTTATATTTACAATGTATTTCATTTATATAGCATATATTTAGATTAACATTTTAAATTACATAGATATGTATATGTCTTCCATTGCTGATAATTAAGCTTCATTATTATTTTCTTTTTGGTACCGGGGATCGAACTCAGATCCTTCCTCTTGCAATGCAGGCAGCGGAACCACTGAGCTAAATCCCCGGCCCCAAAAGCTTCATATTTAACATGACTCTTGGTCAGCCAGCTATTGCTACATATTTGAACCAGTTCACCATTTTTTTAAACTTTGTCTTCTTTTTCTGTCTTTCTTTAAAATAATTGGGCTTTTTCAAACTTACTTTTTTTTGATTTTTTGGTCTATATCTCCATGTTTTGTTATTTTAATAGTTGTTAAAGGTTTATAATATATATCTTTGACTTACCATTGAATGTCTACTAGTGAACATTTATACTTTGTTCACGTATTATAAAAACCTTAAACATGTATATTTCTTCTTCTTCCTTCCCAACTTCAGTGCTATAATTGTTATATGTTTCACTAAGTTGTAACCATCAGACAATGTAGCTATTATTTTTTATTAAAAAGATAATATATAGGAAGATTAAATACTAAAAATTCTTGTATTATATTACCCACGAAGACCCCAGTCTTGTGCTCATTTTCCTTCACTTATTTTTTCTTTCTTTCTTTCTTTCTTTCTTTCTTTCTTTCTTTCTTTCTTTCTTTCTTTCTTTCTCTTTCTTTGTTGCTAACTCGAACTCTATAAGCTTTGGCTGAGTTTCAGTAGATTGATTTTCCTCCTCATTGTATACAGTATTTTCATCCATTTCTGCATGTCTGATATTTCTTATTGGATATCATGGGATTTGTACTTTACCTTGTTGGATGAATTTTTATTCCTGTAAATGAGTTTTACTCTAGAACACATTGAAGTTACTTAGAAATAGTTTCACCTAAGACTTTTAAACATGGGACAGGAGTTCTTCTCAGCCTAGGGCTAACTGCTCCCCACTGAAGAAATAAGCAACCTCTACATAGACTGTCAAATTATCAGATCCTCCAGCCCCATGGGAGCACATGGCCTCACTCCCTTTGGTGTGGCCCTCAATCTTAATTGTGGGATTTTTAAGTTCCTCAAATTCAGTGTTAATCACATTGAACAAAATATTCAAGAAAGAGCCTCTTCCAATCTCTGGAGCTCACAGATTTCCTCTCTGCAGTTTTTTATCTCTGAGCTATCATTGCTCTGATTTACCTGGATTCTCAGCTCTCTTTTCCTCTCATGAAGTTGCCTGGTCTCCCCTTGTTCTCCTCTGAAATGTTGCCTCCAAAATTACCTCAAGTTAGGAAGCTAAATTAATTCATTAGCTCTATATGAATTTTTAAAATTCCAATCTTGTTTCCAAGAAGGTTTCTCAGTAATAGTGAAGACATATATGGATAACAATTATAAGAGAATATGAAAAATACTATTGGCTAATGTATGGGTATGATATCATGGAGAACAGTTTACCTAATTTACATTTACAGGTCAGGAAATAATTCTTAGATGTGTATTGAGTTCTACCTTAAATGACAAAAACTAGAGAAGAAAGAGAGCAGGGATGGAAGACATTTACAAAGAGTGACATTTTCAGAATCATTGAGGTGAACAATAGAGGAGACATTATAAAATTTGATATGGCTGGAACATGAATTTCATTTGGTAAAATGGCATTATAGAAAGGTTCAGAGGTAACAACAACCAATAAAAGACAATTTACTAAAATATTAGTCTATAGGATATGTCAAACCAGTGGTAACTTTAAGGATAAGAATGACATGTTAAAATTGGCACTTTATAAAATCTTTCTGGCATTGAAGAAAATTAAAACCCTACAAGTGAGGCATTAAAATATTAACAGTGAAATAGACTGATGATCTACTAAAAACCGAAATAGACAGGACTTGATGATCAGTGGCATTTGGGCAGTGGACCAGAGCAAGATATGCCTTGGAGAATGACACAGTGAAGGGATCATTTAGGGAACCAGGCACCAAAGGAAGAATGCAAGGATGATGTAGAAGACAGGTAATTTTAACCTAGTTCCTGGATTCTGGAATACAGTCACAGAACTCCTCAGCCATGCTCATTTCCTGGTAAAGTCTTTTCTGCTCAAATATGGTAGCCATCCAAGTGCTTCTGTGGGAATGTCTTGACATTTCACTGGGCCCTAGCAAATGGGAACTGCTGTGGGTTTCAAAAGAAGACTCTCTCACTATATAAAGAATCATGGAGGAGAAGCTGCCCCCAATCCCTGTTCTTTGCAACAACCTCTACATCAACATGGATTCTGCATCTTCAGATTGTGAGGGAGAAATCTGAAAATTAGAACCAACACTTTGGGATGATAGAACATAAAGATGGAAAAGATAAGGCTTTTGATGATAATTTAAACTACATTGTCAATGTTGAAACTGCTCTGGCTCTGCAATTATTCCTCTGTAATGATTGTCTATAATATTTACGCCACTTTGTATAGGGTATTTTGTTGCTTTGCAGTTGAAACATTCTGATACTGAGATATTATACCATATAACTCATTACTTAATAATGTGCAACACAGGTTTCATGTTATCCATTCAATATCCTTACTGCTCTCTTCTCATTTGTTTTCCTATAATACAGAAACTGGGAAGATAAAAACTGCACTTCGCAAACTCATTTGGATACATTTCTAGACATGATTTAGATTTGGCTGATCATATGTTCATGCAAAGAAAATTGGAAGACATAAGTGAGATGGAGGCCATCTGGCAGCTGTTTTGCTATTTTACCTGGCAAATGTGGACATTCAGATGGTTGATTTTTTTTTAATGCAACAATATTAACCCTTGTTCCATAGTTCAGTAACTGACTCCATAGGTGTAAAGAGAGAAAGTTACAAACATAATTTGGCAGATACAGGTTGTATGGTTTGGGAGATAAGTGTAGAAACTATAGTTTTTTTTTCTTTTCATTTCGGTGGTGTCTGCTTATTATATATAGGTGTGTGGTTTCCTAAGATTGATTTTGATTTAGAATTTTTCTGATTTTGACCATGTAAGTGTGGTTCTAGAGCTTTTAAACTTGTGATATTAATAGGATCTTGCTTGTCATACAGGGTTATAGTATTACCTTCTTCAACACTCCCTCTGATTTTGTGAGCATTTTAATGTCCTATTATCATATGTCATTAATATCTTTAACATTCTTTATCAAATTCCTTCTTTTTTATTCTGGCTAGATTGTAATTATACATTCTGCATCTTAATTACTGATAAGAGGATTAATTTTTCAGATAGTAATTGTAATGTTTACATTAATTGTATGTTTTCTGTGATTATGCAATTTTTCTCTTGCATACCCAAAGTACTAGGCATATGGCAATTCTTAATATTATAAATAAATATATATACAATTACACATCATGTTAATGTAAATGTTTTAAAAATTTCAAGATATACCTTTATGCTTGAGTATAAAATACCAACAAAAGAGCAAGGTAAACATTAATTGTGAAAGTTTCAGGATGAAATAAAAAAGGCAGCCTCCTGGCATTAAAAGCACAAGATATTTACAAACATTTCTTTGAAGAAGTAAAAGCTACATGATATAATCATCATTTAATGACAGGCTTACATGATATCAATGTAATCTGTTATAGACTAAATTGGTAAATAAAGTCACAATTTCCCTAGCAGATCTTGCTTTATATTTATCTATTGTTTCTAAAATATATTCTTCTACCAACTAGCAAAGATAACCTTGCCCCACATTTTCCTATTGACTGTCTTTGATTTATTTTATTTATTTATTTTTTTTGGTACCAGAGATCAAACTCAGGTCCTTGTGCTTGTGAGGCAGGCAGTAGAACTACTGAGCTAAATCCCCAGCCCCTTTGATTTAGTTTAAAAGGCATTGTTCAACATATTGTAGACAAACATTAGAAAGAAAGGAACAATGTGTAAGGTCTAAATTCAGAATTTCTTACACAGATAGTCATAGTTTCGCATCTTTTTACTTCTGCTTAACAACTATTAGTCTACTTTCATCAAAATTCAGGACTGTCCTTATTCTACTGTGCTTAGGCTGAGTAGGAAGAATTCAGCCTAGTATTAATTGAGGAATTAGAAGTGTAGGGTAAGCTTTTTTCTATCACATGAGTTTAAATCACAAATCTACAATTCATCAATCATGAATAATTTACTTAACTATTCTGAGTCTGAATGTCTCTATATCTTAATTACTATCAGTACTTCTGAGTTCATTTACATTATTAATAATTATAGTAGGACAAACTCTACAGATGGTACATAAAAATTAAATGCATATTTTTTCTCCTGAAATACTAGCTTCTCGCTTGTCATGGAGATAGATTCAAAAAAGGCTAGTTTATTTTTTCCCATTAAATTTATTGGTACATTTTAGGTATAAAATACAGTTACATTCATCATTGGGATCCTGTACTTTTACATGAGTATCTTGGTTCTTATTTTTTTCCCCTTCCCCTGCCCTCCATTCACCCCCTCCACCTTTCCCTATTTGCAAAGACTTTGTTTCCATTTTTTTCCTTTTCTCATATTTTTTCTTTTCCCTTTTCTCCTTTCTCCTACCCCTCCCACTTCCCCTGCACATTTAGACCTTTTCTTCCTGTTACACAATATCAATTATACATTTTTTAAATTACAATATCAAGATCTAGGAGACATTACCACAGATTTTACAGAATTTAAAAGGCTATAGAAAGCATATT
>NW_004624757.1:19487112-19546950 GCF_000247695.1 Heterocephalus glaber | reverse complement strand
TATCTGAGTAATTATTTCTGATTTCATTTTTCCCAGATCCTCTTTTGTTGCCAATTCAGAGAGTCCAGGTGGTTGAATATCAGATTGTTCCATCTCATTTCCCTTTGGGGTTGCTGTAGGTGATCCAGAAGTCTGTTTTTGAGGCTTGTTTAAGTGTCTTCTCATTTCCATGGCGGGGGAGTGGGGTGCTTCTGGCACCTGTGTGGCTCACCTTCTCTGCCCTAGGAGCTTGGGATGGAGTAGGGGAGCTTCCTTTCGGGTGCTGGGACCAGCTCAGCTTCTCTGCCCTAGGAGCTTGGAATGGCAGCAGGGGAGCTTCCTTCCAGGTGCTAGGACCGGCTCAGCTTCTCTCTAGTTTTTAAGATTAATGGGGAACAATTTTGGACACCTTCACTCAAAATACCTCTATTAGGCCTATTTGTGTTTCTAGTCAACAATATTAGCATTACTCTGGAGTGGCTATCTAAAGAAAATGTGCACCTAAATATTATTTAGGCATTATGTTAGAACAAATGCAGTAACTAAATTTTGATCTAAGTGTTCATGTCAACAGATGGAATATCTAGTTTTTAGGAAACCATGGCAATATGGTACAGACATATATTTTTTGTGTGGGAAAAAGAAAGCCAAGAGCATTTCATAACTGTGGAGC
This sequence comes from Heterocephalus glaber, assembly GCF_000247695.1. Next base: position 19,546,298 of record NW_004624757.1, on the reverse strand, counting down.
TTAAAAACAGGTAGTGTTTTAGAAAAGAGAAATGATAGACTACTGAAAAAAGGTTCCACCCAATTCAATTGTTTAAACAACTTAATATAATTTTTGAATGCCTAAACAATGTTAACTAAAATCTATATTAAGAAAATATAATTTCACATACTCCCAATGCTATATTTAATGCATAACTAGCAGTGACATCTTATTTGATATTTCTTATATAAATATTTAAAATAATAGAGCTGAGAAAATTTACAAGATGTTCCCTTTATACAATCTTCATATATTTATGTAAAAGGTGAAGATGATACTGATTAGTTTTCTAGTTTACTTTTTTGCCCTCTGTTTGGAAAGACAGTTATAGTTTTTAATACATTTCCAAAGGAAAACATTTTAAATCTTATTACATACTAAAGAAGTATTGAATATATTAATTTTTGTGACTTGAGTTGATATGCATATTCCAGGAACATTTTTAGAAATTAATTAAAAATATTTAACAAAGAATCCCATTGCAAAGTACTTAATTTCATGAAAATAAGATATGTAAACAACATATCAAAAGAAAAACAAAACATACCTTGGTTGTAAGGTATTTGGTATTTTGTGCTACACCAAATAAAAAGGGCATTTAAAAATCATTTTAATTTCTAATAGTGTTGGAAACTATCAGTCATAGTAAGGATTTCATCATGAATAGTAGTACACTGGTATTACTGTAAATGTGTTATGTTCTGATAATATATTTGGTAACTAATGTCACCACATGAACAGAATGTGCTAGAGATATGAGTTAATTACTTTGCACTTCCATTTACACTTTACTCAATATGTTCAATCATAATGTTCAAACATCAGTCTCAATATCACATTAATTCTCCCCTTGTAACAAAATATTTATAATCTACCTGTCTTCTAGGGGCTTTTGTCATTAATATCTTTGAATATTGGGAATGTGCCTTGAATACAGAAATTACTATAAACTAATGCTTGCAGAAATTTATTTTGCTTAGGTTGATTTAGAACGTATTTGCTACAGCTACTATCAAAGAATATAATTTAATTCTCCATATAAAGTTGTAATTTAGAACTTGAAAACACCTTGAAAATTTGTACTTGGTGAATATTTATTACAGGAAAAAAAGACCTTCATCATACAGAAGAATTTTTAAAGTAGCCCAAAGTTAAAAAGCATAACTAGTATTAAAGAGGGTCTTCTTACTCATTCCACTTATCTTTCAAAGTAATTTGTAGTTTTGAATTGGACAGTTCATGTGATTAGTAACAGAAGATAATAGTTTGTGTGTATTGAAAATGGATTTCTTGAATCACTTGATAAGAAAAGTAAGGCAAGAGCATCACCTCTCCACGGAAAATAATTTGATGTTTCTAGATTCATGTTGCTATCAGGGTAAGCAGGTACATTATGTTAAAAATTAAAAGTTCTTCTACAGAGGTTTCTTTGAAGTAATCCCATATTAAAGATGTATTTTGAGGTTGTATTTAAGAAATCACAAGTGTTTGCATAAGCTTTCTTGTGAGAGGTAACAATAGATGCAGAATTATTTTCTTTTTCTACTTATGTTCTTTCAAATTGGAAACTGGAAAATTATGTAGAATTACTAAAGTTTTTTTTCAGTTATAGCTACCAAATTTCATACTCCCCCAAGACAACACTTACACATTACTTTTAGGGAAAATAGAGGATAAGGTAATGTATAGTACAAATTATATGAGTCCAGAACATAGCCACAATTTGCGAAACTTTCTCTTTTTTTCATTCTTGAAAAAACATTATAAAGACCATTTTTCAATATAGGAACTAAATAAGCTTTTTTTTAAAAAAATTGCTTTTTTGGTCTGATTATTGTGCAAAGATAGTAATCCTTGGCTAAAGTTTGTTATATTTGCTGTTAACAGATCAGAAAGAAAATATGAATATAGAAGGTATGCTCCTTTTAAAAGATAGCTACTATATGTCAATATCATCAAGGTCTACTTCAGATCACCATATTATGGAGGATATTGAGTAAAAGATAGTTTTACCTTTTCAAAAGTGAAACATACTTTCTTCATTTCTTGTGATTTAGAAGAAGGGTGAAGATTACTTGAGGCACATAACATGTGTTCAATTGATCCATTCTTCACCCAGAGAGCTATTTATTGGTGATAGAAGGATTGTTTCTGATGTTCTTTTCTGATGTTATGGGAAATGGATCAGTAATTAAGAAATAAGTTCACAAAACTGAGATAACCTAAAGGAATGAAATCAAAACACACTAATAAAATAAAATTTGGAAGCTAAATAGCAATATTAACAGGAAGCTATTATGACTCCCACATTATAGAGGGAATTGCTCTGGCAGGTTAAATATCTTGATCTACCCAAGATTGCAAATGGCAGATCTCGACTTCAATCTCGCCTGAAATAGTAAAATAATAACACTTTGGAACAATGTGTTTGTGCATTTGTGTCATACATCCACGTTATCTTATTATTATTTGGTTTTCGTTCATGTTCTCCTCTAGAAAAACCAGGTCAGGAAATAAGATTAGGAATATTTGTATTCATGATTTTCAAAATCTTACATTGATATCTTTGTTGAGAATATATTTATTTTCTCTCATATATTGGTCAACATTAATGCAGAAACTAAGCATTAATAAGAACTCAATGTACAACATTTGAATTAAACTACAGTTGTATCAAACTCAGTCAAGTTACCAAAATACTCAACAAATTTGAAGACTGTGTCACGAACCCTTAAGCCTATTATCCTACATGCTTTGGGGTATTTGTTGTTGTTATTGTTGTTGTTATTGTTTTTGTTGTTTGTTTAGTTTTTTGAGACAGACTTTTGCTATGTAGTTCAGGCTAATCTTGAACTAAACATGTAGCCCAAGCTGGCCTCAAATTCAAGGTGATTCTCCTGTCTCAGCTCCTGAGTGCTGGGATGACCTGTGTGTACCACCCGCCTGGCTCCTTGGATTCCTAAGAATCCAGGGCAGATATACAAGTGCTCAACAGTAAAGCAGAAAATTGGGTACTCTTGTGGGATACTCTTGACTCATCTTAGAGTACCTTGTAATGTAACTATTCAAAACATTAAAAACCTTTAAATTATTATTCTTGGATCATGCAAAGAAATAAGACAAGAGCCTGCAAAACAATAATACAAATGAAGAAAACGTTTGCTTCTAGAAATATGGAGTACGCCTTCTTTTCCCTTTTCCTCTCACCAAGTTTGAAAAGAAGCTCTCCATACTGCATATCAAGCAATGAAACAAGTATAAGAAAAACCTAAATATTGAAGAGAAGAAAGAAAACTGGAGAGGGAACTCAGGTAACAAAGGATGATATAGGTGTAAGTGTTCAGATTTTTTTTGTCTCCATACATCCCACATTTATGATAGAAAGGCTGACAACACAAAATCAGCAGCAGCAAAGATTTTATTTTATTATTATTTTCCCCTTTGGACAGAGCTCATATTTTTACAGAGGGTTTCTTTCTCAAGTTAAAAGATTGAGAAAGAAGCTGCATACACAGCATGACAGAAAATGTCAAGAAAACCTCTACCCCACTAGAGCCAAAAATCATAAAGAATGAAACAAAAGACAGTTAACAAGAAAGAGAAGAGAGAGTAACAGAAAATTATTGTGTTCTAAGTATGTTTTTGCTGTCGGTTTCTCGTTTCACTTCAATATTGGTATGAGAGCTCACTTCATAGGATTTTCATTCTTTGGATATGCTAAGGTCTTTATTGTTGCTATGACTATGGTCTATTTTGAATTAAAAATAAATAGATAAATTCCTACAACAGGAAAATCTGTGAAGACAGACAGAGTCTCAGTGGTTGCCCAGATTTAGTGGAAAGGGATTAGAAGATGTTAGCTATTGGGTAGAGTGTTTTTATTTTGGGATAACAAATATGTTCTAAATTCGATTGTGGTCATGGTTGTACAACTCTCAACATGCTAAAATCTACTGAATAATACATTTTAAATTTATAAATTGTATAGTATGTGAATCTTAATTCAAAAAGCCATTATTTTAAAAAAATAAAACATCAAAATTTATATCATAGAAAGCTTATGTATATGACAAAAATGGAATAAGTTTATAAAAATAAAGTTAATTTTTGCTGAAATGATAAAAAAGTATTCTCGGGTCTTCTCACTTGTGCCTTGTGATATAACTCATTAATTTTTTTGTCAATACAGTATAGCGATGGAGCACATTGTAACTATTAGTTTTTTAAAGTTACCCTTGAATAAGTAAAAAATAAAAGGTTCGATTTTATTGACAAAAAAATAGAAAAATATGTGGCCCAGGCTTGCACCCATGCCAGGCAAAGGTGAAAGAGAAACACACAATTCTAAATTCACCTAGGTGTAACAAGACACCTCAAACTCTGCAGGGTTGGCTTCAGAGAACTACAAATCAGGAGCCAGGACATTCCTCTCCTCCAGATGCAAATGGGGCTACAAGTCCAGTGTCAATAAAGACTGCATGATAGCCTGAACTTCCATCCCTAGCCAGCAGCAATGAAGAACTTTTCCTCCTCCCCATCTTTGCTAGAGTGATGTCAGAGGAAGCCTGAAAAAGACAGGACTCTCACCACCTGCCAGTAGAAATGAAGTCAACTCCTCTTTTCATGGTATCTGTGGAGACCATTTAGGGACCAGTAATGAAGCACTCCTTCCTCGCATGTAAGAACATGAAAATGGAGGCTTACGGAGGAGCCAGAACTCTCAGTTCCAGCTGAGAGTAATAAAGAACTTCCTCACTTAGTGTTAATGGAAGCTAAGTGTAGATTTTGACCTCCCTACCCTAGAAATAAGAAGGCAGTATCACACCCCCAAGCCAGAAGAATGTCAGAGAAAGCCAGTCAAAGCAGAGTTTAAATATTAGTAATCTTACAATATAATGCCTCAATATTCAGATTTTAATGAAAAATAATCATACCAAGAAATAGAAAAATCTCAAATTGAATGAATAAAGCAATTGATAGATGCTATCAATGAGATGACAGAGATGTTATAATTATGTGATAAAGATGTTTAAATAGTCATTATAAATTGATCAGAGGAACAATTATAAAAACACTTATAGTAAATGAAAAAATTGTCTCATAAAGAAATACAAAGCCTCAGCAAAGAAATAAAAAATTTAGAAATGAAAATATAGCTCAGAAACTGTCAGTGACAGAATGGAGGGAAAAAAGAAATGAATTAATGACTTGGAAGATAGAATTATTGAAACCGCTCAGTCTTACCAAAAGAGACTGAATTTAAAATAATCAGTGAGACTACAACAGAGGATCTAAAATTCATGTCATCATGTCCCAGAAGAAGAAGAAAAATAGGATGGCACAGAAAAAGTACTTTTAGAAACTGAAATAGTGACTGAATTCTTCAGAAATTTGTTAAAAGAAATAAACCTACAGATTCTTTGGAGCCAACTCCAGACAGCATAAACACAAATAAATCTATATAAAGACAGATCGCTGTTAAGCTTCTGAAAACTGAAGCCATGAGAGAAAAATTATGCCTTACCTACAGGGGAAAACAATTTGAATCACAGTAGGCTCCTCATCAGGACCCTGGAGAGCAGATAAAGGGTCATGTTTTTTAAAAACACTGATGGAAAAGAGCTGTTTGCCCAGAATCTTATTTCCTGTGAAAATTGCCTACAGGAATGAAGGTAAAATGAAGACATTCTTTGTTGAAAGAAAATTTGTTACTGGTAGAGCTATATGAAAGGAAGTTCCCTAAGCAGTAAGCAAGTGATAAGAAAATAACAGGAAAAAAAGAACTCAGTTAATAAAAAAAATTTGTAAATCCACTACATATATGATAGACTGACTAAAATCCAAAACACTGACAACATCAAATTTAGGTAAGAATGTGGAACAACAGAAATTCTCATTTATTGCAGGTGGGAATGAGGAAAGGTACAACTCTTCTGAGGATTGTTTGGCAATTTCTTATAAATTTCAATGTATTGTCACGCTATGATCCAGAAATTTCACTTCCAGAAATTTACCAAAATGGATTGAAAACAACGAAATTGTCCTTCCTTCAATGGGTGAGTGGAAACATAATGTAGTTCAGAGAAAACCTAATATTATTAATTGGTACAACATGACTTATAAAGCCATGAATGGCATGAAAGAAACATAAATGCCTGCTGCTAAGTAGAAGAAACTAGTCTGAAAAGGGCATTTACTGTATGAGTCCACCTATTTGACATTTTTGTGAAAGAGAAAACTACAGAAATAATTAAAAAAATTAGTGGTAGTTGGAATTTATCAGAAGAGGATTAATGAACACAGAAAACTTTTAGAATAGACAACCAATATAATATTGGGTGTAGGTCTTTATATGTTCGTCAAAACCTGCAGCATGTGCAGTTCAAAGAGTACACTCTACACTTCGGACTTGAGACTACACTAATGTATTGATATTGGTTCATCGCTAATAATAAACTCAATGAAAGATGTTAGTAATAACAGTTATTGGAATGGTGGTGAGGGAAAATATGAGAATTCTCCATACTTCTTTTCAATTTTTTCTGTACTTTTCTAAAATTTAAACCTTATTAATTAAAAAATATATACAATACAATAGAATTTCTTGCTTTTTTGAGTCTTGTAAACTGTTCCTGTTAGACAAAAGCTGGAAACAAACCAAATGTCCTTCTCTGGGTGAAAGGAGTAAGAAACAATACATTGTCACAGAATAAGAATTCTTAAGTTTATATATATAAATCAGCACTAAATGAAATTATAAAGAAGGAATTTAGTCAAAATAAAATAGTTCTGAGACATGAAAGAAAAATCAATTTAAAAAGTTGAAAATTTATGGATAAACCTAAATAAACATCAAATGTACAAAATAACAACAATAATTATATCTTTGGGGTTAAAAAGGCTATAGATAAAACATTAGATAACTGTGAAGAAACGAAACTGTGTTATTTTGAAAACAAAATATATTGATTGACTATAGATTGCTAAATTAGATATTTTTGTTCAAGTTAAAATAATAAAATTTTCAAACTATAGAGCAAAATTTTGAAAAATCTGCAAGAAGAAATAGACAAATGTATCATCAGAGTGATTATAATTCATGTCCCTCAGTAATAAATGGAGCCAAAAGACACACTATTTATTAGTAAGAATTCAGAAAGTTTCAAGTACAATTGGTCAGCTAAAAGTAATGAACTTTCATAGAACTTAAATGAGGAAAACATACACTTAAAAATAATGTTTGTCTGTGGAACATGATGAAATTGGAGCCATTTCCTGCTTTCCAAGAAAAGTGGAACATTTATTCAGTATGAAAACCCCAAAAAAGCTATAAACTTAAAATATAAAATGTACAAGAATATCATTATGACCTCAAGATGGGAATTATTAAACAAGAAAGAAAAGTGCTGGTTACAAGTAAACTGTAAATGAAATTTTATTAAAATCAAAGTACCAAAATATGTTGTGAAGTGAAGAAAAGTATGAGACACAAAGTGAAAAAAAATTTGCATTCATCATAGGGAATTTGTACCTGTACATAACATATTTTGGTTCTTATTTTTTCCCATTCCCCTTCCTTCAACCCCTCCACCTCTCCTTATTTACAAAAGCTTTGTTTCCATTTTTTTTCTTCTTTTCTCATTGTTTTTTCTTTCCTTTCCTTCTTTTCCCCAGCCCCCTCCCTAATTCTCCTTCCCATTTGAATATTTTCTTCCTATTTCACAATTGTTGGGTGAAACTGGTCTGGCCAATTGGCCTGATCATTTTGTGTGAAGTGCATGGATCTTTAAGGGTAATAGTTGCATATGTTGCTGATATTTTTGCCCCTTGAATTATCTTCCAGAATCTTTGCCTCCCTTTTTATTCAGCCAGTCTTCCTCCAGATTTATTCTTCCTACTGGGTAAGCATCTCAGCTTCCCAATCAGATATTGTTAATATACTTTGCAAATACTATGTTGGAAAGGGAATTATGCATATAAAATTTTTTGGCCTATGTCCTAGAAATTAAGATTCCCAAAAATAAACAGAGTAAATACAACTTCTATGTCCTGGAGTTTAGCCCCTAAATGTGAAGAAATTCAGGCTATTTGAATTTTATCTCTTTTTTGGCTTTGTTCTTATCCTCTCTTCTAAGGGCATCTCCCCGTGATCAACTACATAGTACATGGAGGCAGATTTTTGTTCTTGCAGGCTGGAAATATCCCTTATTTATCCCCTTAATTCTCCTTTATGCTATAAATAATTCCTTGAGGAACCTCTTAAAGTCCATCTTACATATACATTCAGCAACTGATAGAATTTACAAATCCCTCTTATTTCTTAAAAAATTTCTGATAACCTCACTTTAGAATGAGTAAATAAGCTACTGTATGGAATCCTACAAACACAGAAAAAATAGTAACCAAACAGATTACAATTTTGAATTCGGTCTCTACTCTTTTTTGAATGAATAAAGGACTATTTTATTTTATTTTATTGGTATATGTCTGTAGTATATTGTGATTGCGTTCGTTATAGATGTTGGGACAAGTTCATGACATTTCTCAATTCTCTCTTTTAAGGGCCTCACCCTCCATGCATATCTTGGACTCCTTCTGCTATTTACATACCTTTGCAACATATAATGAACATTTTGCTCATAGGGCCTAGGCACATGTACACATCACTTCACTCTGGATCTCACTCTTTATTTTATTACACGAACATATTTATTTTTGTAAAGAAAATTTAATTTAAAATTAAACCATGCATTTCTAAAGAGGAAAAAAACATTAAAAAATACTATATAATGGAATAGCTAGTTGAAAAATTTAAAGAAGATTTTGCTTTATGTTTTTTTCCTTTGGAATTTCACCAAATTACACACAATGAATCTCTTACCTGGATTATGTGATTTGGTGAATTCATTCCTAAATGTGTCTTTGAGTAAAAAGAAAAATATGCCACTCACATACAATTTCATTAATGTTGCTGGTCTCTGTTCCACCAGTCTACTTGTAGTTTTTAATGAAATGTGAATTCTCAGTTTGGGTTTCTATAATGAGCAAAAATATTTTACAAAACAAGAAACTTGGTTGTACTTTGTTATGTTTTCAATGTTCTTGAATACTTTGCTTTCAATGGAGGCTGAAAATCAGGAGATATGTGTGAGATTTTGGAATCTGATATTCCGGAAACATTTATTTTCCAAGCCTTGCAGGACATCTGTAAGAATTGATAGCCCAAGGTCAAGCTTCAGTCATCTCTAGAAAGTAAACAATGAATCTTTTTGAAGCACTTTGACAGGAAAACAATTGTTTCCAGACAAAAGAACATGAGTATAGGATGTGTACATTATAGTGCAGTTGTCAGAGTTTAGAAACAGCAGGGACTTTCTTCTGTAAACCCAGTCGTCCAGTTCTGACAGTTCAGGGCATTTCAACTGGAGTCAGCATTGTACACATACAGTGACACTGTCCCCATTCTTTACTCTGTGGAAAGACTACAGCAGTGGAAAATCTTTGGCTCAGTCTGTGCTGTAGGATAAAAGGTTTATTGAGAAAAATTCATCATCTAAAATGTGAGTTTTCAACTTCATATTTATCTTCAAATGCAAGTGATTTTTCCATTTAACAAGGGAGTTCTAAAGACATCAGAGAAATTTCATAGATTCAAAACCTGATGACATGATTTTCCCAAGTGTTGGTTGTCTATAAAGATTCACTGAATAAGCTGAATTTATTTACTATTTAACAATAATTTAAATTGTTTTGCTCACACATTTTTAAAAAACATTAAACTTACGTGACGAAGAATAAACTAGAAATTTCAAACTAATTTTAAACTAATAAATTTTAAACTAGTAAACTAGTGTTAAATTTTGTAGGACATTTATTCATTCCAGTATGTATATCTGGAGTAAGAAATGCAGAAAGTTTTAATTGGTCTTCCCAGTATATATGGACAAGTCATAAAGTGAAGGAAAAACAGTGCATACAACTGGGGACATGATTGGCAAATAAGTGATAAACAACCAAATTCTCAAATAAATAAAAAACTGGATAACAAAATTATGCTAGTTTATGCAGTTTTTTAACCCAAATAGTTATCAGATTTTTTTTTTACCTCTTAGTGTGATAGATGACCACTCCTATCAAGATTTCCTTCAGTGTGGATTTCTTTAAGTGGCTCTGCCAACTTAATAATTTTACAGAAAATAAATGACCTAAATGCCATTTTTCCTATTATATTGAGTATTACTTGTTATAATTAAATGCCATAGAAATTATTTACAAAGATTCAGTAACATAACTTGGTAGGAATTAGTTCAATTTGGATGGCTGAGGCATTAAAGTTCACAAAAATTCACTTTCAAATAGAGTACATGAACTCACATGTACATAAAACATGGTATTTCATGTTTCCAGATTTGATAGATGGTTCACAAGCACACTAATTTGTGAATTTTAATGAATACTTATAAACTTGGGTTAATAAATACTTCATGAATATTCATTAATGATTCATGAGAATTTCATATGATTAGTACCAACTTTTTATGAACTTCATATCTGAAGTATTTTAGAACAAATGTAGTAAAATGCCATTACGTAGGATTTTTTTATACATATGACATGCTCTGCTTATATGTACTTACATCTGTATTGGCAGTGACAAAATTAAATGTTTAAAAAATAACAATTATTTTGGAAATTATGCATGATTTTGAAAGGTTAGGTTTCTAAATTTTTAAATATATTTTCACTTATAGTCACTTTAGTGACTATGGAGAGTGATTATTTTTTGAAAGTTGAATCTCAAGGATATGTGAAAAATGTGCATCTTTGTGGATGCAATCTGTTAAGGGACAAATATGTAAGTGGATTTTACACTATTTTTGAAGTAGAGAATAAGAAGATGGATAATTTTTATTATCAAACAATAATACTGGCATTCAAAATACTCAGAAATTTCTGATTCACCTGAAATAAGTCATAACATTGAAATTATTTTAGTTTATCACTTCTTCTTTGTGATAAATTCCTAGACTCATTACCTATAGACAATTTAAAAATTATTTAAAAAACCTTACCCATGTGAACTCTTAAAAAGATTATTTGATAACTCTATATTGGTATTTGATACAAATTTTCAAGTTGCACATTTGTCCCAGAAAGCTGTTTACATCACATTATATATCAACTACCTATCATATTTGAATTTGAATTTTACCATTACTTTATTTTTTAATTATTGAAATTTAGTTATTAACAGATAATAGCTTTGTTACTGTTTACCATATTTCTGAGCCACTTGATATTTGATGTAACATCTTTATTTTTATAAAATATCATTGAAACCTACAAATGTTCAACCAAATCTTCAAAACCGTGTGCTGAACATTACATGTTGCCTGTTTTCTTTTTACTGCTATTAGGAAAAAACCTTGATACACTTAACACATAAGGTAATTAAAAAAGAGTAGCATTTCTCTGTCAATCAACCACATTCAAAGTTTTCTGTGAATAGTTCATCCCTCTCCCCTCTGGCCTAAGAAGAATTAGTGAAAATTCTGAGGGAAGGAAAAGTTACAAAATATGACATATCATCTATCCAAATAAAGTGAAACCCACTGATTTTTGCTCTATCAATTGTATTTTCTAGTAGTGTTGACTATTTCATGAAATGGTCACACATAAAGCTGGAAGAAAGATTTTAAATTACTTAAAAATTTTAACAAAATTAAAATGCTTGATTAAAGGAATACAAACATGCATGTAAATGCCTTTGATTTGAATATCAGACATTAGTGTACTGAGGTATTGGATTATATTGACCACTGATGGCAATTAAAAGCTTGATTCAAAATTTTCCCCAGGCCTCCATAACTGTGAGCAGAATATTCTAATTGTAGTTCAAATATATTCCTATCTCCCAAATACCAAAACCAACACAAAATTTCCTGGAAGCCACTATTCAAATCATTTCATAGTAAGTATTTGCTTTGGATGTTTGAAAATATCCCCAATGAATAAAATGTCACTATGACTGTCTACATGTGTTGATTAATCTTGATTGTCAACTTCTTTGGACTGAGAAACATCTAGGAAACTAGTAAAGTGCTTTTCTGGGTGTGGCTGGGAGGCTGTTGTTAAGATTGAGTCATTTGGCAAGTGAGACAGAAAACTGACGGGAGGAGCTGAGTGATTATGAGGAGCACCATCCAGTGGCAGGGGGCCCTGGATAGAGCAAAAGCAGAAGGAGCAAGAAGCCTACTAGTACAGGCTTTCTGGCTCTTCCCTCTCTGTCTTTTTTCCTGGATGCCATGAGGTAAACAGCTTTGGCCACACCTTGTGCCTGGACACAGCCCTAAAAGCAATGGAGCCAACTTACTATGGACTGAAACTTTTAAAACCATGAGCCAGTGGAAGCCTTTCCTTCCTTAAGTTGTATTTTTTTTTTCAGCTATTTTGTCACAGGGACAAAAAGCTGACTAACAAACCAGGAAAAATGTGTTTAGCCATTAACTATATTACTGCATGAAGAAACCAGTTCAAAATTCAGTTTTTCAAATCAACATCACTTATTTTCCATGAATCTCTATGTTGACTGAATGGTTCTGCTGAGATCAATCATGTTCTGCTGATCTCACCAAGGCTTGCCTGTGCATCTGCAGTCAGCTGTCAGGTATATTAAAACTGGTTGTTGTAGGATGGCTTCATCATTATACTTGGAAATGGAGTTATATATTCGTTAGGGAGGATGGAAGTTGTAGCATCACTGGTTTTCATCAAGCAAGAAGGTGCTATGAAATCTACATTTTAATACCACCAAGAAAGGGCAAATCTTGATCCTGAAGCACTTTTCAAACCTCTTTTTTGGTTACACTTGCTACTTATCTATTATCCAAAGCAAATTGCATGAATATGTTTAGAGTCATTGTGTTAGACAACCACCTGAGGGGATAGATGCGTAAAGAAATGAACAAAATAAAGTCATCTATAAGAAATTTTCAACATTTAAAGAGCTTTTATTTCTACCACAAATAAGCATGATATCAAAGATTTTTACAAATAATTAGGCTGGTGAAGAAAGTACAGCTGTTTGAGGACTTGGCTCTTACTAAGCAGAGAATGAAACTAATAATAAAAAATGAAGCCAACATTACTGGATATTGTCCAGAGCTGGTATACAAACTGATGTTTTTCTTCAAAAATTGTTTGTATCTCCACTTTGGTCCCAGTGTAAACATTTATAAGCTATTAAGTGCCTGAGTGATTTGAAATGCAAACTTATCCAACAGGCTAGGAAATCCATGCCAACAGGCTAAGAAATAATAGCCAGCTGACCAGATATGATAACTAGATAGGACTAAACTATGATTTCTGAAAATCTGCAATCATTTTGAAAATTAGCTTCAGAGTAAAATGGAGGTTTTGTCCAGAAGGCATTTAGACAATTAATAATTTCATAAATAATTACTTTGTATCTTAGGAAAACATTTACTCCAATCCAGCATCACTGCTCAGTAAAGAATGAGCCCTAGCAGGGTAGATCATAGACCAAACACCACAATCACTCACTACTATTTAATGGTACAGACTTTTAAAAGGATTTAATGATGCCACTTCTTTATGTATCAGTTGTATAATGGAGATATTAATACTGACTTAATAGGATAAGTGCCAAAAATACATAACAAATATTTTAAGACTTTTTTTTTTTTTGGTACCGGGAATTGAACTTGGGACCTTGCACTTGGGAGGCAGGCGCCCGAACCACTGAACTAAATCCCTGGCCCTTTCATGACATTTTTAAACTGAAAACTGCCACTTACATCTTGTTCCACTGCAATTAGACTGGTACATTATTTTTTAATCTTTTTTTTCTGGTTCCGGACTTCGAACTCAGGACCTTTTGGTTGTGAGGCAGGTGGCGGAATCGCTGAGCTAAATCCCCGGCCCAGACTGGTACATTCTTAAGAAATCTTCCATTTCAAAAAACATTTTAATTCAATGGTTTCAGTATGAAAAATCGTTAAGTACATTAATTTTTTTAGAGATTTTCATACCTTACTTTAGTAAAGAATGTGCAAAAACACTCCACATATGTGCCATTGAAGTAAGATACTAATTTTTCCAAAGTAGAGTCGTGTTTCAGAAGATTCTATTTCCAAAATTGAAGATTCTAGTTCCAAATTGAGTTGACTAAGAAGATTTTGGTATAATCAAGTCACATTCCACAATTAGGCGATAATGCTGTGGCTAAATTTGGATCCTGAGACCAGCACATTCAGACGTGCAAATAAATAAGCCACCCCTGAAATGTTTGTTTTTACTGAGATGTTTGTTTTTACTACATCCTACTAATTAAAATTTCAGATGCAGTACTTCAGAGTATGTAGTTAGCCATAAATTTTGAAATAACTGTTCCCAAATACCCCCCAAAGGCTATTATGAGAGAATCTACATTTTGTACTTTTTTGCTGATGACTAGATATTGTGGGAGAATCTCATGAGTCATTTGAAAGTATCATTTGTGCACACATGCACAAATAATGATAGATTTAAAACGGTGTTTTCTAGAGAATATTGTAAATGTATGTATGTGTGTTGTATTCATTTATGTAGTGAGAAAATTGACTTAGGTTAAGTAGCTTGAGCAGGTAAACATAATTGTAACACAATGAAATAAAAAATTTAAAATCTGGTTTTTGAACTATTTATAAAAGCAATAGTTAGCTTGAAAGTTGAATAGTTTATGTGTGAGATCATAGTCTATTATTCTATATCTACAAAATTGAAATACTTCTATAAGAATACTCAAAATGTCGAGCTTAAATCTTTGTTATTCTTTCTGACTCTTTTTGAAAATCTTAATTTTTAAAAATAATTTTTCTAAATCCTCATATAGATGTTTTCTTCAGATTTTTCAAGCCATCCTCTGTAATTAGGTTGTTGGCAATATATTTCTTTGACATTCATAGCATCAGAGTTCTTACACTGTACTGTACAGTAAAATTATTTAATAATTTAGCCAAATCATTTTTCTCAATTAAAACTAATCATACCAGTATGAACCTATTTCCCAATATCCATGAAAATAATTAAGCCACTGCATCATCTTGAGTGTTCCATGTAGCAGGCACCAGCACACGATTGGATTTATAATGACTTTACTTGGAGGTATTTCCTGTATAGGATGGAGGAGAGGAAGACCAAGACTGCAGAATGCAATGCTGGTCCAGCACCCTTTAGAGAAGACACTGAGCAGGAAAAGCCCCTGCTACTGTGTAGTTCTGAGAACATTGCAGAAGGACCAATAGGCAGCCCTAAGACAGATGTGAACTAGGAGAGCTGACCAATATGGAGCAGGCTGGCTCAGCTCTAGGAAGCCCACTATGCTCAGTTAGGAGTTGGGAGTACCCTGGAGAAGAGGACATGGCTGCATGAGCACAGGAACAAATCCAGATGGTGGAGCAGGTGCTGGCTGTGAGTCACTACACTCCTTGCAGCAAGGCTATCCTGAGGAGAGATCTGCCTGGTGCACTCCTGTGACTGTCATAACACATGATTGTGCTAATGTTCTTTTCACTGTGCCTCTCTGTCATTTGTGTTTCCTCCTCTAGAACATGAGGTAAAATTATGTCCATATTTTGAGTAATGAAAATATTATATGAGAAATAAAAGCATATATTATAAAACACTTAAGAAGTGCTATGTAAATATCAATCATTAAGCTACTTTTTTTTTTTTGGTACGGGGATCGAACTCAGGAACTTTCACTTGCAAGGCAGTGGTGGAACCACTGAGCTAAATCCCTGGCCCTATGCTTTTTCTTAGATGTACTTCCTTACAACAGATATGCCATTCAGAGACTTAAAGAGAATATAACAAACTTTAATTTTAGAAAACTGCAGTCCATCTCAATGTATTAATGACATATACCAGAAGACATTTTTCTTGGGGATAGTGGGACATGCCTGTAACCCCAGTTACTTGGGAAACAGAGGCAAGAGAATCCCAAGTTTGGGGCCAGCTGAACAATGTAACTAGAACCTCTCTCTCTCTCTTTCTCTCTCTCTCTCTCTCTCTCTCTCTCTCTCACACACACACACACACACACACACACACACACACACAATGGAGGCATTTTGATAGGAACAACAGTACTAAAAGGCATATGCTACCTATATCCATGATTAAAATTTTGATATTTGTCATTGTTTTTCATGCGTGCTCAATTTAAAATAACTCATTACTTTTCAATGACCAGCACATACTTAAATGACTTTAAACATTCAAAAAACATTTAACCAGCTTTGAATTTCAAAGAGGAATGATGCACACGTAAAAGTGCAATATCAATAATAATTCCTGTTATAATAAACATCAACAGAATTAACAGAGTACAAAATTTCATGTGAATGTATACAGAACTATTTAAAATAAAAAACATAAAGGCAAATATTTAGACAAAGACTCTTCTTCTTGTTTAATTTTTAACTATTTAGAAAAGTTCACAATATTGAAGGTGCACAATGAGGTGACTGGATTCCCATGTGCATTGTAGAATGATCATAGCAAGTTATGTGACATGCTCCCCATCACCATTCTCTCTCCTGTGATCTGAGGACAGACGAACCCAGGATGACCCAGGAGGGCACCTGCTAACTGGGTCCCACAAAGGACTGAGTTCTGACAAAGCCCTCTGCAATATTTATAGCTGGGAAATCTCTATTTTTAAAGTCATTTCTATTTTAGGAAATTTAAGAAATGAGCTATAATGCTAATAAATGACAGAAAGTGTTCTGTAATTTTTTCATTATTATAATTGAATAGCCCAGTAGAATCATCAGCAATTTCTCTCTCCCCTACCAGTTTGTGACACCATATTTTTTATTTATTAATAAGTATTTATGTACATGTCAAGTGCAGAGAAAGATAGAATTATATTTAATTGGAGAATTTTTTGTGTTAAAAATCACTTTGAATAAAACTGGTATGGTTATATTAGGAAGGATAAGGAAATGATTGAAATTATGAAATATGACTAATATGTACTATTTTAAATATACTATTTCAAAGCATTGACTGTTTTAAAAAACACATAGAGTAAAAATGTAGCTTCATGTTTTTAAAATATTTTCTATTTTATTTCAGAGAATAGGAGTATTCAAGTAAGGTAACCCAAAGATCACTTTATATAGTTCTTATGATAAGTTATGACCCTCTTTAATGCACAAATTACATATAGAAATATGTATTTATGATTATTTCAAAGGTTTTAGAAAAGTCAGTACACACAGATATAAAAATGTTTCTTTATAGCTTTGGAGTGCCAGGTTCTTTGTTTTGTCCTGTTTCTGTTGTACAGATTACAAAATTTTTTAAAGTATACTTGAAAACTGAAATACTTCAACAAAACACTGAAAAAACTAGAACTAATGAAAATCTATCATTAAAATTATGATCCAGTGTTGAATTTATAAAAGCATCTATATTAATATGTCTCCTTTTTGTCTAATTTAAGCATCCTCTTAGTAATTGAATATAATTTTTGCCTTGGATAATCATGCATATCTGTAACCATAAGATCTTTTGGGTGTCAGCTTCACATTAAACAGTGTTTTTTGCCTAGAGGAACAAGTGGTAGGCCACTTTGTGTTATGGTGGGTGGATATCAGTTTAATGACATGCATATTGTAGCAAACAAACAAAACTTGATGCTCTGACCTAATGTCTAGTTGTGATTCTTAGCTCTGGTTCAGTGACATTGAATAAAGTACCCTGACATCATGAAACCTTTATAAAACCCATCTTTCAAGTGATATGCCAAAAACTCCAAGTTCAAAAAGTCTGTACTTCTTCATTATCTTTCTTTTAATGAGTGTTCCTGTGGGCTCCTTTCCAAATAGATGAAAGCTCTCAAGCAATGAATAATGCATTTTAAATTTCGGGACTAGTATACTCTTGATAGATTAGTAAAAAGGGTTTTCATAAAATTGGCTAACCACCAAAAATCCAAATAATCATATTAGGAAATTGGGGAGAAACATGCACTCCTCTCTGAAAATTCTCTATAGGACAAGCTAATTTGGAAATCTGCTTGAATAAAAATATCTAATAGATACCCTCTATTTCCATGAGTCTAATAAGACATAGGGTGGTTTATGTTACACAAAATATAACCTATCCATAATTGATTGTGGAAAATAAAATTAACATTCATTAAAGAAATATAGTCTTTTAGACATATGTATTAAAAATGGCATATTCTCATTTTTCCATTTTTCAGGGACATGTAACCCTGGCAAACAAAGAAAACTCATTGAGACGATGTGAAAATGTGCTGAGGAAGGAATGGGCATGAAGAAAATTAAGAAATAGAAACGTTTGAGTAATGGTGATGTCAAAATACGAGTAAAATAAAAGTGCTAAGGAGGAAAATAATTGAATTGGCTGTAACTAGTTGACAGGCAACTCTGTCTAACCCAAGGCCCCAATTTGTTACATAAACTCTCTCTACAATTCCCAAACACTGGATTGTATCAGCTGTAAATTATGAGAGACCCTTTTTCTCCTAATGGCACACAATACCTGGACTTCCTATCACTGCAGAGATCTTAGTAGTTGGGGAGAGGTTTTAGAGGTCTTCTAAATAGTCCTGCTTTCAACAGGTGTGCTGTCCATGTAACCATGTCACTTGCAACAATGTACACACGTCTTGCTAAGGCTGGGATCATACAGACACCAAATCAAACCAAAAGAAAGCAAGTAATAAAATCTCCTACCATTAGGTATAGAAAAAAGTGTCAAACTTTCAAAGCACTAATGTATTATCAGCCTGAAATGTACTATTACCAAATACAATATAGATAGAATTTTATGACTCTGTGTGGTCTAACTGAAATAATTCTCTACCCTATTATTGATAGTGTTTTCCTTTACCTGCGTTTTATAAAGCCAAAACTAAAAATGTTCGTATGAGTTTGAGTTGGTTAGATAAACAAATTTGATATGGAAATATATTTTTTTCTTGGTTAACAGTTCTTTTTTAAGGTTAAAAACAACTTAAAAATATAAATTGTGACAGAAGCTTTGACAGAGTAATAAGAGTTAAGTTTTTATCACACAGCTTTCAGTACTTAACCCAGAATCCTGAAGAGAAGGTTACAGCTGACATGGGAAAGCATGAGGCGCTTGCACCGAAGATATATATTGCTGAGAAACAATTGTTGAGTGAGAAGTTTATACACTATCACTTTTAAACCCATACTAAGATTCACGATTGCAACTGCCATACTTTTGGAGGGATAAAATATTGTGGACCAGGATCTGATCAATAGTACACTTCAGGGAGAATAAAATATGAGTGCAGCAATACTTTTATTACTGTTATTTTCTCAGAATGCCTAGTATGTTTGATATTGTGGAAAAAATTATAGCAGTATACAGATTACAAATGATAGACAAAATGTATTATGCCATCATAAGATATTTCTAATTAAGCTTTTGGTCTTTT
The DNA here is from genome assembly GCF_000247695.1 of Heterocephalus glaber. The sequence goes on along the minus strand of NW_004624757.1, from coordinate 19,526,773 downwards.
CTATATTTCTTATTTTTATGGTCTCAACAACCAATTGGCAGGTTGAAAGGGAAGTACACAACACAAATAACCCAAATGTTCTCTCATTGTCTTCTAATACTTTCTTTCAATCTGATTTTCATTGACCTAGAGTAAAAATAAAGACAACAGTTAGGAAGAAGGGAAAATCTACTTTCCATAGATTACTTTTACTCCATAAGCACCTATAAGTGGTTTATCTTTTGGGATTCCTTGACTACCAGTGACAGAAGTGCAAATTTCAGAAAGCACTTCACCCTTTCTGTTAGTTCTAAAATAAATAATTCTATGAGGAGGAACTTCTTTTTGTGTGTATTTGCTGAATTGGAAAACTACTTCCAATTAACTAACTTTCCCTTTGCAAAATTACTGGAAAAACCTACAGCATCTGACAAGGGATTTATCAAGTTTACTAAGGACCCAAGATTATGACCTATGCATTATGAAACTATGTTATATGCAAATATACATGATAATTGTGGATTTTGTTTTATATATATATACATAATTGAAATTTTCTCAGTGGATATTTGACAAGATCTGTACTTAGATTTAGCAATTATTTTCTTGAGCAAGTAATCACGGCACTCAGGGAGGCTGAGGCAGAAAGTGACAAGTTTGAGCCCAGACTGGGCAATGTAGTGACTTAGAAACACCATCTCAAAATAAGAAATAAAATAGGGTTGGATAAGTGGCTCAGTATGAAGATCTTTGGTTTAATCGCCAGTACTCCTAGACCCAAATAACACTTAATAACTGTTTGTAAGTTCTATTAGTGGTATACCACTTAATAAATGAGTGAAATTATGAGTAGAGACATCAAATAATTTATTCAAGTCAACAGTAACTGGCAAAGGCAAGATTTCTTCTGTGAAAACAAATTTAGAAAAAGCTTTTTATCTGTATAAGTACAACAGCAAAACATATACAAAGGACAACATGTACTTTAAAGTTGTATAATGGTGAAGGCTATCTATAAAAGCATTGTTAACAATGTCCAAAAAATAACTACGAAAACCAGAGCAAGAAAACAGGATAGAGTTTCATGTGGGGAAATAATCAGAAAGATATTTTCCTTTAACAACCACAAATAAGACTCTCAAAATATGTTCCCAAGACAAATTGATTCTGTGGTTCATATTTTGGAAGGAAGTAATTTTTCTTTTTCATGTGCTAGTTAGTATTATTTCAAGTGAACTGACAAGATTAAAAACTAGTAATACATATACACTAATATAAAAATATGAGCTATCCAGCACAGTGTCTTTTTCCATTTTCCTTATATTCTTCCATTTACCTTCCAATTTTTCATTTTTTAAAATTTAAAGATATTAACAATTCTTTCAGGCAAAACCAAGACAAAATGAAGCAAAATGTTGAGAGTACACAGTACAGCAAGTTGTAGAGGAATAACATATTATTTTAAATTTGATCATTATTATTATTATTTTTGTGTGTGTGGCAGGGATCGAACTCGGAAACTTGCGCTTGCGAGGCAGGCGCCAGAACCACTGAACTAAATCCCCGGACCTTGATTATTATTATTAATATATTTTAATATGTTGCTGAGACACTAATAGAAATCTAACAATAAGGATGTCTGGAAAATTTTAGAAATGGCAAAATTACTAAAATTCTATTTATCCTTAATGATGAATTTAAGTATACACACTAAAAAATTTTAGAAATATTTTTAGACATGCATTTGTACTTGTCTGTTAAATGAAATTTAAATGCACTTTGCACTTACTTTTATAAATTACACTACGAAATTACTCTGTGGGATGTAAAAAGTTAATCTGCAAAGGTTTCAAAACTTGTGGAAAAATATGTCCACAGTCACTTCAAACTTGGGGAAACCTTTCTTAAATTTTAATATTTTCTCAAATTTATTTATTTATTTTAAAATATTCCCCAATTTTTTTCTTCAGTTTTCTTTGGGTATCTAAATATTCAAAAAATCCCACCACATTTTAAAAACAATTGGGTATGTTTTCTACTAATGACTTAATAATTATAATTCTTAATTGTTGTTGGGAATAACTAATTTCTTATAAAGATCCACTCCTTACAATAAATGATTTAACTTTTATATTATTTTGCATATGAATTCAAATAGAATTATTTGTAAAGCAATCAAATCAATGGAAACTATATAACATGAGAAGAAAGGAAAAGATATAATAAATAAAACTTTGAATTGTGAGTAACTTGTTCTGAGTGTCCCACATGATAAGCAAATATTTGTAATAAATTTTAACTTGATAAAGGAGTGATGTCTTGCAATATGAGTAGCATGCAATGTCAAATGTCACATGATCACAACTGAGCCATTGGTTCTCTCTCTCTCTCTCTCTCTCTCTCTCTCTCTCTCTCTCTGCATGATGGAGATCTCATCTGAAGAAGAAGAAGAAGGGAAAAAGGCCCAGGAATCCCTCACTTCAAATGAGATTAGGAAGATAGGTAAAATGTGTGAAACCACAAATTTGGTAGAAAAGCATCACTCGACTCAATGAGGCTGTAGTATGGCAAGCACTCCATCTGTTTAACAACAATGCAATGTCACATTTTCATGAAATCCTCAAAAAGAGGCAAACGCAAGTGTCATTGGATAGGTTCATTGTTAAAGGTGCACAAAAAGATAATAGTTCCATTGATCCCATAGATAGCAGTGATTCTAGTAGTGATAGTGAAAGTTGTCCTATATAATATCCTCCTGTCTCATCTCCCTCACACCAGCCATGAACGATTTCAAAGGTAAGTGAAAGTTAATTTCTTATTTTTCTTTATATTTTGTACTTTATTATTTTGTACTATATTACAGTATTATAATCATTTTTATATGAATATTTTTGGATTGTGGAACAAATCATCTGAGTTTTCATATTTCTTATGGGGAAATTCACTTAGATATATAAATGCTTTGGATTGCAAACATGTTTCTGGAACAAATTATGCTTGCAAATCAAGGTTTTACTGTATATCTATTTAATGCTTGCAGAACTGAATCTAATTTTAAACTGTTCATAAATCCTGTTTGTTGATATATAATAAGTTATGTTTAACAGAGAGTGTAACATCTGCTACTGAAAGATATTTTGGTAAAAGAAGGTTCTGCTAATAAAAAAGTAACTTGTTTATGTTATTTATTATGTTTTAAACCTTATTTTAGAATTAAACTTTATCAGTAACTTCTATTTTTACTATCCATTCTTCAACATATTGGCCACAGATTTTATTCTTATTTCAGGTTCTTTTCTTCTAATATAAATATGACTTCTAGTTTACATCTGACAAGATTTATTATTATCATTTCATTTTTTTAGTTCTAAGAGTTTTCAATCTCTCTTTGTATTTTTGAGTTATTTAGAAGTTCTTTAGATTTCAATAAGTATACCGAAGTAGTTTTCTGGTGGAAATTAGAGACCTAATTTGTTATAGAAGACCATATTCATGAATACCCAAAATCATTTGGAAGTAAAATAAGGTTAGAGATCTTTTTTGCTAAATATCAAGATGCACTTTGAAATGAGAATAATAATTACCACAAGGTACTGATAAAAAGACATACAAACTGATCACAGTTATAGATTGGATTGTCCAGATAAATATCCTTATATATGTTTCACTGAAATATGCAATAAAATTCATATTGAGTACAGGAGGAACTATTCAAAATAAAGGGAAAAAAATACAAGGATAGTAAAACTAACTTGAAATTCTACTTTATATTATATATTAAATTCAAATGTGGACCTATTGAGATCAGATACCTACATGTAAACTTGAAAAAAATGATAAAGTACCTTACAAACAGCCTTCTGTTTATCAGGCACTGTGAGATTTTAAACAAATTCTAAGAATGTCTGCTTGAGTATTTTAATATTGGTAGAAGCATGTCATTAAAATATGCATTATAGTAAATAAAATATAAAGCAACAAACTGTGTAAAGATATTTGAAATAACAAATCAAATATCTATAAATAACTCCTATGAATTTGCAAAGAATTGATAATGCTGTGGAAAAATGGATAAAGGAAGATTTCTACTTCAGAGTAGAAGAAACATATATGACGTATGAACAAGTGAACAGATAGTCCGCTTTATTAGAAATTAGAAGAAATTCAAATCAAGACTAGCTATGATATAATTTTCAAAATAGCTAATTGGCAAGAATTCAGAAAAATGAGAACACTGTTTTCAAGAATGTTAATTAACAGGATCACATAAAAATTGACATTATAAATTATAGACTGATAATATCACTCTCAAAAAGATGTCTAAAAAATTTAACAAATTCTTCAGTAATTTTTTCCTATGCACACCTATTCAATGCAAATTTTTATTTCATTGATAGAAACATAAGAAAATGTTCAAAATCACAGTATTGACACCAGGAAATTATCTAAATACCTAACAATGCAGAACAAAAAAATAGATAAGTCAATTATGAGATGTTAATGACTAGAATATTAAACAATAGTGAAAACTGACTAATTAGAGCTATACAGAGTAATAAAACCTAATTTGAATAATATTTAGTGAAAAAATTTTTCATAAATATACTATACAATATGATAAATTTTGTAAAGTTGAATGCAAAAATAAGCCATATATATCATATAAAACATTTTAAAATCAAGCAAATGATAATACTAACTTTAGATTATCTTTGATGCAGGAAAGAAAAGTTGAAGTTCGCAGACACTATCCTAAGTTATTCTTACTATCTTACTTTCAAGTAGTGCATTGTCCCAAACTGCACTGCCTTTTGAAAGTTATTCCAAGATATTACCAGGTTAGCAGCTCAACAGGTAGTATGTTTATAGATATTAAATTGGTCGAAATTGGTGCATGGAACAAAATGAATTAGAGTGTACATGAATTCTGAAATTGAGTTTCCCCAAATTAGAGCTTGGGCCTAGGATTTGAGGAGATACGGTTCACTTGGGGGGTGACTTCAAAGAGCAGCAGCATCTGAATGGGACAGCAGCACAGGAAGGGAAAGTAGCAAAAACTGGTGCATTCATGAGGGAGGTGATCTCTATGGAGAATACAGATTAGTCCCACTGGTTAATTCATGGAGTATTACAGACTTCAGAGTTGCCCCAAATTGTCCAAAGTGGGTGATCTGATCATAACACCTGCTTGTCACTGATAGAGGGTTGCATTTTGAAATATTTCAAAATCTGGCCTATGGTCCATGCAGCAATCCTCCTTATGCCTCCAGAAAAATCCTGGTGAGGAAAAATGCTGGTGAACTTGATTTACCAATGAAAGAGCCCTTCTTGAAGTGCGTGAGCCCCTTTATAGTGTGCTCTTCTTTGCTAGGATTACTGATGTTGCCCATTTGGTCTCACATCATCACTGATAGACAGCAGCTACATGGAATTCTCTTGAGCTTTCATCAGATTCTTCTCCACTTCTATTAGGTAGTAAGAACTGTATCACCTCCTGACAATCTGGGTCATCGACCATATCAGCACAGTAAATTCTGTTTGCCAATCTACAATTATGAAGAACACAAACTGACAAGGTATGAGTCACACTTTTAGATCTATTAAAACTCTTGTTATGTTCTTTGGTAGAAGTATTACCCTCAACCATCTAAACTAACCATTCTTATCCTTTAAAGCTTAAGGTGGTAAAGAGGAAAACAAATTTCCAAAATGTTTCACTGGTCATTGTAATAAGAACAACCACTTCTATTTCCACAGATCCGTTGTCAGAATCATTGCTCTGTACCACTGGTCTTCCTAGAGGAATCAGAAATCTTTTGATTATTTTCCAATGCATGTTGGAAAAGAAAACAATCCTAATTACAATAGCTACAAAAAACTCAAATATTTAGGAATAACTTTAACCTGAAAGATATCTACACTGAAACCAATGAAAGGTTGATACAACTTAAAAAAAAAAAAAAGGGAGATATCACATACTTATAGAAGGGATGAACTGATATTTTGAAAGTACTCATACTACCCAAAGTGATCTATGTATTCATTGGAATTCTTATCAAAATACCTATGAAATTCTTCACAGGAGTAGAAAAAATACCAAAATCTTTATGGAATTAGAAAAAAAACAAATAGCCAAAACAATCTTGACTAGAAGAAATATAACTGGAAACGTCATACTACCTCACCTCAAAATAAGCTACAAAGCTATAGTAACCAAATAGCAAAGTCCTGGCATAGAACAGACACATGAACCTATGGAATAGGATAGAGAATACAGAAAGAAAACTGCTGCTACCTAATCTTTTACAAGGTGCCAAGAACATACTATAAACAAAACACAGTCTCTCCAACAAATAGTGCTGGGAAAATTAATTGGATGCCACCTGCAGAAGAATGAAGCTATACCCCTAAGCCTAACCATATAAAAATCAACTCAAAATCAATTAAAGAAAAGAATGGAGGTCCTGGCATAATAAAAGTGTTAGGAGGGAAAATTTCAAGAACTTGGTCTGGGTAATGATTCTTTCTTTCTTTCTTTCTTTCTTTCTTTCTTCCTTCCTTCCTTTCTTTCTTTCTTCCTTCCTTCTTTTCTTTTTCCTTCTTTCCTTTCTTTGAATAATGCCTTAAATGAATGAAACAAAAGCAAAAATAAACAAATTGGATTATATCAAACTAAAAAGCTTCTGTACAGCAGGGGATACAATCAATGAAGAGACAACCTACAGAACAGGAAAATATTTCCAAAGTTTGCATTGGACAAGGGGTTGCTATGAAGAATACATAAAAATATAACTCAATAATGAAAATTCATAATAATCATCTGACTTAAAAATTAGGAAAAGATCTATGCAGAAATTTCAGAGATGGTTAAGAAATATATGGAAAGTTGGCAACACAACATCCCAAACTGCAAATAAAAACTGCATTCCAATATGATCTCACTCCTGTTAGAATGGCTGTAATCAAATAGGCAAAAAATTAATAAATACTGGCATAAATATGGGAAAAGGGTAATTCATATATTGTTGATGGGAATGTAAATTGTATAGCCTTTATGGAAAACAGTATGTAAGTTACTCAAAAATTATAAACAGAATTACCATATGGCCCAGTAATGGTGTTTGTTACTGGGTATATAGCCAAAGAAAATGAAATCAATATTTCAAAAAGAAATTTGTACTCCCATGTTTATTGCTGCACAGAAGTTAAGATATGAAATGAGTCTGAATGCCCAGCAACTGATAAATAGATAAAAAATGTAATACACATAATGAAATATTATTTAGTCATGGAAAATGGAGTCCTGTTATTTGTGGCATCATGGGTGGACCTGAAGGACGTTAAGTGTAACAAGCCAGAAACAGGAAGGTAAGTCTCAGATGACCTCATCATGTGGAATTCAAAGAAGCTTATTGTGCAATAGTAGAATGTAGAACCGTGGATGCAGATTGTGTGGAAAAATGGGGGTAAAGGACATATGGACAGATCAATGAGTACAAAGAGTTAGGAGCAATATGTCCTGGTATTCTCTTGTATAGTCGGGTAAGTATGGTTAACAACATTCCATTGAATATTTCAAAATACCTACAAAAAAAGAGCTTGGGTATTCTCACCACAATAAATGCATGAGGTAATAGATATAGCAAATACTTTCATTTGTATATTTTAACTGTATACACGTAAAGAAATACTATATTACCCCATAAATGTGTACAATCATTGTAAGTCAGGAAAAAAAAAAGTATTTGCTTCATAGATTTATATCAAGACTCTTTAAAATGTGATTAAGGACCATAAGGCAGAGAGACAGCTTCATTTTAGCTACTTGCAAAAGACATCAATATTCATTTCAGAAGGCTGCTCCTTCTTCAATGCAAATACCAGAGATGATTCAAAGTCAGCAAGTAGTTCGTCTGAATTTTCCAATTTTTTTTGAAATTTTATGGACTTTCTTTGGTATTTTTTCCAAAAACTTTAATACCAATATCAAACATCATTATAAGCTAGTCCTTTTCAGTACTTTAGTCACCTCAAGCAAATTTAAACCTATATTTTATTACTGTAATCCAAATAAATTTTGGTTTCCCAGACTTTGCATGATTAATGCTGTATTTTTTTCAACATTTAAGAGGTTTTTGGTCTTTCAGTCTTTCTGTAATGGCCCCTCCAGTAAAAGCTTATTTAACATCACAGAAAAACAGGAAAAAGTTTTGCCTACTTTCCACCAAGGCAAATATTCTCTATTGTAATTTTGCCTTGTGATCAAGGCGGCTCATTTTCTGTGTCATTCAGCTCTTTGTTGCTGAGACAAAATATCTGAGAACAACTTAAAGCAGACAAGTCTTAGCTTTGCTCAAAGATTCAAAGGTGTCAGTCCATATTCAGCTGGCTCCATTGATCTTGGGCCTGAAATGTGGCAGAGCATCAGGGCAGAATAGCACAGCGGAGGAAGCTGCTCAGGTGGCAGCCGGAAACAGAGGGAAAGAAAGAATCAAAGAGCCGGTGCTGTTGGGTTTCCTCTTCCTGTCATTTTACCCATATCCCCAACCTGCTGAATGGTGCCACCCACATTGAGAGTGTGTCTCCCGTATCAGTTTACTGTCCCCCATGCCAGCAGTCTCTGGGAACACACTCACAGTCAACCAGGGAAATGTTTCCCTATTTTGTGGGCATTTCTCAATTCAATCAGGTTGACAATCAAGATTAATCATCATACTTTTCAACCTATAAAAAAGATCAGCTAAAATTACCACTGTCCAGGTAGTTTGGAATGAGAAGGAAAGGACAAAATGAACCATTCTCTTTCCAGGTCACTCAGACGTTTCCCTCATCATGAATGCCATGCTAGGCCCCTTTGCTTCTGACTTCAGTTCTTCAACTTCTCCAGGTATCTTGGTTGTGCCCATGGTATTACATAGTAATTTGTCTTTTCTTTTAAAATTAACATCTATTCTCTGGCGAATATTTGAATGACTGCAAATATTATTAACTAATCCATTATCAAGAGCTCATCTCATGGATATAAATGGATAAAAATCAATTGCTTATCTTCTAAAATAATGTCTTCTATCACTGCTCTCTCAAAATATCAGTTTTAATTTACAAATTTAGTTTTAATTTCTCTGAAAAAGAAAATTTTAACTTTAAATTTTGTTTTTAGGTTGTAGTTTTTCCAAGTAATAAGTTTTATCTGTTTATTTTCTTTGCTATGAGTAGGAAATTTGCTTTTTTGTACTTTTACTCTGCATAATAGTAAAGCTTTTCACATTGTCTTATTTCAAAATACATTTTACTCCTTTTATAACTATATCAATAAGGAATTAGGAAGCTCCTTTACTGGTCAACAAATATGTAAAGCTTAAAAATTTACTGATATATTATTTTAATTAAGAGACTACATTTGTTTATTTTCTGTAAAGAGAAATATTAGAACATATTTAAATATAGTAGATTATGTTAAGCTTGCTGAAAATATTTTTCCTGAAGAAAATAAACATACTTTTAAGCCATAATTTTAAACTCATATTAAAGGATTAAAGTAATATTTCTTATCTGTTAAAAAAAAAAAAGCATTTCTAGACAGCTATATTAGCTGCTGACCATGCATTATAAAATGAGACATGCCCTATGCTTTAGGCAATTTCCTTCATGTGGGATGTTAAATGTTCCTTATGGACCTCTGGCAACTAGACAAGTATTAAAAAACCACTAGACATTTTTTTTCTTTTCTTATTAAATGAAAGAAAAAATGTTAGAAGACAAGTTTTCTGTGTGGTAGTGTAGGAGTCATTTATGATGTTCTCAATGAAAAATTATTATATCTTGAATGACCAAACGCTACAGTTGAAAACAAATTGCCCCAGGTATTGAAAGGGAAGTGTTGATTCCTACATTTACATACATATAGCCATACATAGGTGCACCTATCTGCCACCTCAATTGTACTACCACTACGACCACTAACAAAGTAAATCTGTACCCTCTGTGTCTCCAGCATGTGATTCTATGAATCTGAGATGACAAATCACTTGCCTTGGTGAGAATAGAAACTTTATGAGGAGACTGTAGGTCTATAACTATACCTTCTAGGCATGGTACTATGTAGAGTTCTGGGCCACTGGTTATGTTTTCAAATTTTTCCCCCATCTGAAAATAGTTTCAGTAGTAATCTCATTAGTAGATTGGAGAGAAAAGGTTATAATTTGCAAAATCTTAAAATACATCTTAAAAATGAACAATGAAATTATCTGTACACCTTGCAATAAAAGAATTTTTAAAGAGGAAATGATGGTACCTTTAAATTTGCTTTTTCTCTGATAATTTCCTCAAATGCAGTTATTATATTTCAAAGTAATTTTATTTATTTATTTATTTATTTATTTGGTACCGGGGATCAAACTTGGGACCTTGTGCTTGCGAGACAGGCTCTGAAACCACTGAGCTAAATCTCCGGCCCATATTTCAAAGTAATTTTGCTGTGTCTTAACTATAAATTATTTAGAAATCTGAGAGACAAAGAATTCTACACATGCCTAGTTATGATTATGTCTGGTGCTCATTAAAAATGTGATGTCATGTTTTTTCTAACAATTGAACAACTTAACAAACTCTGTTTATAACAAGTGCACCTGATCTATGTTTTAATCATGTAACTTGCAGAACACTTTTATGCTAGAGGCCTTCAGGGATCAGGTAAGATCGTTCAGCACTAGTTAGTGCTTAATATGAAGGTTAGAACGAATGACATCAACACACACGCAGCACTCCTTTTTCCAGCTTAATACTGTTCCTAATGAAGATTATCTGCTTAAGAAACCATTGGCATAAATTAGCTGTAGAAGAAACAAACCTAAGATTTAGGGTAGCTTTAAAGCCTTTTAACTTGTTTATTGAGTAGTATTTAGATTGTTTTTGCCTATGTATAATTCAGATTAGTTTCGAAGGTTCCTGTCAGACATTTCTTTCCATATGATTCTCTGTCTCTAGTCTCTGAATTCTTAATAAAAACAAGCAAGTCATATCCATTTTTCCTAATTGTTTTTCATCTCAATGAGAGAGAGCGAGCGAGCGAGAGAGAGAGAGAGAGAAAGGGGGAGGACTAATTTTTAAAGAAAAAATCTCTCCAATGAGAATTTTTAAGTGAGGACCATGCAGCACTATTTATTATAATTCTCCCAACATAAATGTACTGTAGAGTATTGACTTGGATTTTTCACCTTCTTTATGAATTTTACTTTTTTTCTATTTTAACCTTCCATTTCTTGGTTTAAGTGGGAAGGTAGCTGCACCTAACCTAAAGATTGTAATGAAATTTCAATAAGACTAAATGAAAGCACACATAATATCTGAAATGCAAAGTGTGTTCATAAGGCTTTTGAGGTAAGAATTATTTTCCAATTGTATAATGTATTAAGTAGCATAGATCTCATCAAATACATGGCTCAGAGCTATTCATTGTTACTTACTCTGGATGTAACACTTTTTAAAACATATAAACCATAACAAAACCATCATGAAGAGTTAAACAGACTAGCTTTATCCAGAGGATGGTAACTTGAAAAAATTACAATTCATTCTAAAATAATTTTCATGACAAAACAATATTGTCAATACCTGGCTTGGCTTTGAAAAGTTGGATAGTCTGCCTTTTAAATCTGTTATATAAACATAGATTACCACAATAAACCTAGTCTTAATACAACACAGCATTTGCTTAGCCAAGTGTTATATGTACATAGCCAGATTCCAAGCTGTTCCCTGGAGCTCTACAACTTAATCAAGTACTCTATTTACACAGGCTTGTGTTCCCTGAGAGCCATCTCTAGTGATGAAGTTTACACCATGGTTTCTATCAATTAGTTCTAGCTACCACCCAATCAGTTAATAAAACTGAAATCTAGGCCAGAAAGGGAATTTTTAGTTAAAGTTTTTCTGATTGTCTTAAAAAAAATTTTAATGCCAAAGTTGACTCTCATTTACTATTATTTTTGTCACTCTCAGATTAATTTGTGGCTATTATAGTGAGTCATCCAAAACAGTGGTATACCAAAGGGAAGGGTTATATTGTCTGAGGGAATTTAAAACCAATAACGATAAAGACCTTATTAAAAGTTGGTCAGCTTTTTATTGCCACCAGTGATCCTGAATATTTTCAGTGATAAAATTGTCATTCCCAAAATAACATGACTATTTGTGATCCAAGGTTTAATTAAAACAATTGCTGTACTTATATTTACTGTTGAATTTTATGTATGCCTAAACATGTATCTTTTATACAGTTAAAAATGAGTATATTTTTTATTTAATATTATATTTTATTTTTATTTATTACAATATTTTAATTAAGGGTGGTAATGTTAATTAATCTTAAATGTAATAGTATACATTTGTATATGCATTCATGAAAGACAATTCAGAAGACTCATTTAAGTCATCTTCCTCTACTCTTCTTCCTACACGAAAATTTCTGTGTATTGTTCTTCATGTAGGATATTCAAACCTTAAGAAGTACTACAAAAACCAGAAATTGAATAACTCCAGTGATGTCATTCTACATGACCATGTGATGATTTTTTAAACTAATCAATTCAATTTTTTAATAATTTTAGATTTTGAGAAAAATTGCTGAGACAATATACATAGTTGACATATGGCATCTTTCCCTATACTTTTCTCCCACTATTAATGTCTTGCATTAGTGAGATGTGTTTTACAATTAACAAGCCAATATTTATTCATTATTAGTCACTGAAGTTCATAGTTTTCATTGAGTTTTACTCTTTGTGTGATAACACTGTATGAGTTTGGACAAATGCAGAATGTCTCATATCTTCTGTTACACTGTGAACATAATAGCTTCTCTGTCCTAAAAATTCCTGTATTCACCTACTCATTCCATTCCCTGCAGCCCTAATCCCCTGTCAACCATTGATCTTTTTGCTCCATAGATTTGTCTGTTTCAACTCCACCCCTTCTCCTCTAACTGCAGTTAGGGGTACCTCTTCAGAAGGGGGGAAATGATATAGATGGCTAAGTTAGGTAGAAATGTTATAGGCAGCCAAACAGGTCTGGGCCCTGGAAGTCAGTGCAGAGAATGAGAACACATGGAAGCTATGGCTGGCGGTGCATCTGAAGGAGATTAAAGTCACAATGTCCAGATTGGCATACTTCTCTAAGGGATGAACAGAAACTTGAGATTATTTGTGCCACCTTTTTTAGCTTTCCCATATATATAGACCATTATTTCACTGGGGGAGGGCCATCCTTTTTCACCCACTAAGACCATTAAGACTAAGACTACAGATTATCTACCAAGGTTAATGATGCCATCCATATCCCTTGTTACTACTGAATCAATATTATCTAAGCAACTCTACTTGTAATGTAATGTTATTGGTTTGTTATAGTTTTTACCCACGTTGTACCCACCCTTTGTGAGTTACTCTGTAAAATTTCCTTTGAGAAGTGGGCTTATTGGCAACCCATTCGGGACACCTCCTGTCTCTCAGGAGCTATTCTTCTTCCTCATTCCTATTACCTATTCCCCAATACATTTTCCTACTCTTAAAAAAAACCACAAAAAATAGATTTGCCCTTGTCAAAATTTTATATCACACAGTACGTAATCTTTTTATACTGGTTTCTTTCACTTAGCAATTTGCTTCTAAGGCTCCTGGGTCTTTCTGTGGCTTGAGCTCATTTCTTTTCATTACTGAATAATATTCCATTGAACACATGCACCAGAGATCTTTCTGATGTAGCTTACCCATTTGGCATTCTCACTGACAGTGAATGATAATTATCTGTGGCTTCACATCTTTGCCAACATTTAGTAATGGTAGTTTTTAATTTTAAATATAATTTTCCATTCTAACAGATATATAGTAGTATCTTTTAAAACAATTTTCAATAGCTTAATAGAATTAAATTGAGCATCTTATCATTTGCTTATTTTCCTCTTCACAGAATTGTATTTTGCGTTTTAGGACCTGGGCTAGGTGGCTTGAAAGGAGGTCTTAAAATTCAGAGAAGTGGTTGAGTTTGGACAGACTGACACTGGAGGTTTGAGTTGCTTTCTGCCATGTGAGGCAGAGACCTTGAGATGAAACTTGATGAGCCTGGCTGTTAGATGGTTCAAAGTCTAAACTTCCTGGATCAAGTATTTTATGCCAGGAATATAATTACACTGAGTTCAGTGTGCGTAATATATTCTTCATATTCTAAAGCTTTCAAATTTGGAGATGCCAAAATGTAAGGAACAGGGAAAGGGGACATTACCAGAACCCTTGAAGTGAGTCCTGTTCTCCCATGAGCTGTGATAGCACAAGGCGAATTAATGAATAATGACAGGATACAAGTTTTAGAGAAGAAGCTGGGTTCTGGGCCTGATCAATGTGGCTCTGGGCAGCAAAGGTGAAGACACCTGGAGTTTGCCACTATTTATTGGGTTCATAGGGAGTAACAGATGACTCAGCAGGTAGCAATAATCCTAGAACAATGAGGAACTTATGCCGATGAAGGTACTAGGTCAAGGAGGAGCTCATTTTGATTAGGAATTTGTCCCTCCTCAGGTGAAACCTTTCTCTTACTACTCAGTTCTCATGGAACCAGGATGTCTTCGGCTAATGTAATCCTGTCATGGAGTGTCACAGTATCACGGGACCGTTGAGGTTTTAGCTGTGACCAGAGGCAAAAATGGAGTTATGTCTTGACTTGCCATAGCCAGCCTATAGGCAAGACTAATCCTTAATTATGAAATGATTTTCCCTAAAATTATGTAAAGTTGTTCCCAACACCTCAACACTGCTTGTTGTCCACTGAAACTCTTGAGAAATGTGAACTTCACAGAAAAAAATATTATCCAGTGGGTGATTTATTTCAAACAGTATGACTTCTGAAATTTAATAAGATCTGTAATATGAAATAAAAAACAATCAATAAAACAGAAAATGTGAATGAGAGAGAAGTGATCACAAAATGATAATACTTTGAGAATTTATAAAAAAATAATTCTCTCAATCACCCTTTACTTTCCTTGTTTCCTTATCATCATTTAAAAGGAAGCAGCAATACATATGAATACAGTTCAAAGGGATATGGATGAAAGATGAGCCAAAGACACAAATTCAAATATTTATCCATTTGGTAAATGAACAATAGCTTCAGAGAGTATGTACATAAAAATTTAGTGACTTTGTCTCATTTCAGTAAAACAGGGAATTTTCCCTTCACCACAGCTTTCTCTGCATGCCCGAGAGTACTACTATGTAGAATGTTGCCACCTCAGTTTTCACAAATTGTCAGGCAGTGAGATATTCCTTTTTTCTTTTTTTATTTATGGATAGCTAAAATTTCTGAGGGGATGAATTACTCAAGATAGTTAAATATGGTAAGACAGGAAGTAATGGCCCAAAACAGGACGAGAGAATTCTTAAGCTACATAAGATGAAGAAATTCTTGGTCAAGAGGTCAATGAGGCAAACAAACTAGGTACCCAGGGAGGTAGTCAGGATATCATCACTAAACACTACTTAGACTCAAGGGAAAATTAAAGAGACAAGTCCTGAATGGATAATGAGAAAACATATTTTAACCATAGGAAAAATAATCTATTGTAGGAAAGCTGAAATGTGTTTTTCAATAGCCTACACAAAAAATTAATTCTAATTGGAATTAAGGTATAATATTTTAAAACTTAATTATGAATTTCAAAGTGATTCTAAAAAGCTTCAATCCATACTTACTCAACATATTTACTGTCTACCCTATGCCAAGTACTTTGCTAGGTTCATTTAGTATATATTCAAAACTTCATTTAGATATATGGAAACTTAGTTTCTAACAAAGTATGTGGATAATCATAGTTGGTGATCTCAAGCAACATACATTAAATTCTTCATTACTCTTGCAGCACACAATATTTGTTAGTATTCAGTACACATGTTTTCCTGAAAAATGGCTTACTGTTTCTTAATTGCCTTAAATCCTACCACTCAAAATCACCTATTCTTCCCTACTATTTCATTGTGCAATTCAACAGAGATAATGAGAGGCTCATGTTTTGTTTCCAAAGACTAATTTCTTTAACCTATAATAATTAAATATAAAAGGTATATTTTAAAAACTATACCCTTAAAGTAATTCAAATGGCATTTCATTCATGGATTACAATATGTAAAAATAAAGTAAAATTGATGTATAATTGATATATAAATAATTGTTGATATTTAAATTACACAGTTTAAATTTTGAAATGTGTATCTGATTTGAAATCGTCAGTATAATCAAAAGGATAAGCATATTTGTCACAACCCCAATTATGTTTTGCAATTGATTCCCTTTCCTCTGACACTCCCCCATCACACACACATTGCCAGACAGCAGTGATTTGTTAGTATTCTCTGGTATTTTCTGTATCATCATTTGCTCATCCATTCATCTACATGTGGGCATTTAGGCTATGTTATTGGGATAACACTTTGAGGGTATTAACAATTTGAGGTATTACAGATAAGGGTGCTATGAATGTGTATGTAAAAGTCTGTTGTGCACATATGTTTTCTGTTGTTTTGGGTAAATATTTTGATGTAGAGTAAGATTTACATTAAAAGTTTTAGAAAACTATCAAACTATTTGGGAAAATTATATCATTTTACATTTCTATCAGTAATGGAAAAATCTTGCATGAAAGCTTTTCTAATTTTAACCATTCTGCTAGGTATGTAGTAGCATCTAATCTGGTTTAAATAGCACTTTCTTAATGACTTATGGTGTTGAACAACTTTTATGTGCTTGTGTCCAACCCCTGTATCTTTTCCATGACGTGCTGTTTCAAATATTGTACATGTAGCTAATGGCTTATGAATGTTCAGTAAAAACCCTGGACTTTCTCTCCCATTTTTTTTACTATTCTTCCCAGAACAGAGATTTGTATCTGCCATTTTTTTATTTCACAGATCATACTTTTGGTATCCCCACAAATTTGTTTATCTCAAGGTCATAAAAACTTCCTTCTGTGTATTTTTCTAGAAATTTTATGATTTAGGTTTTACACAGAAAAGTGTAAAAAGTGTAGGTATTTAAATCAATTTCTATATGTTCAGAGAATTATAGGCTAATGTTTGGGTTTGTTCACTTATTTACTGTATGCCATTTCTAATTATTCAAATGACAATTATTGAAAATGCTAGTTTTCTTCAAAGAATTGCTTTTTGGTCAAAAATAAATTGTGCATCTATGTGTATGGGTATATTTTTTAATTCACTGTTGTGTTATTTTGATCTATCTGTCCATTCTTACCACATTACACAGTCTTGGTTACTGGTGCTTTGCTGTAAGTCAGCTTGTAAATATCTACATAAAGCTTACAGGAATTCTACTTGGACAATAAATCAATATAGGAGGACTGATATTCTAATGATGTTGAATTTTCAGAGCCATGAATGTTTTCTTCTCTCGTTAAGTATTTAATCATTATTCTATAATTTTAAACAATAACATAGATTTTAGTTTCTATATTTTTCAAATATTTATTATATTTATCTCCATTTTATACTTTTCATATTCTTTTTAAAAACATTATTTTTAACTTTAATTTTGGATTTTATTTTGTAGAATATAAATTTTGTATGTTAATCTTGTACCTTGAAATCTTGCTAAACATATTTAACATTTTAATAGTTTTCTATAGATGCCAAAGAATTACTTACACAAACACCTGCAAATAAATTTTACTTCTTCCTTTACAAGATTAATGTTTTTATTAATTTTCCTTGTTTTCATACTGTTTAGCAACACAATGTTGACTAGAAGGGTGGAGAGAAACCATCCTTTCCTTTTTCCTGAATTTAACAAGAAATAACCTTTCAAAATTAAGAATATAGAAAAAGAAAATTTAATTTCCCTAGCTTTCTTTTAATGTGTTAAGGTAATTCTCATATGTTAGTTTTTATTAGAATGATGTTATGTTTTGTTTAATGTAATGTCAATTAATACTGCAATGAAGAATTTTCTACAGTGTTTTTGTTTTTTTGTTTTTTGTTTTTCTCGTCCTGCAGATAGAACTCAGGACCTTGCACTTGCGAGGCAGGTGGCAGAACCACTGAGATAAAAACCCAGCCCTCTACAGTGTTTTTTAATGTAGCTACTCTTGCTTTCAATTCAAGCATGTTGGGGATTCTGTTTAATCAGATGGCACTATTTACTGTACTTTGACATAATGACTTAAATATAAGTATGGACATTCTTCTTTTGGGTAGCTCCCACAAGACCAGAGCTTCATGATACTAAATTAAAAACAGAAAAATAAAAATAAAAATAAAATATTTGAAAATATAATGTGGTACCTTCTGTGCATTCTCAAAACATATATATATATAATTGTTTAATAATGAATATATAATTTTTATCTAGTTTGTAAATAATTGTACTTGCAATGCACAGTATTGATAATGGTAAGAATAAATGAAATGTTTTTAGAAATACCTGGTAATAGTACAAATTATCTGTGGATCAGAGAGACAATGACATTATATTATTAAATAGAAAAGCCTGCTTTCAAAATAAAATATACCTTATGATCATATTTTTGTGTAATAGATAACTATAAAGGCTTTAAAAAAATATTGATTAGAATGAATAATCAATAATGTAAAATAGGAAGAAAAGGTCCAAAGGGGTAGGGGTAGTGGGAGGGGCAGGGGAAAGGAAAGAAGGGAAAGGAAAAATGATGAGAAATGGAAAAAATGGAAATAAAGTCTTTGTAAATAGGGAAGGGTGGAGGGCATGAAGAGAGGGCTAGGAATGGGGAAAAAATAAGAACCAAGATGCATTATATAAAGGTACAATTGAGAAATGTAATTGTGTTGTATACCTACAATGTACCAATAAAAGAATTTAATAAAAAAAAAATTCTATCAAGGGCTGGGGATTTAGCTCACTGGTTCTGCTGCCTGCCTCGAAAGTGCAAGGTCCTGAGTTCGATCCCCAGTAGCAAAAAAAAAAAAAAAAAAAAAAATTCTATCTAAAGTATACACAGCAGAATCAACTGCTGTGGAAATAGAATATCAGATCTAGAAGACAGGGTTGTGGTTGGTGCTCATCGAATGAAAGGCTTCTTAAAAATGGCAAGGGACCATGAAAAATCAATCCAACAGCTTCTAGATGGTGCAAAGAAGAACAACATAAGATTAATTGGAATCAATGAAAAATCACAAGATAGCATAAAAGACATAAAGAATCTGTTCACAAGCAGAAAACTTCCCAAGCATGGAATTTGATATACAGATAAGTGAGACATATTGAACTCCAATTAGCCATGATCAGAAAAAAAACCTACATCAAAGCATATAATAGTCAATATTCCAGAAAATAAGCACAAAGACATATTAAAAGCTGTTAGAGAAAAGAAACAAATCACTTATAAAGGAAAACCCATCAGAATCACAGCAGACCTGAAATCTTTCAAGCCCTAAAAGAAAACAACCTTCTTTAATTTTTTACTTACAGATACTAGGTGTTCTAGTACCATTTGTTGAAAACACTATCTTTTCCTCGGCTCTGTAATTGAGTTTATATTCAATAAAATGCTAATGTTAAATAAATTTAAAAAAAGTATTCAGGGTTGTTTTAGTTATTTTTCTCTATGCTGAAACAATATATAAGACATCCAAAGTTAAAAGGGACAAGGTTTATTTAGCTCACAGTTTGTAGAGGTTTCAGTCCATAATTCACTGGTTCCAAGGCATGGTGGCACATGGCAGAGGGGAAACATTTCATGGCAGACAGAAGGTAGCAAAGTAACAAGGAGCCTTAACAGCATCTTTCTGCCCCTTTTATCTTATCCAGTCTTCTTAGGTTGGTAGCACTCACATTCTTAATCCAAGTGCCCTTGATACTACCATTGCACCATGAATCGATTCCAGCATTACACACTCTAGATCCAGCCACCTCTGAAAAAGCCCCACCTATGACTGACTCCATGGAGCTTTGGGGAGACATCTAGATACAAGCCGTGACAAGGATGTAGTAATGAATACATATGAATTTTCTGAAAGATGAATTATATGAATTACTTTTACTTTCTTCTCTATATTTTTATGCTTTTTAACAATTTATAAAACAGCCATATTGTAGAGTGGATTTTCAAGGAAGCTGGGTGAGCAGATTAGTGTGCAAGAGATAGTCTAGGGAATAATCTAGGGATTCATGCTTTTAAAGGAAGGAAAGGATGTAGAAATGGGCAGAAAACCAAGGGGAACTGTAGTTCTATCTCAAGCAAAGACTCAACCACTGTTCAGGTTTTCTGAAAGGAAAGAGCATATTTTTTTTTAAAAGCAGTATTTCCTGCAAATAAAAATATGCAAAACAAATGCAAAATCTGTTTTTAATATAGTCAGGTGGACAATGCTATTGAATCTAGTGAAATATCATGGATACACTCAGATATAAAGTTTTAAGGAAAATTACTTTGAAAGTGCTATTATATGTACAATTTTAAAACTAAAAGAAACTATGCTTAAGATAGTTAAATAAAGGTATAATGGTAGTCTCCCTTCAATTGCAGAATATCAATAAAATATAAAATGAAAATTCTACAATTAAATATATAAAATGTCAAGTGAAACATTTACCAGGATTTACTAATAAACTTCAATTGATCAAAGAAATAATCAGTAACCTTAAAGATTAATGGAGATTATCTAACCAGAAAAACAAAGAGAA
Source organism: Heterocephalus glaber (assembly GCF_000247695.1). The sequence continues at coordinate 19,506,073 of NW_004624757.1, read as the reverse complement.
AAAAGAATCAAATAATGGACAGGAAGTCTGGGAAATGTGGCTATCATTAAGCACAGCCATGAGTAGTTATGGAAGAGTTCTTACATGACAAGAGAGTGAAAATAGGACAAAAAAAAATGAAAAAATAATAACATCTCCTCAATAACAATCTCCTGAATTAAAAATATTAACCTCCATAACCAAGAAGCATAATGAATTCCAAGTATATAAAATATACAAATACCTGGACAAATCCTAGTGAAATATTGAAAGACAACAAGCAACTTTATGAGCTATTGAAAGAGTCCAGCAATGATGAAATATATATCAATATACAAAATCAGTTTTATTTCTCTACAAAGTAATAACAAACTTGTACATATATATTCATAACACTTTTTCATAAGAACACTAAACTGCTAATAACTAAAAAGTTCACCAACCCAAGAACACATGATTTATTTATTTAAGAGCAAATTACTCAGATATAAAAGAAAACAAAATATTAAAGTATACATTAATATGGATGAAATTAAAAATACTTCTCTTGTATGAAAGAAGCCAGGCTCCTCCCTAATAGACATTCTTTGAGGTTCATTTTATAGAAAATTTCTAGATAATGCAAACAAACAAATAATGAGAGGCAGATCAGAGGGTACCTGGAGATAGGATGGCTGGGAAAGAGAGAACAAAGGAGCTTAAAAAGGAAAAGAAGAAACTCTGAGTGTGAATTCATTATCTCGATTGTAGTAATAATTTCACAGATGCATACACATGTCAAAATTAATTAAATGGTTCATGATAAGTATTTCAGTATCTCGTGGTTCAGATATATTTTAACAAAGCTGAATATAACATTTAAAAATTCAATGGCTATCCTTGTATCAAAACTTGAGTTGTGAACTTGTACAACTGCTAAAGGGTTACAGCTATAAAACAGTAAGACAATGGAAGAAGAAGGAAATTACTTAAGGATAGCATTTATAATTAAATGGAGAGCAGAGAAGAAGACTTTAGACAAGCCATGGCCAGGCACATAAAGTAAAATGGCACCTCTAAGAGAGCAACAAAAAGTGTGGCCTAATAAACATTCGCTTAAGAGATAAATATAGATAGAAGATATCTGGGTATTATTCTTCAGGACAATGGCAGATTGGCCTTGAATGCATTTCAGAGATCTCCAAGTTAAGACAAGACTGTGAGGGTAAATATTCCAGAGTGGCACTCACAAAAACTCAGCATTTCTATCCTGTACCATTTCAACCCTCTGTGATCTGCATTTCATCACCTTGATTCTGGCTGCCCAAACCATGGCTCAAGAAAGCCTTGGTGGAGCTTGTGCTGTCACTCCAGATAGTGCAGTCTGTAGACTTTGGTAGCATCCACATGTTACTCTCTCTTCAGGTGTCCAAGCTTTGATGCCATCTCCATTTAGATAATGGTTAATCTTGTCTGTCAACTGGATTGGCTTGGGAGCTACCCAGGGAATTCATGGAGTATACTTCTGCATGTGTCATGGAGGTGTAACCTTAGTATCTATGTCTGGTCTCTCACCTTTCTCTCTCTCTGACACTTTTTCCCTGCTCTGCATCCAAACTCCATGCAGAAAGCCACTTTGCTCCACCATGGTGGTGCTACCTTGGAGCCAGCTACACGTGCCCTGAGTCCTCTGAAACCACGAGCCAAATGAAACTTCTCTTCCTGTAAGTTGTGGATGGAGAGCATTGTATCTCAGTGATAGGAAAGCAGACTAATACAAATTAGATTTTAAAAGCTGTGAAAAACATCATGAGAGCCAAGATAGAGGCATTGGCACTGCAGAGAACCTCTACTAAATGTTACTGAGGATAAAGGCAGGGTCAGAGTTATCAGAGAGTTTTCACTAGGACATGGTCTGGTGGACTTGTGAGAATAAGAACACTTCAGAGCCTGCAGTACTCTACTATGATCCTATCAGTATGCTACACCAGTACTCTACTATGATCCTATCAATATGGTACCCCAGATCTACAGTCACAACAGTCCAATCCATGTGAGCTTCTGGGTAGAACAAATCCACCAAAACCATACTGGCAGGGCTGTAGGAGGCCTTGGGTATCCCTGACATCCTTCAGGATGAAGGACATAGTGTAAAACATCTTTAGACAGTGTTGTCTTCCTTATTGGATTTCATCCTTGCTTGGAGCCAATTTCTCCTGTAATCCTTTCTTCTTGTCATTTATTCCCTTCTGGAACAAGAATGTCAGTCCCTTACCTGTACCAACACTGTATTTTGGAAATAGTGATTGATTAATTTCATGGGCTGATAACAATTTGCCTCAGGATGAATTGTCCCTGCATCTCATCCATGTAAAAGTTACATGAGACTTTGAAATTTAGACTTTTGAGTTGATATTTGAAAAAATTAAGACACTGGGGCTATTCATATGGAAGTATGTTGTGTGTAAGAAAGAAATGAACTTTGAAGACCAGGATGGAATGCGATGCTTCAAATCTCCCCTCCAAAGTTGATGTGTTGGAAACTTAATAGAACATTGGAAAATGTAGGACTCACTATTCAAGAAGTGAATAGTTCAGGAGGGTTTTGCCCTAATGAATAGATTTACATTATTACTGCAAGAATGGCCTCATCCCAGTGAGAGCAGTTTTGTTATAAAAGGAAGATTATTCTCTTCTTGATTGTTCATCATGGCATGGCAGAGCAAGAAAAATCTCCACAGAGGTGGAGCTTTGGACATGGCAGCTTCTTCATCTTTAAAAACAGATCTCTGATCCATGTGAAATACCCAATCTCAGTTATTCTGTTATAGAAGAATACAAAGAACTAAGAAAATGGGTGTCATTGCACTCTAATTCCCTTTTGTGAAATACTCTAAAATTAAAACAGTTATGAAAAATATTCCACTAGTTATTATACATAAAAATAACTTACACAAAATTAACAATGTTAAATTTTCTCCTAGTCAATTCTTTTTCTCTGTTTTTCCTTCTTTTTCTCTTTTAATAGACATGATGTCTATTGCCAAATGTTCAAAATGTGACCCTTATATTTTAATATGTTACTGAAAAGAAACAACACAAAGATGTAATCGATGTCTAAAAATGACTTTTCAGAATTTCATCCATGGCAGGCAATTTAAATTATAAAGTTTTTAATATTTGCCATCTTTAACTTTCCATTTAATGTTATTAAGACCTACTGGAGTAGTAGAAGCTGGAGTGGGAAAGTGAAAGAAGTAGATAATAAAGAGTGAAGGTGGAGAATTCCATAATTTCTTTGAAATCTAACAAAGTCAGACATTGATGCCATATTTCCTAGAAAATAAGACCTAACTGGAAAATAAGCCATAGCATGTTTTTTTCAGGATGTTTGTAAATGAGCTGTGCCTCAAAAATAGGTTGAGTTAAGATCAGCCTGATGGATGCATTTAGTACATCCACTACAACAAATGACAGACATATTGAAGTATAAAATAATAATAATAATATATAATTAAACATAAATCTCTTTGGAATTAATAGTTAAAATAAATAATAATATAAATGATAATACGTATTTATACATACCCATGCAATCACCTTCAGATGAAAGATGAATGCTTATTTAAATGGATTAACTTGAGACTTCCTGCTGAATGACAAATTGGAACACAGCAAACCACACATAAGATGTGTGCTTGACAATGAAGGGACATGGTTGTGTCTAATATGAATCTTCATAATTCAATACGTTGTGTGTTGTAACAATGTACTGTGAGCAGGCTATATGGCCAAGAAGTGCTCATTTAAGGAGAGCTCTATGGCTGGACGTGAGAGATTGGGGTCAATGGATTCACAGGAAATGGAGTTGAGAGAAATTCAGGCCAGAATTCAGGTTCTGGATGGTTGTAATGATGTTCCAGAAGAAAATGACATGACTGTATTTGAAGAAATGTAGCCTTTTGTACGTGAATAAATGCAGATTGTTATACCTGAAAAAGTAAGGCATACTCTGAAATTGAACCATATTTTGTGTTTTGAAGCAAAAAGTAATATAAGACCCATTCTTATTTTTGGAGAAACATGGTGGTAATATCCTAAAGTAAGATGATCATAGAAGACTATACAATTGAACATTTAGAAGTTATCCAAATACTGAAAACATGATCTTGGAACACCAGAAATGACAGGGTTTGGTTAAAGGTAAGTACACCAAATACTTTTGATCTGTTTTTGACATATTTGTATAAAGTGTACTCTAATATGTATGTCTGCTTAATTGTCACTAACTACTGCTGGCATAAATAGGGTAGGATTTAAGCTTAATCCAAACTTATTAGCAGATGATTCAAATGATATTGGTTCCCTGCATATATCCATATATGCATGTTATGTCCTTAACAAAGGACTTATTCCTTAACTTATTATTCATTAACAAAGCAATGATTTTCTTTTTAATGATCTTTATCTCCAACTCTTCAGAGTCAGGAAAGTGTCTTTAATTAAATTTAAGTCAACCATTTTATTCCATTCCTTTAGCAACTGATGGTACTGTAGCAATGATGAAGTGACTGAAGTTGACCCAGTAATTCTGCCAATATGGGAAGAATTTGTAGTTCATTTGGAAGGAAGGTATCTTTTTTTCTTTCCTTCTCTAATTTTAAATATAATCATGAAAACAAAATACTGACAAGACAGAAAGCAAAACAAAAACAGGTTCACATATAGTCTTACTACTACTACTGTACTAAGAGTGAGAGCCTGAGAATTACAGGGGAAAGGGAACAAAGAAATAAAGGCAGAGACACTTATTGTCATCATTGGTGGCAGAACTTAGATTTTGAATTACTAGAGACAAAAAACATCTTTTTTAATGAAATTTTGAAATGTTACTTTCTAATAGGCAATTAACCTCAAAATCTGTTAGAAACAATTTATTTTGCCATGTAGAGTTAAAATATTTTATTAAAGTAATTCAATATTTTAAATAGAATTCTATATAATTATTTGTGATTTTAAATTTGATAACTGTATGTTAGAATATGTAATATTTATAGAAACATATAATTTATCACCTTAATCATTGAGATGATCTCATTGTTTACAATCCTATATCCATACACACATATATACATGTAAACACATATAACATGTATCATACATACACACATAGATATATATTATATACACAGATATAATATATATGCATCAGGTGCATTTTCCCCCATTTAAGAAATGGATTTCTATTAATGCCTATCTCATAAAAATCAACATTTGCTTATTCTCCTTTCAGTACTTAGCCAAACTGTATCTAAGTGTTCAAAAATGTCACTTCTTTAATTAGATTTTAATTTGAGGAAAATCTCAATTATAAAGAAATCATTAGGAATTATCTTGTGGTTCAATGCTCTACCAAACTCATAATGGTATACAATTAATGTAATCGTGTTTATGGTAGGATGACAGTGAGGTCTTGAAAATATCAATTCCAAATACATTATAGTTAATTCTTTCAGTAATTTTATGACATAAAATTTTATATATTTCTGTCATGTAAAGATATATTTTATTACACAAAGAATATCCCTGTGAAATTAAAGTTAACTGCTTAAATTCTAAGATTCTAAGAATTCAGGAGGAACACTATTGTATTTATTTTAATTATTCTTTTGTGAGTTTAATTGCTGAATATTTATTTGCATATTAGTGAAAAGGTAATGAATTGACTGATTTAAAAATTCTCAGAAATAGTTCTAGATTTTCTTTTTATTTTCATGGATTGCAAAGTTCAATGAAAATCAAAGAGATATTTTAAAATACCTTTATTGCATTTTGAAAATACATGGCACCCACTGTGATAACAGGATAATAGTGGCTCACACTTGGAAAAAGTATATTTACCTGATAAGCACTAAAAACAATCAACTTATCCATATGCCTCTATTAAAATTATACTACTAAAACATTTGACACAAAAGAAAAATGGTACATTGACATCACGCATTAAAAATTAGGATGCTAATAATTAACTTTGATAAATAATTTATAAATGAATAATAAAAATAAATAGTAGAGATTCTTCATACCCCAAAATTAAAGACATATCTTACCCAAATTTTTATTCTTTTTCAAGATTTTTATTTCTATTAATATGCATTCACAATACATAATGATTACATTGGTGCGTGTACACAACACGTCTTAATTCTCTCTGCATTCCTTTCCCCTCCTGTCCATCTTCCTCTCTCCATCTCTTGGCCTTCTTTCCTTTTGCAGAAAATTCTATTTCCTTGTTTCCTATTATTTTTATTTTGTTCCTAGATGAGAAAAAGCGTGCAGTATTTAAGCTTGTGTATGTGACTTATTTGATCTTGAGGTGCACTCATTTTCTTAAAAGTGATTCAGATTTATCCTTCTTTATGGTCATTATGCTATTAGTCCAGTACCTACTGAGTTTACTATGGACCAGACACTATTCTAAGTGTCAGGAATAAATAAGTTAGTCAATCATCCTTCCATCAACTTCTAGAGCTTAGATTGAAGTAATAAACTCTATTCACAATATCACTGGAGGATAATATTAATACTGAAAACTGTCTATGTGATACTGATTGAGATAGGAATTTCTTCAATAACAGCTGAACATATCTAAGCAACTTACATAAAAACCCTGCTCACAGTATAGAGCAAAATCTCTATCTCTTAATGTTTACTACAAGAAATATTAAATTCTGGAAATCCTTATATTTCTACCCAGAGTAGAATTTTTGAAAGGTACAATACATATACATTAAAATTGTATTTTATATTTATTATTGAGTGCTTGTACCTTTACATGATGTATCTTGGTTCTTATTTTTTCCCCGTTACCTGTGAGCCCTTCACCCCCTCCACCCTTCCCTATTTACAAAGACTTTGTTTCCATTTTTTTCTTTTCCCATAATTTTTCCTTTCCCTTCTTTCCTTTCCCCATCCCCTCCCACTTCCCCTACCTCTTTGGACCTTTTCTTCCTATTTCAAATTATGAATTATTCATTTTAATCCTTTAAATCATTATTTACACTTTAAAATGTACCAATAAAAGAATTTAAGCAAAAAAAATTATTTTATAAACAAGTAAGCAAATAACTCAGAAACTATATCCATCATAAATAAAAACCACCGATTTGTTTTATAAACATAGTAATTGCTTTCTGTAAAAAGTGCTTCATTTTTGTATATCATTGATCTTGTAGAAAATTAATTTTAAGAGTCAAACGTTTAATACTTAAAATACTCTTGAAACTTCCTGCAGATTCCAGCAATGCACTGGGTTGAATAACGATGTCTATACAAAACAGATGCCCACTGAAAACTTGAAAATGTAATCTTACTTGGAAATTGAGTATCTGCAAATGTCAGTAGCTATGATAAGATCATGCTGGTATGGGTGTGGAATGACTGTTTCTTTACTAACAAGGCCATTTGAAGACACAGGGTGTACACAGGAAATTAACTTCCTGTGATGTGAAGCAAAGACTGGAGTGCAGGGTCTACAAGCTCAGAACACCGAGAGCATTGCCTGCAGGTACAAAAACTAGGGAGGTGGGCCCCAAACAGATTTCCTCGGATCTTCTAGGGAGCCAGCCCTACCAGCACTTTGATTTCAGACTTCCGCCTTCCATAGCTCTGAAAGAATAAATTATTTTGAAGTCACTCAATGTGTTGTTGTTTTCAACTGTCCTACAAAACGAATGCAAAGCCAATAGTAAAATACCAAACATTTTCCTATTGTTTACACATTGGAAAACCTGTTTTTTATTCATGACAAGGATACTACTGCTCCATATAAAAGATATTTGTTTAAATATCATACTTTAAAAAACATAATATGTTATTTTCAATATGCTGCAATTATTCTCGATGACATATACCTATTCTTCTTCTTCATGTATAAACAAATATGATTACACTTTTATAATCATTTCTCTTAGATATATTATTAATAGTAGTCATGAAAGTTTTCAACATCATATGAGATTTTGAAAATCTCCAAAATTACAATGAATAAAATAACTAAAATAAGAAATGAGAAATAATGGACTTTGGAATTTAGGAAGTAATGCAAAATGCATAAGAATAACAAAATATTATAAACTTAAAGCCTAGTTTTAAAAATTCACAGCTCATTTGAATGAGCAGAATAGCAAATTAAAGGAGAAAGATTCACTTAAAGCAAAAAAAAAAAAACAGATGGAATATCTACTGAGCTTGTGAATAGGGAAAATCAAGGGCTTCAAAATGTGTATAATATTTTCAGATAATGAGCTTGTTTTAAAGTGATAAGAATGATAATGAAGGAATTGCTTAGCTTCATTTTAACTATGGAAGGAAGTATCATCATGCGCCACATAGTAACACCAATACTCATAGCAAAAGAGAGAATATAATGTAGAATATGTGAGATATTAAGAGCAAATTAATAATACAAAGTTACTTTTAAAATTTAAGAAAAATAATTGATAAAAGTTACTAATCTAACATCAGTATTACAAAATTGACCATTTTAAGGGATGCATTAACATTTCAAATGAATTTATCTTACTTTATTACAAACTTTGAATTAAAAAGTGAAGTGCTTTAATATTGCTATTACACAATCTTACACCATTTTCACTGGGTTAGTTAGCTCAAGCCTCGTTTTAAAACATAAGAGAAGATTGTAGAATAATCAAAGGCTTGTCTGATAATTTCAGACTAGGAACTTATGTCTGAAACACTATATTACAGTAGTAAAAATTAATATTATAGTTATGGAGCATATTTACAAAGTATGTTCATCCATTATTCTAAATATATGCATTGATAAGATTGAATTCAACAAGTGAAATGCATAGAAACCAAGATATATAAAGGAGGTAGCAAAGGTTTTGATCACAGTGATCAGAATCGTGTTTTCCTATTTAGAGTGTTACCATTATCATGTGCCCTGCATTACTAAACATTCTAAAAATGTTCCATCTCATGATCAGTATAACATTCTTAAATTAAGGAGGCATTTCCATGCTACAAATGATGAGCGTAAAAGTCAGATCCTCTAATTTGCCCACAGCTTCAGGCTAGTAAACACTAGGGTTAAAACAAAATCTTGAAAATTAAACTCCACAGTGCACCAGTTTCTTTCAACCCATCACTCTTTATTTTTCTTTATGAGTCACCATTACAAGTAGAGGAATATTTCTATATTATAGTCACCATTAAGGTATGCTACATTTTGTATTTCACTTGATGCATAGTCTCTGACATTCTTCTGTGTGGCTTTTCCCTCCCTCTCTTCCTGTCTCCCTTCTTTCTTTCCTTCCTTCCTTCCTCCCTTCTTTTCTTTTTCAACCCTTTCTTTTGATGGTGAGGCTATATTCTGTGCTCATCTACTATTGGTCATAAACTCACAGTTTTCTCTGAAGTCCAAAAATATCTAGAGGAAGAAGAAATGTTTTTCTGCTGATTGAGTTAAAAATTTTAACATTTCCAGCACTATCCTTAAACAGTAAGACAGAAGTAAGAAAGAAAAAATGCCTTCTAAAATTTAGCTCATTCTATTTAAAATTCTAACATCATCATGATTTTTAATAAAAAGATAGCTTATCTTTTCTCCTCATAGAAGGGTTACCTTCCTTTAGTTTTCCTCTTCTCTTATCCACTTATAGGCTACCTTTAAATTAAACAGGGGTACACAAATTCTCAACTATAAGTATGGGTGGGCACACATGCACACACACACATTTCTGTACTTCTTCTGGAAGTTAACTTCCGCTTTCAGGAGAGCACAAAGATACTGAGAGATGCAAATTTGATGCAAAATCCAAATAAATTTGGCTCATCGATATTTTATCTCCAAACTATGACCCTACTTTTACTAATATATTACTCCACTTTGTCTAGAGAGACAAATGCTTGATTTATTTAAACATTTAAAGAAGTAATCAAGTATAGCTATTATAAGACACAAATAAAAGTCACCTTTATGACAGAAAAGAATCAGATCTTTAAAAATTTCAAAGAGGATTTGATTTTGAAGAGCTCTTAGTTTGCACCAATAAAGAAGTCTCTCCTCCTGCTCTAAATACATTCATAACCAGTCTCATCTTACCCAGTTTAAAAGTCTTATATAATATGTTTGAAAATTACATATTAACTTAATGTATTTTTCCCTTTTAGCATAGTCTGGCAATAGCTAAAAATCTAAATGTCTCTGAATTCCAGGTAGTCATGTTCATTGTATTTAATATGCTTATAATTAAGAAACATATGCTATACAGTATGCAAACTGTCCAATTCCCATAAAAAGGGGCCTGATAATTCACATGTGAAATCTAAAAAATATAAAGTTCTCATATGTTTCAAAGCTACTTAAACATAACCTTACTCAAAGTCATCATTAACTTAAGGAAAAGCTAAACAAACAAACAAACAAACCGTATACATATCAAAAATGCTTTTGGGTTTTGTTTAGTTGGTGGTAGTTTAATATTGCAGAAACCTAAAATAAACAAATAGGAAAACTTGTCTACCATCATCCAAAAGAAACATTTTATTTAAATTTACTTAAAGTTAGCATGAGGAAGAATGATGTCTTTAAAAGAACATTTTAAAAAGTTAAGAGTGCTAATTCCAAATCTGTTCTTGAAATTCCTGAAAGTGTTCTGGAAACAATTCTGGAAAGAAACAAAAATTGTGTGTGTGAATCAATGTTCTGTACACCTGGCAAAGTAGATAATGCATCATTTGATGGAAGGGCGACCACAGAACACCTCAATGTTTAATCAAGAGAGAGGCTGAATCTCAGGTGCAGAGTGAGTACTGAGATATTATCAGTGTTACTTTAGAAGATGAACATTGTAGTTATGAGATAGGATAGAAACTGTATCTTCATCTTATTTTTACATTTGGTGAATTACCCAATTAAGTACTGGTAGTACACTAGTCATATTTGCTTTTAAAATAATTGTTAAAAAGTGATCAATTTGAATTTTATGGATTCTTATTTTAAATTGTATGGATAGGGATGCTATGGATTATGTCACTGTGTGTAGGTCCCCTAAAGGGTATAATGTAAGGATTATTTAATCCTTCCACACCCATATTCTTCCTATAAAAATCAGTGTTATAGAGGGAACCATCTCTCATTACATTTCCATAATGTTATTTCAATCACTCTCATGTTATACAGATAATCATGCTCCTTGACGGTTAACAATCAACCCTACAACATTTTCAAGAACTTTATGACAATGCTACCACTTTGTCTCTCCTCTGGAGAAAAATTCTGGAAAAAATTTTTTATCCTACTGAGAAATTCTTCCTACCCTTCCAATTAACTGTATTTAATTTAAAACTAATAAGTAATTTTGGTTCTGCAAATACCAATAGCAAGAAGATTATTAAACTATTTTGCATTTGCTTAATAGATTTTTATCTTGATTTCTTCCTCAAATTCAAATTCTGTTAAATGATCATCTATTGCTTTGGATCATACCGTGACAGAAAATAAAGTGAAAATAGTCTTTTCTTTAATATCTTTTCATGGATAAAATACACAACAATTCTGATGCTATGAAACAATTTAACATCTTAATACATGGAACATGAAAAGCTGACTTGCATTCTCACAGTTCAAATATTATTTTATATTTCATAAACTATAAATATAAACTAAAGAAATGAATGGTTTCATAGAAAATAAGTATAGGATTATGCCTAAAAATCATTAAATATTTAGTGTGGTTGTCATGTTATACTGCTACTATTAAAATGGAGAGTAAGAAATATATAAAGATAGATAAAATGCTGAGGTATATACTCGTGCTATATATGATATTACAGAAATAATATGCAAGCCAAACTCTAGTAAAACCAAATAAATATGAACACAAAAGTAAATTTAGTTATATAAATACCGAGATGTATTGTATTAAGAGATAATCTCTTCACGTCATTGGAAATGATCACCTGTCTTGAAGTACAGTAGTACTCTCTAATCCAGTTTCACTTTCTGTCATTTTGGCTCTGTGAGGTCAAATGTATTCTGAAAATCTTAAATGGAAAACTCCACAAGTCATTTTTCAGTTTTAAATTGTATGCCATTCTGAGTAGCACGCTAAAATATCACGACACCCCACATCACCCATGCAGGATGTGAGCCGGTTCTGTGTCCCGTGTATCTGCACTGTATGTCACCTGACGGTCATCACTTAGTTGCCTTGTTGGTTGTTTCATCCACTTCTGCAGGATTGTGGTATATGTATCTAAGCAATACCTGTTTTACTTAAATTGGCCCAATAGTGTTATAATAGTGTATAAATTAAACTGTATTATAGGTGTCTATGTATAGAAAAATACTACAGGTGTTTTGCTATTATCTTAGATTCAGGTACTAGTTGGGTTTTTGGAACTATTATCTGTGGATAAGGAGGAGCTAGTGTAATCTCTGATACACTGGATACTCTTAAATTTTATCTTTCCTTTCTGACTCCCCGGGACTCTGTCTGATTTTACTGTTCATCTGATTCACTCTCACAGACTGAATCCCAGCATTAAATAATTTTATTCTGATGTTAAATAAAGTTGGTCCAATATCTACAGCGATACTAGATGCCAATGAATCATATCCAGAAAGTATAAGAAATGCCTACAAAGAAAAGGCAGATAATCCAAAGGAAAAATGGGTCAAACAATTTTTTTCAAAAGAAGATACTCAAATTGTCAAAAAAGAACATACATATGTGCTTAAAATCACCAGTCCCCATAATAAGGGAATGGCTTTAAGACCCTACTAATATTGGTACCTTTGTATACCTATGCAAAATGCTTAAAATATGGAAAATGTTTTTTAAAAACCAAAATTTAATGAGAATGTAAAATGTTGGCTGTCTTGTAAAGAAACCCTTTGTATATTGTGTATGCTGTTTAACATTTATTTGCATACTTTGGGAAGGTTTTGTTATTATTTACTAAAACTGAATATTTGGGCACCCAATGACCCTGAAATTCAACACCAAATAGAAATAAGTATACAAATAAATCTGAAAACATTTACTAGCTGGGGTTGTAGCTCAGTGTGAGAGGACTTGCTTAACATGTGTGAACCCCTGGATTTTATTATGAGCACTGAAAAAAAATACAAAAAATATTTATAGTATTATAGCACCATTACTTAGAAGAGCACCAAACTGGAAAGAACCCAAATATTTATGAATGGATAAATTGCACAAAGGCATGTAATATAGCAATGCAAAATAGGCCAAATTCTTACAATAACTTGAATTAATCTCATAGATGCAAATACTTAGCATATTAAGTCAAGCAGGGAAGAATATCAGAAAGATGGTGAAAAAAGAAACCCCAGAGTTTATTTACCCACAGAAACAATGACTTAACGATAGAGATTAAAAAAGTCTTTATGAGAACTTCAGAAATCAGTGTGGAAGAAGACAATAAAAGTTGCACTGAAGTTGGTAAGAAAAACTCGTGTTTTATCGCATCAAGCCCTTGAACAAGTTGGCACACACTGTGATTGTGAGGAAAAGACCAACTCGTAGCTTCCCCCTCATAGGGAAAGAAAAGCCTAAAACATATGGCCAAGCTTCAAGCTTGTTGTGGGACTGCTCAGAGGACTGGTTTCCATTTGACCTGTGGGACCACTGATGGAGAATGGGCACATCGGAGATGCCTCAGAGGCAAAGGTAGCTCAGGACCTTACATGAGTGGGAGACAGTTTGCACTATTACTGACAGAATCTCACACAGATCATTGCAACTAGAAGGTAGCTTTCCCTTGAGAGAAAAGAAGAAAAGTGCAAAGTGTGTCCAATGTTCTGGATTTTTGTTGAAAGAGTTGACTGACAGGCTAGATTTTGTCTTATGTGACTCTAAACCATAAAAGAACAGGCGTACTTTGCATACCTGGAGTGTGCAGAGAACATAATCATGTTGAACAAGGCAGTGCTAGAAAACATACTTTGCCTTACAAAGATGGCAACGGAGCAAGAAATAACAAACTCCTAAAAAAAGTCATAAACAACAACAATAATAAAAATAAATCTTCGCAGTGAAGTAATCACATGCACAAGGTCAAAGATGGAGCCTCAAAGGATATTTGCAAGATTTCCTGGGTATCTCTAGCCAGGCTAGTCTTTCCCTAAACAAAGATAAGTAGAAGTAACTGTTTTCTCAGTGCACAGATCACAAAACAAGTCCAGAGACATGTGAAGAAACATAGCAACATGACCAAACTCAAATAATAAATAAAGTAAAACTCTAGAAACACACGCTAAAGAAATGGATCAAAGAGTGATGCTTGAGGAAATATTTTTTATCTTACCTAACAAAAGATGAATCACATAGAGGTAAAGCCTACGATCATGATGATGCTCAATGAATACAGAATAGCAATGCAAAATGAAGATGTCAAGTGTATGAGATAGAAAATTTTTAAAAATAAAGGAAACAAATTTTGTAGCTGAAGGTCACAATAACTGAAGTGAAAAATTCATCAGAATGTTTCAAGATTTGATCAAGCAGAAGGAGGAATAAACAAATTAGAAGACAAATTACTGAACTTAGCCAGTCACAGGAACAAAAACATAGAGAATAAAAAGAGTATAGAAAACTAAGTGATAAATGAGACACAACCAAGAGATCCAATATATGCTTTATAGAGTCCCAGAAGGAGGAAAAAAAAAGTGAGGATCAGAAAACTGGTTTGAAGAAACAGTTAATGAAAAATTTCAAAACCTGGAGAAAAAAAATGTACATTCAAATTAAAAAAGCATAGGGACTTCAAGTAAGATGAACCCAAAGCATTACATAGAGAAATATATTATACCAAATTATCCAAAGTCAAAGACAGGGGTAATTTTGAAAGCTATAAGGGATAACTTAGGTAAAATGAACTCACATGGGATTATTCACTGAAAAATAATTCAGAAGATAATGGAGTGATGCATTCAAAAGGAAAAAAAATATGGCCAACCAAGAATATTTAGCAAAATTGTTCTTCATTATCTCTGTGTCATTTATGAAGGACAAGTTTGCTGAGTATCCCAGATAAACAAAACCTGAGGTAGTTTATCAACTATTATACCCCTCATGCAAGTAATGCTTCAAGTTGGAACAAAAAGACATTAGGCAGCAACACAAGTGCCTATAAAATTATAAAGGTTGCTGGGAAAAGAAAATATATACACAAGTACAAAATAATGTAGCACTCTACTGGTGGTGCATAAGTCACTTTTATTTATAAGAGTTAAATGTACAAAAAACTATAATGCTAAAAAATGGTCTGATTTTATTTTGTGCTGTCGAAGATCAAACCCAGGACCTTCTGCATGATATGTGAGCTCTAACCACTAAGCTATACCCATGATCTATAAAATATGTTAATTGGTTTTAACATAAAAGATGTAAGTTGATTGTATGGCAAATGCCTGTGGTCTCAGTGACTGAGGAGGCTGAGGTTGCAAGATCACTTTAGCTCATAAATTCAAGGCATCCTTGCCAAGCATAGCAATACTCTCAACTCAAAAATGGAAGCAAACACATGTAATTTATGATATCATTAAGATAAGATAAAATGTGGGGGAAAGGCCAAAGAGCAGTTTTTCTATGCGTTCAAATTGAGTTATGAGATTAAAATAGATTGCTAGATACTTTGGATAAGTCCCATGGTAACCATTAATTAATATCTTTAGATCCACTAAGAAAATGAGAAAAAAAATCAAAACACACTTCTATAAAAATGCAAAATATAAGTGGCAAAACACTTAAAATAGGAGAAGAAAGTCAAAATTCTGCAAGAGAGAAAACAATGAAATGGTCTTTATCAATAATAATTTTAAATTTAAATGGATTAAACTTTAAAAAAACAGTACTTGAATCAGTAACTTAGTTCTTTAAAAATAGATTCAACTGAAAGATTACTTTAATCTGAGGAAATACAGGCTAAAAGTAAATGATAGATACAAGCGCTTTTATGTCAAGGATAATCAAAAGAGAGCAAGATGACCATATTATGTCAGATATTACAGACTGTTGTAAAAAAAACTGTCAGGAGAGTCAAAGATAATGATAAATGTCTCAACTTAAGAAGGAAATATAAAACTATAAATATATATGCATCCAATATTACATGTACCCAAATATATGAAGCAAACACTGACAGAACTAAATGGAAAGACAGCAGCACCATAACGGTAGATGATTTCAACTTTTAACTGCATTAACTGCAAAGAACATTTAGACATAAAACCACTACAGCTGAAGGAGATATGAAGAGAAATTCAACCTCACAAATCATCAGGGCAATCCAAATCAAAACCATGGTGATACATCAGCTCACGAAGGGAAATTAAGTGATGATGGGGGAGTGCAGACATCTGAAACCTGTATGTGACTGGTGGAAACCTAGTTGGATGAAACCACTTGGGAGAATGATATGGAAATTCCTCAAAAAATAAAATGAGAACAATTCAAATTAACAACCATATGATCCAGAAACTGTACTTTTGGTATTCAAAGAAATTTTAATCAGTGTCTTGTTTTTTAAAGTTTGTTGTATGTCTTTTTTAAATTAGTATATGTTTGCAATACCTAATAGTCACATTTCTTTGGAAGAATTTGCACCTTTATATAATACACCTTGATCATTTTCCATCCTGCTCTCAGTCCCCTTACCTGACCCCTTGTTAATCTCAAAAAAGGCCCCTTTTGTTTTCTAACATTTCTCTTTTATTATGTTAATTTATATCTGGAGTTTTCATGTAAGAAAAACCATGCCATATTTAAATTTCTGTGTCTGATTTATTTTACTTACACTTTGATCTCAAAAACATGATCTCATTCTTTATGACAGAAGAATATTGTGTTTTGTGTGTATACCATATTTTCTTCACCCTTTTGTCTGTGGGTGGAATCAATATCTTCAAGACACATTGAATGTCAGTTTTTTCAGCATTAATCATGATAAAGCAAGATTTGGGAAACAACCTACATATCCATTAATGAAAGAATGGATAAAGAAAATTTGGTACACACACACATAGAATATCTATACAAAGTATTATTCGTCTTTGAAATGAAATCAATCTTGCTATATATGAATACACGATAACATGAATAAACTTTGAAAATTTTTTCTAAGTAAAATAAGCCAGTCATAGAAGGACAAATACTGCATGATTCACTTATATAAAGCACTAAAAGAATAAAACTCAGAGACACAGAAAATAAAATAGTGTTTGTCAGACACAGCAGTTGTAGAAATGGAGTAGCTGTAAAATGGTGGTACAGCTGTACAGTGTATAGTCAACATACTTTACTGTTCACTTAAAAATGTGAGAAGGTAAATTTCATGTTGTATCTTTTACCATAATAGCTATTAAAGGTAAAAAAAATAACTACATAATCCACTGTTTTTTAGTTAAAATATGTAAATCTAATCTATGGAGAAGTAAATCTGAAAAGTGTTTTTTTTAATGAATTTTATTGGTACATGTTAGGTATACAATATAATGACATTCAACATTGGAAATTTGCACCTTCACATAATCTCTCTTGGTTCTTATTTTTCCCCATTTCCCTGCCCTCCCTTCAAACCCTCCATCCCTCCCTATCTACAAAGACTTTGTTTCCAATTTTTCATTTTCTCATATTAATTCAATTCCATTCTTTCCTTTCCCCTACCCCTCCCACTTCCACTTCCCCTTTGCCCCTTTTCTTCCTATTTCACATTATCTATTATACCTTTTAGTCCTTCTTTACACTTTCAGTTTCTCACACTGGAGAAACCATTCAGTATTTACACGCGTGCCCTATTTATTTCACTTAAGAGGATCACCTCAATGAGCATCCATTTAGCTACAAATGTCTCTAATTTCTAATTTTTATGGCTGAGTAGTACTCCATTATATTAGAAAAAAAAATTTTCTTTATCCAGTCAATAGCCAATTGGGCTGCTTCCAAGTTTTAGCTATTACAAATTGGGCTGCTATGAACATGGGTGAAAATACAACACTGTGGTATGATTCTTTAAATTCTTTGGGGAAGATACCAAATACCAGCTTTGGGGAATAGCTGGGGCAAAAGGGAATTCCAGTCCTCATTCTTTGAGGTAGCTCCATACTCATTTCCACAGTGGTGGCACCAGGCAACACTTCCACCAGCAGTGGAGCAGGCTTCCTCTTTCCCCACATTCCCACCAGCATTTGTTATTGGTTGATTTCATGATAGCAGCCATTCTGTCTGGAGTGAAGTGGAATCTCAGTGTTGTTTTCATTTGCATCTCTCAAATGACTAGTGATGTTGAACATTTTTTCATATGCTTATTTGCCATTTCTTCTTCTTTGTCTGAGAAATCTCTGTTCATTTCAGATGCCCATTTTTGGATTGGGTCTTTAAATTTGGGAGGTCTGATTTTTTAAGCTCTTTATAGATTCTAGATAGTAGACCTTTATCTGAGGAACAGCAGGTAAAAAATTTTCCCACATTGTGGGCTGTCTCTTCACACTGCTGGTGGTTTCTCTTGTTGTCCAGAAGCATTTTAATAAGAAAAGACCACACTTGTTGATTGTTTGTGCTGCTTCACAGGCAACTGAGGATTTGTTCATAAAATCTTTAACTACACCAATGTCTTCAACAGTACTACCTAACCTCTGTTCCAGCCAGTTCAGTGTTTCTATTTTAGTATTTAGATCTTTAATCCATTTTGATTTTAATTTAGTGTATGGTGAGATATAGGTCTAGTTTTAATCTTTGACAAGTTGAAACCCAATTTTTCCAGCACCATTTATTAAAGAAGCTATCTTTCCTCCAGTGAGGGTATTTGGCCCCTTTGTCAAGGATGAGGTGGCTGAGTGTGTCTGGAGTTGTTTCGGGATCTTCTAATCTGTTCCACTGGTCCTCAGGTCTGTTTCTTTGCCAGTACCATGCTGTTTTTTATCACAGTAGCTTTGTAGTATAGTTTCAAGTTG
>NW_004624757.1:19425364-19486132 GCF_000247695.1 Heterocephalus glaber | reverse complement strand
GTTGGGTCTTTCTCTGCTTTGGGGATCAAGGTGATGCTTGCTTCCAGGAATGAATTTGGGAGTATTGCTTCCCTTTCAATTTCATTGAAAAATTTTAACAGTGGTGGCAGTAGTTTCTCTCTAAATGTCTTGCAGAATTCAGTGGTAAAGCCATCAGGATCTGGGCTTTTCCTGGTTGGTAAATTTTTAGTTACATTTTCAATTTCTTGGATTGATATTGGGTTGTTTAGAATTTTTAGGTCTTCTTCATTCAACTTTGTTAATTCATAGGTAACTAGGAATCTGTCCATTTCTTCTGTGTTTTCCATTTTATTGGCATACAGGTTTTCGAAGTAGGTATTGGTGATTCTCTGGATTTCTGCTGAGTCCATTGTAATTTCATTCTTTTCATTACTAATTGCATGGATTTGGGCCTTTTCTTTCCTTTTTTTGATAAAGTTGGTTAAGGGTTTGTCAATATCGTTTATTCTTTCAAAGAACCAACTCTTGGCTTCCTTGATTTTTTTTTGTATCATTCTCTTAGTCTCCATTGCATTCATTTCTGCCCTGATCTTTATAATTTCTTCTGTTCCATAAGCTTTAGACTTGCCCTGCTCTTCTTTTCCTAGAAGCTTAAGGTTCAGCATCATGTTGTTTAATTGGGCTCACTCTGTTTTCCTAATATGAGCATTCACTGCTATGAATTTCCCTTGTAAGACAGCTTTCATTGTGTCCCATAGATTCCAATATGATGTAGTGGCATTGTTATTTAATTGAAGGAACTGTCTGATTTCTTCTTTAATTTCCTCTGTGACCCACTGGTTATTCAGAAGTGTGTCGTTCAATTTCCATGTGTTGATAAAATTCTTGCATTTCTTTGGCTATTGATCTCCAATTTCATCACACTATGGTCTGATACTGTACAGGGGATAACTTCAGTTCCTTTGCACTTACTTAAATATGTTCTGTGAGCAAGTATGTGATCTATTTTTGGAGAATCACCCATATGCACCTGAAAGGAATGTGTATTTTGA
Source organism: Heterocephalus glaber (assembly GCF_000247695.1). The sequence continues at coordinate 19,485,119 of NW_004624757.1, read as the reverse complement.
TTTTGTAGGGTGGAAGACTCTGTGAACATCTGTTAAGTTCATTTATTCAAGAGTTTGATTGAGTTCTTGTATTTCGTTGCTTTTTTTTTGGTCTACTTGATCTATTTGTAACTGTGAGTTATTGAGTTCCCCCACTACTATTGTATTAGTGCTTAATTGATTTTTCATGTCTGTTAGTATTTGCTTTGTCTAACTAGGCACACTAGTGTTTGGTGCATATAAGTTTATGATTGTCATCTCTTCCTCTTGGATTGTTCCCTTTATAAGGGTGTAGTGACCTTCTTTGTCTCTCTTAATCAGTTTTGGTTTGAAATCCACTTGATCTGCAAAGAGAATAGCTACTCCTGCTTTTTTTCAGATTCCTGCCACATGGATTATTATTTTGCAACCTTTAACTTTCAGTCTATGAGTTTATTTTTGAATTAAGTGTTTTTCTTGTATGCAGGATATTGTTGGATCTAGCTTCTTGACCCATTCTGCCAGTCTATTTCTTTTGATGGTGAATTGAGAACATTAACATTGATGGTTATAACTGATACATATTGAGTTATCATTGTCATGACTTTTTCTTTCTGTTGGATTCTCCCCCTTTGCATTTCATTTCTTGTTGTGCCTGATGGATTTATTCTGCTGGGCTTCCTGTGGTTGTAATCCTCATTGTCTTTTCCTAGGATATTGTCCAAAAATTTTTGTAGTGCTGGCTTATTATTCATGAAGTTCCTATGGTGCTTATCTTATTTCTGCATCAATTTTGAAAGTTTTTCAGGGTACATCAATCTTGGCTGGAGGTTGTTTTCCTTTATGGATTGAAATACATCACTTCATGCTCTTCTTGCCTTGAGTGTTTTTGTTGAGAAGTCTGCTGTGATTCTGATGGGTTTTGGTTTGTATGTGATTTGTTTCCTTTCTCTAATTGCTTGTAGAATTTTGTTCTTCTGCTGAGTTTCTTGAACCTTAACACATATGCTTATGTGTAGATTTTTTTTTAATCAAACCTAGTTGGAGTCCAATATGCCTCACTTATCTGTATACCAAGTTCTTTTACCTTGCTTGGGAAGTTTTCTGCCATTACTCTTGTGAACAGTTTTTTTTATGTCATCTGCACTCTCTCCTGTTTCTTCATTGATTCTGATCAGTCTTATGTTATTCTTCTTTGCAATGTCTAGCAGTTGCTGGATTGATTTCCTGTGGACCCTTACTGTTTTAAAGAAATCTTTCTTTTCCTGATCACTAATTGCAATCTTATCTTCTATATCTGAAATTCTGCCCTCACATTCGCTCATTCTGCAGCATAAACTTTCAATGGAGTTTTTAATCTCCTGGAAATCTGTTTGCATCTGTTTTATGGATTCCATTTGTTTCCTATGTTGGGATTCAGTCATGTTCCTCAGCTCCTCTATTTTTTCATCTGTGCCCTCTCAAGACTTATCAATCATGTCTTGCACTATGTGCACAATCTCTGCTGTTATCTGAGAAATTATTTCTGATTTCACTTTTTCCAGATCCTCTTTTTTTTTTCCAGTTCAGGGAGTCCAGGTGGTTTAGTATCAGATTGTTCCATATCATTTCCCTTTGTGGTTGCTTTAGGTGACTTGGGAGTTTGGTTTTGAGACTTAAGTGTCTTCTCATTTCAAAGAGAGGGTGGGGGGGAGGGATGTGTGCTGCTGTCGCTCGGGCTCTGGAGGTGGTGGTACAGCAGCCCGGAAGATTCACCTCCTCTGCTAGCAGAAAACTTCTCAAATCTGCCTCTCCTTCAGGTGTCTCTTACCAGCTCCTGTACTCCTCAGTGTAGAAGGCACTGTTTGAGTAGGAGGACCACATCAAGAAACTACAGCAGAAGGTGGCAACCCTGGAGAAGTGGAACAAGCAGCTGCATGAGTGGGTAAAGAAGGTAAAGTGGTTGCTGCAGCAGCCCCAGAAGCATGGGCACCACATGGAGCCAGACAACCAGAAGCTGAGCAGCAAGCTGGCCACACCAGGCACACTTCTGCACATCCTAGTGGTTTTCTTTAGAAGGAACAAACTGGGAAAGTGAGATTGCTAGGCAATTAGTAATATTCATTATGAACTGATTGAGCTCTTTACTACTATTGCATGCTTTTCTGTAGTATGATGTATTTAAAAAAAATTTTAATGTAGCAATAAAATGTCAGAATACATTACAAACAAAAATTTATAATTTATAAAGATAAAAAATAAAATACAGGGGCTTTTTAATGTGTTGAAGGTTTTGTGTCAAAATAATTTCCATGAAGGAAAAAGGCAAGTGTGGAAGACCTAAGGTAGATTTTTAATGCTCAACAATACTGGTTATGGAAGAATATCATGAGGAAAGGAAATTTTCCAAAGACTAGTTGAATTAGATAAGAGCAAAATTTATGTTGGAAAACTAGGCTAGTTTAAGCTTTGTCCTTTTTGTGCTTAGCTTGATGGAAAGCTATTCAATGGTAGAATGCAAAGGAGCATTAAGATTTGAGTCATATTTTTAAAAATTTAGCAACATTACAAATCAATACAAGTGTAAGAGGAAATAATACTGGAGCAGAGAGATTAGTTAGGTTACCTGGGCAGTAATTATAGAGAGGTGATATAGTGTTCATAGATTGATTTCCTATAAAAATCTTTAGAAAGAAGCATGGATATATTTTAATTTATATACACACATACAGTATATGCATATTGTAAGTATATATGGATATATATAAAATAAACAAATAGGCATATTTGATATTACACTAATGAACTAAATTGTGACTTTATGTCAAAATATATTGTAAGTATTTTCAATATCTAAAATCAGTTTATTGTCATGCATTCATTTAGAATTCAAATCCTTTTTAAAGGAAAATAAAAATATGTCTTTTATGTCTATACAAACATAATATTTAATATCAGAGAACCTTAGTTCAAAAATTTTACTAACAATTCTTACATCTTTGGTGTAATACAGAATGCCAGCAAGTACCTTAAGTTGTTCTTGATTTGTTGAGAATTACTCATTAACACCCCATGTGAGGGGATTGGTGACACATATAGTAATGCAATTGCATTTGGCAAACCACATTCATTACTAAATACATTTAAGAAAGGCCTAATGAGATATAATTTCCATATGCTGCATATAAAAATTAAATGCTTCTTAAAATATTACTTTCAGTTTTCTTTTGAGTAGAGTGGGTGGAACAGAATTCAGATTGCAAATTCCTTAGAAATGTGTGGGAGGTTAAAGCTAAAGGTGTGAACATTGGTTCCTTTGTCAAGCTATTTGATGATAAAGAAAAAGAATTAGCCTTCAAATTCCCTTAAATCAACAAAGAGTTTGAAAACATACACAAAATTCTCAAAGAAAACACAGAATAAGATTTCCCCTTAGTGAGATGATTACAGGATTTCTTGTATTTATCACTCTGCAACAATGTTGTTTGCTTTTCAGAGCATAGGCTTTGGGATTAGACAATGTGGAGTGAGAAGAAGATTCAGATTCTCTCTGTAGTATGTGGTGAAATAATTCACTTTATTAAACCAATTCAGAGGTGGATTTGGTGGCACATGCCTGTAATCATAGCACTCAAGAGGCTGAGGCAGGAAGATCACAGTAAGTTCAAACCCAGCCTGAAATACAGAGCAAGACCTCATCTCAAAAACAAAACAAAACAAAATAACAACAAAAAAACCCACCTCAGTATATACTTCTATAAATGTGGAGAATAATAACTAGTTCTTAAGATTTTTAAATAATCATATCATATAATACATCTGAGAGAGACCATGATCTGGTATCATGCCCTCTGGACACTTGTCGCAAATGTGTTCTGTTCACCTCAAGCACTGCTAACAAAAGTAGTATAATATACCAACATTAGCAAAACAGAAGGTCTAATGTAAAATTCTGATGATTGATAATTATCTAAAAAACTATGAAATCTTATAATACCAAGCTTGGACCTCTTCATCAACCTAGAAAATAGCTAGAAGAGGAGATAACTCTCCAAGTTACCAATATGCACTCCTAAATTATTGATTTATTGTCCTGTATATGTACAAAAATATAAAGACATGTAAACAATTAGAAAATTTTATATAAAATGTTTTCTGTAGCATGAGTTTATTTATTTTCTCTCTCTGAATCCTTCAATTAATTGATAGTGGTGGGGGGAGAAGGAAATCTCACAAGTATGAAAAAAGTGAGGAGGTGAACCAGCAAAAGTTATGAAAGCTCCTTGAAAAAATTTCTTAAAAATGAAGAATATATGTAAATAATGACTCTTAAGGAAAAGCAGAGGACATGCAAGCATAGAATATCTGTATAGGAGCCACAGTTAGGTGGACAAAGCATTCTTAGTAGAATACTAAATCTTGGAGTTTTAACATGGCACAAAGAACTGACAGTATAAAACCAGACAGCAAAACAGTCTTAATCGTATATCTTCACTCACATTTGCAGGTAATCCACTTTTACTACATGTATGGAATATTCAGAAGCCAAGATTTTTGTTGTTTGTTTGCTTTGTTTTTCACATTCCAGGCAAGAAAGGCTTCAAGGTATCCAATGGGTTAAATTTTGAATAACACTAATGATAGCACCGTGCATGCTTAAGCCAGACACTAAGTCTTCCTCATATTTGACATTCAGAGTGTGAGTAGATGGTTTAATGTCAGTCCTCACCCACAAAACAGGAGCTCAAAATTAGGATTTTCATTCATTTTTTAATAATAGAGAAAACAGAGAAGTAGTCAAATTGATGCCTGTGAATTTTTCAGAACTGAAAGATCCTGAAATTCTTTCAAGATCCCGTGAACATGAAAAAACATAGCACATTACTGTAAAATTACAGAGCAATAAGAATAATTACTTCACTCTACATATTTGTAGAGGTGGGATGGAGTTAATAAAGTCATGCACAAAAAGTCCACAGTTTCTAGAGGGTGATTTTTCATTAGTAATAGAAGACATGGCAGCCAATGGAGCAAGACCTTCAATGAAGTGAGGGAAAATTCAAATTCAAATTACATTCCAAAATTATCACTGCAGTGGAAAAGCCTAATAAAGATATTTTCAGCCTTACCGAGTCTCACAAAACTAAGAGGATGTCTGAAAACTGATCCTATAAAAGTATTAAAAATAAATAACGTAGAGGAAAAGGGTTGCTCCAGAAGAGTCTGAAAAAATCTGTGTATCTCATCCTACAGTGAGCACCGGAAAGCCAGCCTATGTCCTGACCCACCCACACTGCTGTGGGAAAATAGGACCCCAAATCGCCAGATTAACAGAGTACATCAAGTATAGAGTCTAAAAGTTGAAAATATGAGGAAAGGATTTACTTTTAAAAAATATGTTTATGTAGTATTCTATATACTAGGCTTTGATAGAATTTCATAAAATTGGAAGATCATCTATTTGTCTTAATCATGTAAATAAAACAGCGCAATCAAAACCATGCCAATTTATGAAAACATCATTCCTCAAATACCTTATCAAGGTTTGAGAAAACACTTTAAGTATACTCAGTTTTTTCTTGAAGGCATTTTACATTCAACAAGTATTTTTTGCCTATTTCTTCTTACTCTTTTACTTGAATTCTTAAATTCTATTTATTTTTCAAGCTTTTAAATTTTTGTAACTATAATATGCTTGTTTTTCCAGTTTCCTTTTATGTCCCCTTTTAAGAATTATTTTCCATGTTATCTTTCAAGTTTTCCTATCTGTCATTGTTTTTCACTATGTTATTATTTAATTTATTTTCAAACAAACTAAATTCTTTGATTTTTATCAATATTTTATGAAGAATAACTATTGATTCCCACTGGTTTCTCCAAGGTACACGTTCATTTAAGAGAAAAGCTAAAAATTAATGTGTATTAGGGAGAAGAAATTAACTTTTAAAACATAGGCTAGGGCTTAGAATGAAAAATAAAAATAAGGAAATAGCCAATTGACATATCACGATAAGGTCAATATACATTTTCCTGCTCCTACATAGATGTATTTCTTTGCCCTGCTGGTGGCAATTCAAGGTACCAAAGAATTTCAGACACATACGGATTTCATTCTAGCTGATTTTCTTAAAGTGAACTCACAGATGTCATAAATTATTTTAAAAGGATTAGGTTTTATGTAGTTTATGTAGATTTATTTAGTCTAGCACAATGTTATACTTTAATTTGTACAATGTTTAGTTAAGTACAGTCATTCTCTCTAATCTGACATTAGATGTATATGTATTTAAATTTGGTTATTACATAATTACTTTATAAAAAGTTGATATAGTGAAAAATGTTTGGATTGGTAATATTTTTATAATTGTGTTTTACCTGGAGCTGTTTTCTCAGTGACTTGTTTTCACTTCTAGATGAATTAAGTGTGGGTCATAATACTTTTGACTAAAGATCAAAAACACTTAAAAGCATGTGTGTTAATTCTCCCTCTTGGATTAACTGAATCGCCTATTAAACTTTGTTAGACATAAATTTATTTACAATAGGAAAAGGAAATGTTTGAAAAGAATAAAAGGAAATAAGGAGTGAATCTTTTTGTACAATCAGGGCTGGTAAGAGTCCACACCACTCAGCACGTATTAGTATGAAATCATGCCTCCTCCAAACTAGATAGTAAGGACCAGGTTACTAAGGGCCTGTGTTTGTTCTAAGAGCTGGGATACGCTATGATGATATTGTCTAGATAAAAAATCAGCAGTATGAGTTTCTTCATTTTAAACTTCCCTTGTTTATATTATTGTCTTGCTTGTTGCTGTTTAGTGGTTACTTATATTCATCACTATTAGTAGTAATGGTAATAGTATAATTTTGTATCCATTAAGCCCTGATACCCTTTTTTTTCTACCTATGTCTTTCAGTTTCACAAGCTGCTAGTAAACACTGGTTCTATATAATAAAGCACTTTCAAACTCCCCACTGAAAGAAACTTTCAGATTTAAATTTGTCATCTCTTCCCTGTCAGTGAAAACATTCATTACTAATGTTTTTAAAATTTATTTTTAAATGACAAATAATAATGTATAATATTTCTATGTATTTGTACAAATATATAATTGTATATATTTCTAATTCTAATAATAATTCTATGGAGTACAACGTAGTATTTTGATGTATGCATATATTGTGTGGTGATTGAACAAGCTAATTAATATATCCATCAATTCTTTTATTTATGTGAGGGAAACATTAAAGTCTATTTTAGTGATTTCAAGATGCATTAAAAACCTGTACAAAGTCCTCTAACCAACCTATAGATGACCTTTCCTTGTGATTGGTTATCTTTTGGCCCTACTGGCTGTGGTCCCTATAGCAAAGTCATGTGTTTGGGAACATGGCCACCAATGTATTAACAAAAAGAGGGCCAGGGATTTAGCTCAGTGGTTCTGCTGCCTGCCTCACAAGCCCAAGGTCCCGAGTTCAATCCCCAGTGCAAAAAAAAAAAAAAAAAGAAGTAGAGCCCATGCAGCCAAAGGCCAAAACACAAAACACCCTGAGAGAGATTTTAAAGAAGGTAGACCTTACAAATCTTGTCCTAGTCTGTCCTTCACCCAGATATCACGAAAGTGGCTTCAAAATGTATCTGATCTTGGCTCAATGTTGAATAATTTTGTAAGGACTAATGTTTATAGTGAGAAAACATAAATATTAAATTAGCCTTTCAGAAAATTCAGATATATTGCACTACCATCAAAATAATTTTAGATGCTCTAGAAAATCAAAACACTACTTTTCCAGATAAGATGAAAATTATTACAATTGTATATGTTACTACAAAATTCTCATTTTGTAAAGACAACTTTTGATGGATTCTTTAGGAGAACACTTTTTATTATTTTTAATACTGTTACTCAAGTATTATATATTCCTGCTTGGATTTCTAACATACTGAAATTCAATAGTCCAATGTAAACCATTTAATTAAAATTTTACATTTACACCATTAACAAGTGGGTGTTATTTATATATTGAGATGTATTATAATTATGAAAATCTAGACCAACAAATCTAATAGAAAATGCTATGTAGTCTTATGTTGCAGTTTTGCATAAATAGCAGCAAAACATTTTGATAAACTAAAAGGGCAATCTATAAAGTAACTTGTACATGCCAAAGAAAAGTATATATATACATATATATATATACACATATATATATATACATATATATATATGATACAGGATTATGGTTTGAATCTTTTTAATAAAAATGAAATACTGAAGATGAAAAAGAGTATAGAAAAATGCTCACTTAAATTCTGTGAAGATTGCCACCAACTGTTAGTAGGTGATGTAATTCTATACCAAATAAATATTTATAGACAATAAAAGACATACTTCAAAAATTATTTTTAATGTTATACTAATAAGATTTTGCTCTAAATACAGATAGAATTATAGATAATATAAGAGCTATTAATTGTTATTCACGTGAAGAAGCTTCAGAATCACAGTAGAAATGATTATATTTTCCCTGCACAAAAGGGTGTAGTCTAATGTAAAACTACAGGGAAAAAAACAAAAAGGAAAACAATAACACAAAGAGAAATACAATAGGAAGTGTTCCCTGGAGAACTCGACAATATATTGCAGCTGGTATGGAGGTTTCACACTCTGCTTCATAAAAAGTTAGTAAATAAAATCTAGCATGTTGATTTTAAGAGTATGCAAAATTGTCAAAATAACAGTAATTTTAGTCAGTTAAAGGGAAAATAGTTTTAGGAAATTTTCACACCTGGTAGAAGTGTCAAAAAGAATGAACTTTCCAATATAGAATATAGAATATTTTGTGAAACTTTCATATCACATGGAAAAATGTCTAAACTGACTTGCAGGTTATGAGTGGTTGAAATACAGTAGCTAACCTGAAGAAAAAAGCTTCCTTTATAGTAGAAGCAAAAATATAAAAATATAAGCAGATGGGATTTGGACTTATGCTATATATGAAAGTTGGAATTCTAAATATTATTCATTGAGAGGGAGATAAACATGTTGAATATAGTCTGTTCTATGTATTCAATATACATATTCATTCCTAATTAATCAACACTATATACCCATGTAAATTTAACACATTTCTATATTGTTCTTAAATATTGTTACTCAGTTATTATAAAAGAAAAAAACCTATAGGAAAACTATAGAAAAAAGTATTATACCAACCACTTTAAAAATTATGTTTCTCTTTCCTTGTTTTTCATACCAGTTTTTGACCACATATACACATACTTAGTACCTATTAACAATCTTAAAGGGACAGAATATTAAATTTTGACTTTTTTATCAAAACCACTTTTCCAGTTGATGCAGATTGTTTTATCCTTATCAGTCTTATTGGCTGTATAATAGTCTATTAAATTAAATAATGTAAATATTGTCTCCCTACTGCTTCACATCTCCTGTCTATTGTAAGTTACACTGCAGTGAAGTTCATGTTACCTGTGTTTTTATACTTCTCATGTGTTACTACCTCATAGGACAAAAACCATTCTGGAAATAGAATTTTGGCTGTGGTTTTGGGAAGGAAGAGGAAGAAGAAATGAAGCAGTGCATTGCAAAATAAGTTTCTCTATGTTAAATGCACCCTATTATTCCTCTGCATGCTTTAATTAACATAGGTTTTCATATTACCCATAAGTTCTAGGTAGAATAAAAATTAGATTAAATATTACACAAATGATTAAAATACATGTTTAATTTGATTCCAAAATTCTTTATCAAGCACTCAATCTGCACCTATCCATCTTTAAATTATTATGAGATTGGTGGTAAAATGCAAACATCAAAATTTATAAGACATGGACTTTATTATCAAGGAGCCTTTGAAAGTGAACAAAATAAAAAACAGGCATGTTAAAAGGCAGAGAAACATACAAAATAAGATAATCAATTGAATCTAAGCAAAAACCTGATGAAAAAGAACATAATAAGACCAGACAGAAATGCCTTCTACAGGTTGAGCCTCATTTGTCTAAATAATTCACTTATCCCAGGTCAGTTTTTACCTTATCAAACTTTCATAGGTTAAGTCAAGTACCAGGGATATATGTTGTTATGTTATTATGTCTTTCTTTTTCTTCTGACCCTAATTTATGTCTTAGTAACTTTTTCATTGCTAGGACACAATACCTAACACCCACAAATTAAAGGCGGAAAGGTTAATTGTGGTTCACAATTTGTGGAGTTTTCAGTCTGTAGTTTACTAGCTCCAAGACAGGGCAGCATGGCAGAGGGGCATCACAGAGGAGAAACAGTCCATGGTATGACAGTCAGGAAGGAGAGAGGGATCAAGAGAGGAAGAGGGATATATATCCTACCAGGATATGCCCATAGTGACCCACCAGGCTTCACCTCCCAACATGACACCAGCTATAAATCCAGTGGGCTAATCTAGTGATGAGCATCACATACATGATCCTGTAAGTCATCTATGAGAACTTGAGGCTTTGGGGAGTCATATCTATATAAACCATAACAATTTATTATAACAATTTCATTAGTTAAGTCTGATTTCTCCATATGTGATACAGTGCCAAAAAACCTATTTCTTATTAAACATAAGTGGAGTAAGTAATTTTGTTTACAGGAGATAAAAAGTTATATATATATATATATATATATATATATATGAAAGATTTAAACCTTCATGAAGAATTTAAAACATGTAATGGATCTTGAAAAATTGATAGGTAGGATAGAAGGAAAAAATTTCAAGCAAGGAAACATTAACAAGTTGAAAAAAATTATTCTAAGAACATGTTTGATGTAAATGAATCTGCATCTTGTAGTAAGATATAATTTTATATTTGTGCAAGTTAAACATTTTGGTAGAATCCAAGAATATAACTCAAGTTCAGCTCTTATGCTTTAATCCAAAGGTATGTCATTCTGGAAGATTAGAAAAGAAATTTTAAGAGAGCTACCCAACCAAATTCAGAGGTGGGATGTCCATTGTGTTGTCAGGATTTAGGGAATAGCCAGGGTAGAATGTGACAAATACCAATGGAGTGAAACCAGTTAAGAATTCTTGAGATGTAGTTATTGAATCGATGATCAAAATAGATGTTGTGATTACTAATACTGGCAGAAAGTAATAGAATAAAAGAAAAATATAATGTGACCCTTAAATTACCCAAAGAATAGAAAAAAATGAATTGCAGAGTGAAAAGATTATGACACAAATATATAGGCATAAAATGAAAATAAATGAAAGATAAATTCTGGCCTTTTTCTTCTTTGCCATCCAATATCAAGCCCCAGCATTTTCTATTTTTGACATAGTAAGCAGAATTATTCTTCCTAAATGCAATTCAGATCTTAACACTGCTCTGTACAAACCTCCAAGAATGCGACTTTACTCCATGGAAATATACACAACAATATACACACCATTGAGTGCTCACAGCACAGAAACCCGTGGGAGACCCAGCCACTGTTAAGACTCTCACCTTCCCTCCAGCTACAATAGCTCCTCCACAGCCATTTTAGATGCAAAATCACCCTGACTGTTTCCACAAAACTGTAACCTTGGCTCTTTTAGGTGAAATAATCTTCTCCTAAATATCCATGAGGCTAATGTTTTATGTTTGCACCACTTCACTGGCCATTTTATTTTAAATGCAAACCTACCCTCCTACCTGATCCACTCTTATCCCATTTATTCCATTTTTTAAGTACTAGTTATCAATTTTTAAATTAATTATAATTTATTTATTTTTATATTTATTATGTATAGAGAATTTCCCACATTCTTGTTTTTAAAAACACATTTATTCTATCTTCTTGCCACTTTCTGAAGCAGTTCCAAAAGTCCACTTTCATGAATGTCTTTAGCTGTGCTGTCATGGCTGCCTTAATTCAAAATATTTACCTTTCATAGTCATTTTGACTTTAGAGAGGAGCCAGAATTTAAATGTACTAGAACTGATGAATAAGGCAGATGAAGACACCATAATCTGTAATCTTTTTATAAGCCTGCCTTTCCATTGGATGGCACTGGGCAGAAGGTTTCACTGTTTTTGATCAGTCTTTGCAAAGACACTTGCTAAAGAGAACTTCCAGAACTATTTCAGAAAATGGTAAGAATGAGGGAATAGATGTGTGAAAGTGAGGAAGAGAATTTGAGGGGAATTATTGGCAATGTGTCTTTCCCTGTAATACACTTTTTAAAAATGTAAATATTTACCATGTATTTTGATTGTACCATGCACTCTGGCACACAATTTTTATCTATTGTGTTCTTTGCCATTTACCAAGGGCCTTGACTGTCACTGACACAAAGGAGGCAATAAATATCCACTCTTAAATTTAATAAATTAAATCACCTCTGCCTGAAGATGTTAGGGAAAAGTAGGTAAACCAGAAATTATGATGGCATTACGGAACACATAGAGTAATATAAATAGGATGAAAAGACATCCTAAATTTCTTTAGATCATATTTGGTCAAGGCAAAAAAAATTAAAATGAGATGCCAAATTGAGCAAGAATTAAAAATAAGATTATTGATAATAAAGCAAAATGCATGAAGCATTAATAAAAAGAGATACAGCAAATTAGTGTGAGTTGCTAAAGTGAGAATATATTAGGGAAAATGCGTGTTCAGGTAGGTAGGAGAGTGAATTGAGATATGTTTGCTAGAAGTTTCAGAGGCCACTTCAAGAGTTTATTCAGCATAAAGAAGAAAACTTGAATTATTTTTCTCAAAGTTATGCTTTTATATTTTTAAAAACTATGAATGTTATGAAGGGATAAAGTTTGTATTTATAGTTACACCTTTCCTTAATAAAATACTATTATGTGTCAGATACATCACCACTTTTCACAGTTTATTAATCCTCTCAAAAGTCTTGGATAAATTTAGAGATGACTCACTTTATATTTCACCATTTGATTAACTTGATTTCCATTTTGACAAAATGACATCTTCACCATGTTTGCCGAGTTTACCAAATGCAGTCTGGGTTTGATGTCAAGTGTTCGGGATTTGAAATGTCTTGCTCATCTTATTAACAATTTCAAAATTCAATTAAAAAGGAAAACAAGGAATTATGTAGAAAACATGTTTTTGCCACATTCCAGTCTTGTTATTAGTACAACCTATTTATCTCTAATTAAGATGGTTTCTAGAGAACTACATAAATTGCCATTTATTATTTTTTTCTTGAACTCATATTTCTTGTTCTCATCTAAAAATGTCTACTTTTTAAAATATTTTTATTCACATTTAATGTTTCAATTACCATATACAGATTTATAGGGCCACTGGAACCAATTCTATGAAATATACACAGGAGGCACTATGTTTTTCATCCTACTTACAAAGGAATAAGATTCTTCTACGTAAAATAAGTATGAAATATTCCCCAGTTATAAATCCATTCTAAAATGGATTAAGATTATATAGTGGAGACTGTCTGTCTAGGTATTGTATTTTTTCACTAAAGAAATTTAGTATCTATCAGTGGTCACAATTGAAGGATGAATTATTCATATTTCAATAAAGGATGGTTTATATCACTCAAACTGAAGAGATTCTATCACAAACATAGATTTGATAACCAATAAATAAATTTAAAGAGAACTCTCCTAACCTATAAAAATGCTATATTGATTAAAAAACATTGGTTAGTGACATTTTATTATTTTCACATTTTCTTATAGGAAGAAATATGGATATGTGGAAAATGTAATAGCATTTTAATATACCAATAAGATTTTTAAGTAACACTATTATCCTTATAAATGTCATAATCACTTGACAGTCATATTTTCTGAATTTAAGTCATTATGAATGCGTAATTAATTAACTTGACTTTTGCTGATCTTCAACACAGTTCTGCTCTTTGCTTTAGAAATTTGAGGTTTATATATTGACAATGATTATGATAAATTGTTTTTCTCATGACATATAAACATATAAAATAGTTATTTTAATGGATATTTTAATGCCATTTTTAACATCAGCTCATAAGACATTGACTAACCTTTTGACATGCTCCTCACTCTATAATACTCAGTTTTCACTTTTCAGAAAAACTAATATTTTAAATTGTTTTCAAATTAAAAATCAGTTGAAGATGAGAAACTGCATCATATAATATTAAGAATAGTTCATGAAAGAAGAGTTCATTAAAGACCAGATATAATTCCATGTAATTTCAGGACATAAATCAACTTAAATGATTCTGAATTCTTTTCACCAATTAATAGTCATTGCAAATTCATTCAATTCTCCTTTATGATCCTGTCAACAAATTGTCATTCAGCTGTTTACTCAATTACCTTCATTTAATTAGGTCCCTTTTAGAGAACTCTAAAATACTTGAAATATCTGCCTTACATAGAATAAAAAATTTTTCTTACAATTTTTAGATATTGATCGGTTCATTCCTACTGAAATGAAAAATATACCTATCCCCGGTTGTGCTCTCAAATGTCACTCATTTTGCAAACATTTATTGAGCATTACTATGTACCACACTGAGCCGATGTTGCAGATGCAGACTTTCAGAAGAACACTTCCTCAAATTGTGTTCAATAAAGTAGAAAAGACCAATAGTAGCAGCACATGTGCTTTAGTAAACAGTCTCATAGGAATCAAAACAGGCAGTTCTGTGGACCTATGGTGTGTTACTAAACTCAGCCTGGAGAGAAGAAACAAACCTTGAATATTTCCAGGCCTCTCTCTTTGGACCCAAAGCACAGAGGACCAGGGCAGTGCTATACCCTGTAAGAGCCCACTGTCTGCAGTAGCAGGGAGCTGATTTCTAGTACGCCAGGTCCTTTCATACAGTATCGGTCAACTAGGAAGCACAAATCACTAAAATGACTTTTACCCCTTAATATTGAGGCAGTTTTTCTTCAGTCTGATATCTCTGCATTGTATTTGTTTTTTGGATATTGCAGCTTCAGTAGAGCTATTCATTGTCCCTTTACATCTACGTTTATGATCTTCTTTAGTTAGTTTTCTCCTGATAACTTTGGATTTTGTAATTTCATAATAATGAAGCCCACTTTACTGACATTCCTCTTACCTGTCACACAGATCCCTCCCAATCCCCTTTGGTGTTTTCTGCTCAGATTTACTAAAATGCCATGTTTGCGTTCAGGGCCCTCTTGCTTATCCTCAAATTTCTCTGGTGATACCATCTGTTGCTAAGAGCTGACAAACAATCTGTATGTTGGAAAAGTCCTAAAGTTCTACCATCCGTCCAAGCTACTCTTTTGGACTCTATACAACTGCATTTCATGGGGGTTTCCTAGCAGCATCAGAAATTTGAAAGATACAAATCTTGTATCTCATCTTTAATAATTTTTTAAACTCTGCGCTCCATCCCTGTAATTTTAAATTGAAGTTATGACTTTCTGCTGTCCACATATCATATCTCCCTCTTCACTGACAACCACTTTAGTTCAAACTGTCACTGTCTCAGGACTGGATCATTGCACAACTTCCCCCCAAGTTATCTTCTTGTCTATCTTCCTTTAAGTCCTCTAAAACTTAATTTATTAGAACTCAGTTACTCCCTTCCTTACAAAACATTAATTACTTTCCACTGTATTTAGAATGAAATTTAAATTTAATAATAGAGCCTGTAAGAGCATGGAGTTTTCTGCCCTGCCCATGTCTGTAGAACTAACTTCTTCATGGACTCATTCATATTCATTCTTTCTCATTTCACCAAAGGCACCGAGCTTGTTTCAGACCTTCCCTGTGCTACACACATCTTTATTACACTTCATGTGGGCAGCTGGCTCCTTCAACTTCTCCTTCACAACACAGTGACATGGCAACCTTACAAGAGCTTCCCTGACACTGTATTCTTTTAATTGTTTATACGATTTACCAGTTTTGAAAATTATTCATATAATCAAATTTTGTTTATTTAATGATTATGTTCCCAAGTAAACTTCAAGCTCCAGTGTTGTCAGGGACCAACTTCATTCATTATAAACAAGTCAAGCTTCCTGTTTCCTAAAATAACAGGTTGCAGTTTGTATATTAAGTGAGGCATAACACTTGCCAGCAAAATCATTGTTATCATTTCATTTTGCTAAATTATTTAGCAATATTGGACAAGAGTGCTCATTGTTTAGGATGCTACCTATCTCCAAGTAGATTTCTATTTAATTTTTGTTGTATGAATAAGTAAATGAAGGAACGTTTATTGAAAATAAAATTAAGCTATGGTACCAAAAATTAGACCACACTACCAAAATGATTTTTTTTTTTGGTACTGGGGATTGAACTTGGGTCCTTGCGCTTGCAAGGCAGGTGGTGAAACCACTGAGCTAAATCCCCAGCCCCCAAAATAATTTTTGAGTTTATATTTAAATCTTTGTTTTCTCAGGCTACTTACCTTTCCCTATGAAGTCTTAGATTTTTGATATAATGGGTTTATTTTTTACAATTTTGATCCCAGAATGGAGTATAATGTGATTTCAAAAACAAACTGAACTGAGTTGGAAACTTATTTGTGCCCATTCACAACTAGCTAGTAATCTTTTCTACTGAGGTTTACCGTTTTGTCTATAAAATGTTGATGTTGCCTAACAAAGTGCTAACATCTTTTCTGTAAGGAGATAGTAAATACTTGAGCAGATTTTAAAGCGTATGTACTTCCTTTACATTGCATTAGTTAAGGAAACCACAGCTCCCAAACACAGGACTCAGCTAGCATTTTAGGGGGGATTACTGTAAAAATTAAGTAGGATCAGGTGAACAAGATACCTGAAAGGGCTTGTTACTCAGATATTAAACAAATTATGAATTTCTTTTCCTTCTAATTGATATCATTGTCCCATTGTCTTCATCTTCTTTTTTTTTTTCATCTTCTAAGTAATATAAAAAAAAGGGTAAGCACACCATAGTTTAACTTTAAAACTGATAATTCACACTGTAAGTGATTACAAAATCTTTCAGTAAATTTAAGCCAAGGAAGAAGACTGGTTCAGTGTAATAAGAGAAGACCAGGGCCGGGGATTTAGGTCAGTGGTTTGGCCGCCTGCCTTACAAATACAAGGTCCTGATTTCGATCCCCAGTATAAAAATAAATAAATAAAATAATAATAATAATAATAAAAGACCAGTGTGAAACTTAGTCCATTTATGCAATAGCAAAGTGGTTTCTCTAAAACAAAGATTATTTATCTTGTTTTATTTTATTATTTGTGGTTCTGGGGATCGAATCAGGGCATTCACACTGAGCTATATCCACAGCCCTTTTCAAATTGTTTTTCAGACAGTGTCTTGCTAAGTCATGCAGTTGCCCAGGCTGGACTCCAACTTGTCATCCTCCTATGTCAGCTTCCCAGAGTGCTGGGATTACAGGTATGTATTGCCATACCTGACTTCTTTTACTGTTTATCAGCCTTGCTAATATTAGTAGCTTCATTACATTTCTACTTTGCATTTGTTTTCTATTACATAGTTTGTTTACACTTTTGGCTTTCTTTGGATTTCACTTGCTGCTTATTTTTGAAGTTCTTGAGATAGAAGCTTAGGTATGGAGTATTCTTCATTTCCATTGCATTTAAGGGATTGATTCCTTTACTATCATAATTTTAGTTTTATCCTACAAGTTTGAACATGCTAAATTTTAATTATCTTTCACTGAAAATATTTTAAAATTTCTATTATGATTTATTTACTTCTTTCCAATTCATGAGTTGTTTAGAAGTGTATTGCTTAACTGTTGAACCATATGGGACTTTTTAGATTTAAAAACAAGTACTCACTTCCAGACTAATTGCACTGTGGTCAGAAAACACACAAAGCAAGACTTCAGTCTTCTGAAATTTATTGAGACTTGCTTTATGGCCCAAAGTACGGTCCATTTCATTATGTGTTTTGGGTATAGTTGTCATATTCTGTTTTGATTTGAAAGAGCATTTTATAAACATACGTGTGTGGTTGGTTTATGTGTAGCTCAATTTTTTGTTTGTATGACCTTGTAGATGTTCACAAAGATGTGTTATCTCTGGTGTGATTGTGGATTGTCTATCACCATTTAGTTTTATAGGTTTTTGCCTTCCATATTTTTAAGTTTTACTTGGTTGTTTTAATTCTGTTACATTAAGCATTCAGATTTAGAATTTTGGTGTTGAACCTAGGCTCATGTACACACTAGGAAAATACCCTACTTCTCAGCTCTCCACCCCCTCTCTTTGTCCTTAATAATATTTATTGCCTTAAGTCTACTTTGCCTGATACTGATGTAGCTATGCCACCTTCTTTTCACCTGTTCTTTGCATGATGTATCTTTAATTTTCCATCATTTTATATACACTCTTTCAGTGTCATACAGTGATACCTAGATTGTCAAACAGCTCCAAGCTCACACTTTACACTAGTCAAACAGGAAAGTTTGAAAAAATATGCTTGATGTTCGCAACTCTGCTCCATAGTCAAATTGAAAATCTGACTGAAGAAACTGTAGGGACTGAGTCCTTCGGCTCCCTGCAGACACAGAGGAGAAACTGCAGTCTAAGCGTTGAGCTCACCCAGACTACACATAGCGCTTATGTCCCTGCGTTAGAACTTTCCTCACTGTGCTTTTTTCATATTTTGTGCTTTATTTGTGTAAAATATCATAATCATAGCTCCAAAGAAAGTTAGTGATACCAGCAGTGAAGCTAAGAAAAAACTGTGAGAGCCACGGTAGAGTCCAAGAAGAAATCATTGCAAAATTTGTTAAAGTGCTGGAAAAATTAATTTATAAATTTAATTTTTGGGCCTCAGAACCAATTATTTGGTTTTTCATTATTTCTTCTGGATGAAATACATTCAGTTCTCGAACTTTTCGGTGTTCAAACACAAATTTGGAATGGATTTAGTTTGACAACTGAGTTTTCACTGTATTTAACCTAATAATGGATGTAATTTGATTTTAAATCTACCATCTTACTGTTTATTTTATATTTTATTGACTTGCACTGTATTCCTTTTTCTCTAATGTCTTTCTGTTTTTTGTTATTATATATTTTTAACTCTTCAGTCAATATTAATGTTCCTTTTAGATATTGGTTAAGTTTTTGAGTTATTAAAGACTAATACAAAATATGACTTCTGTTATTTCTAGACAAAAGGGATCTTAGAAACTTTAATTCTATTTACCTTTGCCTTATGTTTGATGTGCTATTTTATTTTTAATTTTCAAAATTTTTATTAGTATATGTTTGTGGTACACAGTGATTGCATTCAACCTGGGGAGTTGGTATATATACTGTATATAACATATCTTAAACTTTGTATATTTTAAATGCTCACGTATATTAGCAAAATTTCACAAGCTAAAAATCATGAATTCTATAAACCACTCCAGAAAATACCAAAATAAATCCCCAAATTAAAAACAACACACAAACTAATTCAAGTTGTTCTTAGTTGTTTTTAATTTTTCTTACCAACATTGCTTTACTTAATTCACATTTAGGTGGGATCATAATCTAAAATTACCTTGTGTTTGTAATCTTTTTAAAACAATTGATTGTGGGTATATTTTTAATGATAAAAGCATAACAAATATGATTTAAATTATGAAATTGTATGTTTTTATTACAGCAAATTAATTGTCTAGAACTAAACAAAACATGCTATTTGTTCTTTTCAATTTGAGTCCTTGATACTGGTATATTCTTAGTAAGTTACAAATAGATTCACTCTTTAAAATGAATGAATTATATGAGAACATACATTTTCTTGGAATTATAAGCTCTTTTTATTAATTCATGAAAAATTTAGGAGTGTATAATTTATAAACACAACATATTGTAAAAAATGTTACTTTCTTTTTATATGAGCCAACATTTTTTAAATCTCTTTGTTTGCATTAAAATAGTAAGAAATTATCATTTTGTATTTGACACTCTCTTTCACCTCCATATCAAGCTGAGTCAGAGAATACTACAGCAAATATATAATTTTGTACAACATATATCAGCATTTCCCAAGACTCCTCATTATTTAGCATACTAGGGGTGTCTACTGTTGTGCAGTATATTAGATAAACTATTAAGCTATAAATCCAAGGATTATAAGGTGTAGGGAAAATAACACAGGAATTATGAGCTTTAGGTATTAAGAAGTAAAAACTAAAAGTTCACCTACTTTAACTTTTTCAGAAATTTGATATGAAAATATTGAAATAGGAGTCAAAGTAAATTACTCTAGAACAGCTGATGAATTGTGATGAAAGTTGAAAGATAGCAATGTTTGAAGATATAAATCATGATATCATTTTCAGTCATTTTAGACATACTATCATCTAAACAAGTGAAAAGTGGGAGAAGTTTTCCTGGACTCTTCCAGGAGCTACGAATTTAATTTATACAAGAGATATTTGAGAATTAAAAGCACAGCTAGGTAAAAATAACCAAACACAGCTCTTTTTTAGAACACCAAGTTCTTGATGTTTTATAATCCTCCAAAAAAGGGGGCAATCAATAGCACAATTTAAACTTAAAAAATAAACTGTATGAAATTTCTTGAGAGTTATGAAATTATATAAAACAGTGCCTTATTCTGGAGCTTCCTGAAAGAGCACATATTTTGGAAATCAAGCACATCATGATTAATAATAAAATATAAAAAAACATATATTAGGCCCTAAAGAGTTTTAGATATTTGATGGTTTTTCCCCTTTCGTCCTGTGCCTACCATTATTTTATTGTGATCAACATCTCCTATTTGTGATTGAATCAAATCTTGTCACTAGTCATTTCTGGTCAGCTCTCCAATTCTGAGCCAGGGAGACACAATACAAGATGAATTCTTCCTGTGTGTCTCCCTCAGTCACTGGCCCTGTGTCTCCTGATTCAGAGGGTGACCTCTGTGCTGCACATGTATCACTTCTGTAGGTGTCTAGCCAGAAAAACCCTGAAGAATCATGTTCTTCTATCAATAAAAACACAATAAAAGTGACTGCGGCCAGTGCCTGAACAAACAGAACATTGAACATTAGAAAGCCTAAAGAGATCCATGTATTTGTGGGAACTTAATATATGAGAAACAGGCAGAAATAATTCCTTATTATGTTGAAAAGTGGTCACATACATTATATAAAATATTTGACATGTATCTACAAAACATGACATGTAACATATAAAACATAAAAATATTTTATGCAATTTAAAAAACTTAAAAGTCTTTAAAAAATCACCAAAATGGGTAAAAAAGAAAAAGCATTTTATTTACAAAATCTTGCACATAGTTGGCCAATAATATAAAAATGTGTTCAGTCTCATTAGTTTCTGGAAATGCAAATTAAACCAAAATAAGATATTCACTTGTCAATTTGTCAAGACTTTTATAATGTATGACAACTCAGTAAGTTGATAATAATGTAAGATAAAGGCAATTTTATTTGGTGTTAGTAAAATGTAAAGTAATGTTACAGTGTAAAACATACATACCTCACAGCTCTTATTATATTTGCTATGGAACACCTTGTTTGAGTGAGGAGCTCTGTTAGAAGAATGTTTGTTACATTTATTGTTTGTAAGAGAAAAAGTTATGTGACTATCATACACATATTCACTGTTGATATAATGGATATATCTATTATAAATTTAAAAATATGATTCTCTATTTTAATGACCATGTTTGAGGCATCTGAAGTTAAACTTTATGGGTTTGAATTTCAGCTCTACTGCTAATTTTCCTATATTTAACATTCAGGGTATATCTTTTACTAATTTTACTATATTTTCTGTCTGTTCCCCAATTGCTCAGCTATAAAACAGTGATAATGAGAGTTTCTACCACTCTTGATTCTTATTAAAGGAAAATAATTTAAATATGAGAAGAGCAAAGAACAGATCCTGGAATATAATGAGCACTATATAATCATGTATTATTTTATATTAGTTTCTCACAATGATGAAAATGAATAAACTTTCCCAATGAATGATCACATGGCAAAGTTCTGGATAACATTGAACCATCAAAACATACCAGAAAAAGTATGTATGGCACATTATTGTTTTTACGATGCTCCAAGCTACTGATAATTAAAATAATATGATGATTTGATATATTTAAATTTGTGGTAAAATATTTAAAAGAAGAGCAGGAAAAAGCGCTATCAAAGGGATAACTTCTACTTGCAACTACCTGAGACTTCTGCTTTCTTGGACAAGAAAGAGGAAACACCCTGAAGGACTTTAAAGTGAGCAGAAGCTTCAGATGTTTACACTGGGTAGCAGATATACCAGTGCCATTTATTAGAAACTACTGATGGATAACATATTATTTTTAGTGTAAAATATTTCTGAATCAAAATGAAAAAGCTGATTCATAACTATCTATGGCTCACTCATTTTCAGGATTACCTACAACTACGTGTGGCAGTCTGAAAGATTTCCCAAAATACTGGGCTGTCAGGGAAATAACAGAGATTATCACAGGCAGACAGGAATGGTTAGTCACCCTGGAGATATATGCACATATTTACAAGCAACTGGGAACACCACTAAAGAAAATTAATTAAACTAATCATTAATTTTGCATCTATAGTAACAAACATACCTTAAGTTTTTGGAGATTTCAGAGTTCCTTTTCTTACATGTATGTACCTCTATTTATATCACATTCACTTGTTTTCATAGGTATCTTTTTTTTTTTTAGCAAAGTAACTACCTGATATTCTTAGTTTCTACTTCTTCTTCTTCTTCTTTTTGGAAATTCTGAAAGTGTTATTAAGGAAGATAAAATAAACTCAGCCTAAATCCTCCAGTCTCTTAATAAAAACATGCATCTTCCCAAACTGCATGTTTTGTCACTTGTGATCAAGAGCTTAAATTGCTAATCCTGGTAGTTTGTGTATGCTCCTTGGAATTTCAAGTATTACCTACTATTAAATAATACATTCTTAACTGCTAAAGTCATTAAATGGAACCCATGTCCTTTGCTTGTTGGGAATTATTTTTTCTACCATCATTTAATGTGATGCTTAGTGTCCTGGAAACATGAGGTAAAGATGAACAGACTGCAGTCTCAAGAGTCACATCTCAGGAAAGACTGTTCATTGCTCCCTGTATACTTCTCTTACTTGAATATTTGTTTTACTCACATCTAGATAAGCGAATACTTGAATGCATATTGCATTTATTTTTCTACAAAATTCAAATTATTTTAGTAAACTAGATACGGTTTGGCCCCTAGGACTCCATAACCCTACCCCCTACAACTCCTACTACCCTCCTCATTCTGGTCCTGCCACCCTCCTTGCTCTACAATAGGCCAGGCCCTCTTCCGTCTCTGGGTTTTAACTCTTTCCCAGGTGCAGCTGCTTCTGGTGGAGTGCTGCACTCTGAGACGTTACTTCTTGATGAATCTGTCTCCTTTTTTATTCGAATGTTGAGTAATCTTCCCTCCATTAAATGGAAACACCAGTATTAGAATCAAAAAATCATTTTCCTTTCTTATTGAAGTTTTTAAAAGAACAAATGGAAGAGATTTTTTTCTCCATCTCTCAGTCTCTCCATCTCTTCTGATACCAATATTCTGGCATGAGCTCAAGCCGCAGCCCTCCAACTGATACTAATCAAGTGAGAGAGTAAGAGAGACATTCAGAATGTAGCTCAGTGGAGCCTGTGCCTGCCTGGCAAAGGAACTGCCCGGTAAGCATAAGGTACTGAGTTCAATTCCCAGGATGGAGGAGGGAGATTTTAATGTAGATTATTTAGAATTTTTAGAATTTTAGATATATAAATACCATATAATATGTACTTTGATTTGTTTGGCATTCATCCCTCAGAATACTGTATTTTGCTATTGATTAGTGATGTACTTCTCAAACATTTTTAATGTCTGAATTCTATATCATTAAAAGACTACTTGACAATTTACATATTCTTTTGCTTATTCATAGACATGGGATCATTTCCAGTTTGTTATTACAAATAAACTTGTGTTGAATGGTCAGCTTTTGTTTTTCCTGGTACTGTTATTTCAGAAACTAATTTCTTCAAAAATGGCTTTCTGTGTTAGAATTTCTTTTAGGATCTTTGAGTTTAGACAATACAGTGTTTTCTTGCTACTTGGTGATATGGCTTAGAGGAAGGTGAGCCCCATGTCCATGAATCAGAATGTGTTAAAGTCGTTCATCTGTCTCTGCATATGGACACTTGGGTAATGACTTAAGTGAGTCACTTAGCTCTTTGGACTCGGCTTCTTCATTAAAAAAAAATAGGATTTCTAATAATATTTTGTACCAGTTGATAGCAGTGAGCAAATAGAATATCTCTGGAGGCTCTTTTTGATATCTGACTCACTTTTTACTTCTATTTGTCTAATTATGCTCTTTGGGATACTCTCAGGTTAAGACAAGGAACAGCTTAAAACTTTTTACCAATTAGTGTGAGACACTTTACTACTTTCTTATAGTCACAGTTCGATTATAGTATAATTACAGAGTAATAAATTGGAAATATTTAGTGTAAAATTTGCAAATTTCCATACATACTTATTATGTATATCTGTTTATACATACACAATCATGATAATCAACAGTACCATCTCCCTCCTTTGTAAAACATCCCTTTGTCAACTACCTCCTACTCAAGTGCTCATGGCCTTAATTTTAATGTAGATTAATTAGCATTTGCTAAAATGATATATAAATACAATTATATAATATGTACTTTGATTTGTTTGGCTTTTATCCTTCAGAATAATTACTGTATTTTGCTATTGATTTGTGTTGTTGTACTTCTCAAACATTTTAATGTCTAAATTCTATATCATTTAAAAGACTGACAATTACACATTCCTTTCCTTATTCATAGACATTGGATCATTTCCAGTTTGTTATTATTACAAATAAACCTGCTTTGAATGTTCATGCAAAAATGTCTTCATGTCTCTTGTCATAAACTCAATCATATTCTCTAATTAAACTCTTCAAAGCTATAAAATATAGAATATTCATTGATATATCTTCATTGTTATTGGTAATTTTTTCTTGGTCAACGTGGCTAGAATGATATCATTTTCATCATTTCAGAAACTAGCTTTGCTCAAGTTCTTGTTTGTTACTATTATTTTTCATTGTCTCTTAATTCTTGGCATTATTTTTTTTCTGATACTGGGAATTGAACTCAGGATCTTGTGCTTGCAAGGCAGGCGCAGAGCCACTGAGCTAAATTCCTGGCCCCTTGGCATTATTTTTGTTATTCAATTTCTTCTACTTTCTTAAGTTTCAATTTCCCTTTTTTGTTTTCTAATTTGTTTAAAAAGTTACATAATTGGTTTTAATATCTATGCTTGAGAATATTCCCACATGAACCAGTGACCAACAATCAGCTGAAGACATGGGAGACTCAGAGTTTATTGTATCTCTTTACTGATTCTCTCTCTCTCTCTCTCTCTCTCTCCCTTTCTGTTTTCTTTTCTCTTTCTCTCTACATTGTACTTTTCCCTGTCTAATTTTCCATGCTGTAAATTTTATATAGCCTGAAGATTTTACTTACCTTGAACTCTGAACCTCTGAATGCTATTTCCTCACCTAGAGAGGTCACCATGACCTGTTTCATTTCCCTCATCTGTATTGTTGCCTAAAATTTCTCCCTAGGCAACAAGGAAAAGCCTTTCATTTGTTTCTATTCTCTTAGAGATTAATATCGATTGCAGAGAATTTAAAAATCATTGTATTTTCTATTTCCCATTTTCTACCTGTTTAAAATGAGAAGGTTAATCTGGCTCCTGCCAGCCCATATGGCTAAAAGAAGACATGATTATTAGCTTTTAAATGCAGCCATATTAAGAATTGATCACATACTGATTTCATTAGTTGCTTGTCAAATTCATTTAGAAATGTATCACTGCCTTGATTACAACAGTAAGGTCATCACAATTATTGATAGTAGAACATTTAAGTTCAAATCAATAAAAAAATCACCCAAAAGATAGTAAAATTTTTCACTCTCTTTATGTTAAAAGGGTGTAACCATGATGACCAATTCACTCATATATTACTGCTGTGATGGTTCACGCAGCTGATTGATTAATCCCATTACTGAATAGTTTTTAGTTTCATTGAGATCAGTTTAATGATCTGTCTTTAAACATGGCTGTTTATAGTATATGGTTTTGTATTTATTTTGCTTTTGTAAGACAAACACAATCCAACTTTTTTTGTAGTATTACATTCTCAGCTCCCAGAATTTTACATCTTACTTGAATAATTATTAATATCCACTATTAGCCAATGTATTTTCAAAATACATTAATGTTTTTCAACTTCCAGATTGAATTCCACTGAACTATGAATTCCACCCAACATAATGTTTGAAGCCTCAATCTGGGAACTTTTACCTAAGAGACCCAGAACAAAGCATTTGTTATGGTTCCTTGAAAATGATTCTGATGACAACCTGAACCCTAATTGAAAAGTTATGGCTTGTGTCTAGATTGTCCCCCAAAAGCCTCATGCAATATTAGGTGGGAGTTTTTCAGAGGTGACTGAATCTAGAGTGTGGGACTGATTGAATCATGGTGCAATGCTAGGCCCGAGGGTACCAGTATTAACGGTGTGAGTGCTACCCACCCTAAGTAGTTTGAATAAGATGAAAGGAGGAGAAAGACTTCTGTTGTTAATTTTGCTACCTTGTGAGCACCAAGGATGATTTCTTCTCTGCAGCACCTCTCAGCTGTCCACGTGCTACTCTGCCTTGGAGTCAGCCGATTACGGACTGAAACCTCTACAAACTGTGAGCTAAATAAACCCTTTCTCCTTTAAATTTGGGTGTCACGTATTTTGTCTCAGCAACTAGAGAAAAATAACTAGGACTTACAATGTATTGTTACAATAGTTTGGGAAATGGGGAGAAATTCATTGGTGAAAAAAGTTATTAAAGACATGACATCTAAACATTTTGAAATGTAGGAGCACTAACTTTGTCTACTTTTATAGAAGGATAGCCAATATTTATATATAAAAATAAAATTTAAAAATATTCTGTTAGTGTCATAACATGGAGAAACCTACCACTACCACATCATTGTAATCTTTGATCTTCAATCTCTTATTGTTATATACAAGCACTTTTTATGTACTTACATATAGATTCACATATACAAATGAGCTGTCTTTATTCAGTCATTTTAATAATTCAACAGAAGGGAAACTTAAAAATAATGCATGGCCTAGAGATGTTATAATATAATCTTGCATATATACACTTATATATGGTATGCAAATAGGTATTTAAATACATAAAATATACAAATATGACAATGGAACTTGATTCTATCAACTGCAAATAATATTAATTTATCCTATAAATATATAGGGTGTTTATAAAACATGTAACAGTATTCCAACTATATAGTATACAAATATTTACTTAAATATATATCTAAGTATGTGTATATTCTCATATATATTTGTCTAAAGACATAATTTAAATAAGTAAAAATAAATAAGTAAATGTGAGGGCTGGGGATTTAGCTCAGTGGTTCCTTGCAAACACATGGTATCAAAGGTTCTATCCCTGGTACCAAAAAAAAAAAATTAAATGTGCACATCAATCAAAATACCGAATAAAAGACCATTTGGATCTAATTCAGTGGAGAACTAGTAGTTACTAAATGCATATTCTTAGAATAATTTGATATTTAAACAGCAATGATAGGCAGATTGAATTCAGAATCTATGTTTATTCATGCTGTCTGTGAAGCTATGGAACTCTTCATCCGAGTATGACTGGATACTAGTAGCAAAGAACTTTCTAACAGAACTTTCTAACAGATGTATTAAAGGAAGTGTAAAATTTCTCTTTGTCTAATCATTTGGATAGGGTGACTTACAGATTGAAGAATGTGGAGAAGGAAAGAGTTTCCTAGCATCAAGAAAATAAAATTCTCCTTAAATATGCTGCACAGAATTTTTAGTATTTCCTAGAAATTGTACTAATTCCAGATAGGATAGCAATAACTTTTATTCACTGCAAATTCTGGTAACCACTCTTGTCAGCAAGAGAAAGAAATAGATTTGGTCTATTTATTCACTAAAATTGTACTAACTGAAAAAAATTTATCTGAGATACTTATTATTCCTCCTAGAAATTCTGGTACTTCTGGTTAATACATGAATCATTGGAAATGATATGCCATTTTCTGGCTGGTTCTGGATTTACAACAGTTAACTACTGAAATAAACTGTAAGTAAAGGAGGTCAAAGATTTAATTGCTATGTGCCAGTCATGTGTTAAGATAATTTTCCAGGTAAGAAATAAAACTTAGCAGAATCAGAGTTTATTGCTGGGTTGATCAAATGTCCCTTTTTATTGAGATACTTTATAGAACCATTCTATTTGGCAAAAAGCCAGGATTTCAATTATAAAAATGTGTTGTACAAAAAGATTGGTATCTAAAACTTACAAAATCTACTCAGAAAAAAAAGCTCATGGAATTTCAGATCTTCAAGGAACCATGGCCTTTTCTACTTCAATATCTCCATTTTACAGTTAATAAAACTGAATCCAGGTATAATTGAAGAGGCTTTTTCATTTTCATTTTCTTCCTTTCTTATTCTATCAGCCAAATCACATTTATACTTTCATCACGTGTATCACCTATGGCGTTAAGAAAGATACATTGCCTCAAATTTTATCAGACCTCTTTGTACTTAAATTGCTAAAAGACTGGATCCTATGATGTGTTCTTACACATAATCCGGGGAGCAGGAGGAAATTGTGGAAACAGATGGATGTGTATATGGCCTTGCAGGAATGGATGAACACTTTTGCCATAGAGCCAAGATGCTCACCTGAAATGCACATAACTTGTTATATGTCAATCACGCCTCAATACAATAGTTTAAAAGTAAAACTTCAAATCCCTGGATGTTACAAATTTCATACATGTATTCTTGCAAAAGCACAAATGTCACTTAAGCTCTCCAATAGAATTAGGTTTAGTTTTTATTTTTTGTAAGCACAAACAATAATTTATTTTTACTATCTATCACACAAAGTAAAATTTTTCCCCTTGTATTTAAAAATCTGTAGATTTAAAGGTTTATCTGGGTTTCTTCCATCTCCATTGTAATGAAAGGTAGTTATTTTGTAGTTTTACAACAACAAAATGAAAGAAAATGTACAATGGTCATTTCCTATTTTATGATATTTGAAAGAATTACTTAGCCTCTCTAAAAAGAGGTGACAGATGTGTTAAAATGACCAGTCTAAAAAGGATGCACCAAGACACCTCACTTAAAGAATGGTGAAAAAGTGAAGACTATACTTGTTTGGTGGTGACTGTCATTACCTGCACTTAAAGCTAGCTGATTATAGAAGGCAGAAATCAATTCCATTGTAAAAATTAGTATAATCCATTTAAATTTTACTTAAATGCATTCCAATGGGCATAGAATTACTTTTCTTCTATCTTCAAATATTTTGATATGGCTTATTGTTTGTTCCTTACAAGTCACTATTTACTTGCTATTTCCCTCTCATAGCAAACTGATGCGCTCATAATTTTCCCTGTGACCAGGAACCACAGCTATAATCTACAGAGATTTATTTTTTAAATTTTAATATAAAGGACTTGTGTAGCTTAAGATTTATTATTAAACAATAATATTATTTCATATCTTATGCCTATTCACAAGAGGAAATAATAGGATCCTTCACTTTATTTTTTTAAATCCAGAAGGAATGTTTTTAGTGTGAAACCCTGTTTGCTAAACTATTTATTTAATAAAATAAATATGCATCATCAACATTCAGTTTCATTACATTTAAACACCCTTTTTACAAACTAATTCTCCGAACATCTCTCCAAATGTCTGGACTGAGAACACTGCTCTAATGAAGATGCAGGACAGCAGAGCAATGTCGTATGCTACACTACACTGTAGTCCCCAGTGTTCTGTGCTGCTTTTTTGTAGTAGATACTTCTGTCAATTTTAATCTCATCTTGGCTGAAAACAAAATGGTGTGAAAGCTAAGCAGATGGTTGTCACAAACATAGAAACACAAATAAAATTTGTGGGACCTTTTCCAGTCTAGCAGCAGAAAAAGGCATTAGTCACCAGACTCACTTTATTGTTCATGGGTATTATGTACCAAACTCTCCTTATAATGTAAAAAATAATCCTATTTGCAGATCCAAACTATTTATAAAACATTTAACTGAATTGCTAGTGTGACTGAAAGTAATTAGTAATGTCAATTTAGTGCAATGATTGATTTTCCTAGGAACAGGTAAAAAGAAAAATAGAATGAATTAAGAAATGAGTATGTTGGCCTTATTCTTGCATTGTTAGGCATTTTTGCCTTAAACTGAACTGTAGTTCTTTGAAATAAATTTTTGGAGAAGATAGTGCATAGTTGTGTAAGAATGTGGAATGACTGGTGGGAGAAACATTTGAGTGCTCCTTACTTTTTTATTCATTAATAAACTTATTTCTAATGTAAACTGATTCATCTCTTGAATTTGTCTTACAGAATGAACATGATAAGGAAAATATTATTTATTTTTAAGTATAGTAAAGAAGTAAGGGATCCCAATAGTTGGTCTTATATTTTATGATTAATTGAGAATTTTTCACATTTTCATATAGAAAGGCACAAATTGAATTAATTCAGATATTTTTAGTACTTTAAAAGAGACCAAAGTACTTCTATAAAATATTTGTTTTCAAGATATCTTAAAGTAAAACCACTTTTCTTACTCTCACAAAATATGTTACATAAGATTTGAAAGTAAAACAGATAAACACCTCCAATATGAAACTATACCAAGAATCAAGAGTCAGTCAAAGCAGGTCATCGGGAATACCTCAGTGTTAATGAGGACCTCAGACACTTGTTTCTCTTCTCCTTAAGATAAAACAAAACAAGCAAATGTGGTTCTACCTCATTTAATTTAAGGAGAACTGTAGTGTGAAATATGAATCCTTGAAGGAGGTATAGGACTATGGATTAAATACACTTATTTGGGAAAAAGAGATGACCCATGTGTATAAATTGTGTACTGTTGTGCCCAGATCGCGAAGTCCCCAAAGACCACCAAGGAGCCGTTTCCGATGTAAACACACGAGGGTCGTTTATTCAAGCTCGAGCAGGGGCACTCAACCGTCACCGATGCAGCGGATCAGGATTGAGAGCCCCGAATTCCAAATCAGCAGGGTTTTTATTGAGGCTACCGCAAGGTTTGGGGATGTTCCATTTAGCAGTTACATGATTGGTTGATATTTAGCCAGCATGGGGGGTTGAGGGGTGGCTACATGTAGAGTTTATGGGAAAAAGGAACAATCAGCACATTGACAGAATGTTCTATAGATAATGGGCCCGGGAGCATCTGTTTTCTGGGCAGACAGAGGATTGAGTTAGGAGCTGTGTCTCTTTTTTTATCTGTTGTCCCACAGCAAGGACATTTTATCATTAGTTTATGGGCACAAAGGAGACTAGGGGAATAGTTGACTTCAGTGAAGTGGAATTTATGTATGTCAAGGCCATTTTACTGTCTTATATTTAAGATGGAGTCAAACTTTAAAATGGAGTTAGTTAGGTCTCACAGTACTAATGTGCAACACTTCTAAGATACAATACTTAAAGTAGCATTTACATTTTAGAAACTCCAACATACTGATTAATTATTTTAAAAATTACAAAAATGTACAGTTTATATTTAATGCTTAATAAAATGTACAGTTTATATGTTATATAAAATATATAAACCAACACATCTATACAGAAATTAGAAAGATTGAGAGGGACTCTAGAAATATTTTTGAACTGCATCTTATTGGTTCCAACATAAAGCAACACTAACTTCTACTTTTAAGTAGGATACAGTAAACAAACACCTCTGTCATGAATAATTTTTAAAACTGATAATTCTAAAGCTATTCTTCTGTTTATCAGCCTCGGAAGACTGTTGAAATAGCCAGAAATAGAGGGCCAAGATTACTAAGAGGGGAAGACAAGAACAGATTCAAAATTCTCCATTTGGTTTTCCCATGATGGGGGCTCTCGCCGATTCAGGGTGGAGGTGATAATGCTGTGAACTGGGCTTTGTAAGCAGAGTTGCTGTAACATGACAAAGGCCTCCCAACTTTTCCCAGAATTTCAAGGACAGGAGTATAAAGGTGGAGATGTACGAGACTGAGAGTAATGGTCATATTTTCCTCTTCCAGTGAAGCTTCTCCATGGAGACTGAGAGCAATAGATTCAGATGATATTTTAGCCATACCTGTGCATTTGCTCATTAACTGCAGTCTGCAAATCCTCTTCCTCAGTCAGAACCTATTCTCAGAACTACCCCTTGGCAACTTGGTACCTTTTTTTGTTAATTTACTACTATAACAAAATACCATAAACTAGGTATCTTAAAGAATAGGAGTTTATTAACTCACAGTTCTGCAAACTAGAATTCTGAGGTTAATGGTTGACCAGAGTTGGTTCCTTCTGAGGGCTGCAAGGGGAAACCATTCCATACCTCTGTCCAGTGAACTTTTGGTGCTTGTGGGCAATCTCTGGTGTCCTTGGCTCTTAGATGAATGACCTTCATCTCTGCCTGCACATTTACATGGCTTTCTTCCTGTGCATATGTCTCTGTGTACAAATGTCTCCTTTCATAAAGACACTAGTCATTTTAGATTACACATTACTATAATGACCTCATTTTAACTTGATTACCTCTGTAAGGAGCCCATTTCAAATATTTTGTCTGATTTCAGTCTCTGGTTTTCAGTGAGAGCTGAAGTCTCTCCTGCTTTTCTCCCTTTCTGCTGTTGCGACCTTGCTGATGTAGGTAGTTCACCACTACCTTCTCTTTTGGTGTTCACTGTAGCCTGGTATCTTTGAGTTCTGTTGAAGTTTGTAAACTTTATTCTGCCTACCTACTCTTCCTGATTTTACAGGAGCTGTTAGCCTCCTAAAGTTATTTTTAATCATACTAAACACTTTTTTTAATTTTGAGAATTATGTTTTTCAGTTCTAGAAATGTTTCAGTCTTTTTCTTCTTAATCCTCCCCTTTTTTGCCCACCATTCCCTCCACATTTTTATTTGGCAATCCCTTGTGGAGCTTTGAGATGGAGATGTGTGGATTATCTGCCCTGTCTATGCCTTCTTTCCTATGTCTTAACTTTTTTTATTTCTCTTCATTTCATGCAGACAGATTTGAAATTTTCTATCTTTTAAATCAGTATCCTCTTTCTTCTTTTTTTAGGACTATAATTAAATATATCATTACAGTTAGTACATTTTGATTATTCCTGCAAAATTTTTTAAACTTAAAACCTCTTCAACTCAAAGCCTTTAATAGGTGATTTTTCCACTTAAAATATGAGAATTTTAATCATTATTTTACCACTTGTTCAGACATTATATTCTCTGTGTTTTCTTGAATGTATTATACCTTGTTCTATTACTGTGGATTTACATTGCATAACACATTTCCTAATGAATTTTGTAATTTTTGTTTGATGTGCAAACTTGTGTGGAGAATTTGCTATTCTCTATTTAACAGTTTTTGTCAGTTACTTCATCCCAAACTCTTTGGAGTCCAAACATCTCAGAGAAATGTTGTGTCAACAGCTTTAGGTCAGAGGATGGCTCTGTATCTAATCTTTAATAAGTACATTTGGGTACTTTCAAAATAACATTAACTGCTATGGTTTGGTTATGTGCTGCTCAAAATTCCATGTGTCAAAGGTGCTGCCCCCAGGTGCCACTATTGGAAGACCGTGGAACCTCTAGGAGCTGACACCCAGTGGGGTGTTCTAGGTAACTGCAAGAGTTGCCTGAGCAACTGTGGGACCCCGATCTCTTCCTCTGTCACTTTCATCTTCCAGGCATGAGGTGTAGTGTTGTTATGATCTGTAACCACAGTTCGCTGCCTGATCTCAGGTCCCAAAGCAACAGGGTCAAGCAAAAATGAAACGTGACGACTTCCAAAACTATGATTCAAAATGACACTTATTTTTATAAACTGATTATCCAGGTATTTGATACAGCAATGGGAAGCTAATACATTAGTTGTAAATTTCTATGGAATCTTAGGAAAACTGATGAAGATATGATCTCCCTTACTTATAATTCAGAAGTCTTGCCCACTTTCTACCGCAAACACGGAGTTCAGGGGCATTTTTCTGGTATCAGTGGTACATATTTATCCAAGATTTACTTAGGCATAAAAACATTAGCTCTTCAAATTTGTATTTTATACCAGCTTTCATACAGCCTGCCAATTTAGACACTTAGATTTCCTTTTAATATATGATTATGGAAATGTTTGTCTTTTTTATACATGCAGACATATATTTTCTTAGTTGTTTTAGTATACTCCTGAATATGTTTGATGCTATAAATATGTTTAATGCTACCATCTTATCTCAAAATTCCAATATTTAGGGGGTTAGAAAGGCACTCACCAGTATGTAAATGAGCATTGGATTTTCCTCTTAAAAATTGGCCTGGGTAATTCAGCTCACCTATTCACCCAAAAATGAACTAAAACAGATTAACTTCTTACACATAAAGGACATCTTAAATTATTGTCCTATGTCTGATGATTTATCTGTCTCAGCAAAGTTTCAGAAGAGTGATGGTATTTTTCTGGAAAGTCTCAACATGAGCTTGTACATTTCTTTCTCCCAGGGAGACAATGAGTCTGTGAAGGCAGAGATAAAACACTGCTTCCCAAGTAGACACTATCGAGATGAGCGAATTTCTTTCTTCTCCAGGTCACTTTCCGAGATGGATCACCACAAGCATCTTGAATATTTTCCTATGATTAATGAGGCACTGGGCACAAGCAAACACAGCTTAGTCATAGTTTCAGGAACGAAACCTCTAGGAGACTCTTTTCACATTTGCTCATACAAAGGTCACAGATCAGAAATCTGGCTTCATGTGAATTTTCACAAATAATTTCATAATCTTGATGTTATTACTAAATTGTACAAATGGCTTAATTTGTCCTAAGACCTTGAATTACACTCATAAAATGATTTCATAGTTTTAAACACGGTCTTTAAAGTAAGATAAATTAAGAAGATCCTTAAAGACCATGTTATCTAAAATTAATATATATGTAAAAATATCAACTCTGTCAACATGCAAACATATTTTTATATAACTTTTATTCTTACAACCAAATTTTGCATAGAAAATAAAAAATTTAAAATCATTTCTCCTAAAATTACATGGTGGTAAATCAATGGTAGTATCTGCCAAGGTAATCAGAAATGTCAGGTTTAATTTTAACATGCTTGAAGTATTTTTTTAACCATCTGTCTACCTCCCTCAGCTATAGAGAAAAAAAAGAAAGAAAAGAAATCATGTGGATATCAATGAATCCCACAGGTAAGGTCAGTTATTTAACAACACCCTATTTTATTACCTCAAAAATATACTGTAGGCTAACCTTACTTTAAGTCAGTGAACTATGGAATTGTAGGAGCTCATAAGTAACAAACACACTAATACTGAACCTAAGTCCATGGCACATTTATCAGAATCATTGTTTGAAAAGCAACACACAGTCGTTTAACTTATATTTTAGCCTTACAAAAATACCAAACTGAATCATATACTCCTGAACCAATATCATGAAAATCTACATCAGTCATAAAGGAAACCAGATTCCCCCAATTTATATGAAAGCAATTA
Source organism: Heterocephalus glaber (assembly GCF_000247695.1). Next base: position 19,449,498 of record NW_004624757.1, on the reverse strand, counting down.
TTTTAGCAACTCTTTTGTTCTTACATAAAATATGTTTGTGTGCAAAAAGAGTATAGTGGATTCCAGAACAGGAGTGGTAGCAGTTTCTCAAAATTATCTTTTCTTCTGTTTTGCTTCTCCAAAGTCTCCTTATTTTGCCTTTGATCTTGTAGTCCTCTCAGGAAATTTGAAAAAGAAAAATTTCCTCAGAGCTATATTCTACTGATTTGAAATGAACAGAGTAATATCTACTTTCTGACTACAGTTCTTTTCACTGAAATAGGGACCAAACTGTTGATCATGATAAACAAGCATCAACTCTCATGTTATACATGTCAGGCAGGAAGTTGAAGTACACACTAAATTTTAAGTAACCAAATGTTTTGTTTTAAGAATTGTTTTTGTTTCCCTACCAACAAGGTACTTTGGTAACTTACTTGAAAATTCTTAAGACAACAGCAATGCCTTTTAATCTGAATGAAGGTTATTATAATCAAATCACGCTGGGAAAAGTGTGCCTTACAAACTGAATTGTGTCTCTCTAAAATCCATATGTCAAGCCCTGACCCCAAGCAATTCAAAATGTTACTTTATTTGAACACGGGGTTTTAAAGAGGTAATTAAAATAAATGAAGTCATAGCTGTGGGCTTTAGTCCTGGTGTTCTCATAAGAAAAAGAAGGAGGCTGAAACATAGACAAATGGCCATGAGAAGACACAGCTAGAACATTAACTGCAAGCCAGGAGAGAAACTTCAAGAAAAATCCAATTCCACTTCACCCCAGAAAGAATGGCTGCTATCAAGAAGTCAACCAATAACAAATGCTGGCGGGGCTGTGGGAGAAAGGAACCATTCTCCATTGTTGGTGAGAGTGCAGACTGGTGCAACCACTGTGGAAATCTGTATGGAGATACCTCAAAAAACTAGGATTAGAGATCCCATTTGACCCAGCTATTTCTCTGCTGGGTATCTTCCCCAAAGAATGAAAAGAATCATACCACAGTGAAATATGTGCACCTGTGTTTATAGAGGCACAGTTTCTAATAGCTAAAGCTTGGAAACAGCCCAAATGCCCATCAACTGGAGACTGTATAAAGAAGATGTGTTTTTTTGTTAAATATTGGAGGACTACTAAGCCATAAAGAACTAGAAACTAGAGACATTTATAGCTAAGTGGATGCACATTGAGGCCATACTCTTAAGTGAAATAAATAGGACACACATGTGTAAATACTGAATAGTTTCTCTGGTGTGAAAAACTAAAAGTATAAATAAGGATTAAAATGTATAATTGATATTGTGAAGTAGGAAGAAAATATCTAAAGGAGTAGGGGAAATGGGAGGGTTACAAGAAAGGAAAGAAGGGAAAAGAAAAAATATGAGAAAAGGAAAAAAATGGAAACAAAATCTTTGAAAATAGGGAAGGGTGGAGGAAGTGAAAGGAGGGCCAGGGAATGGGGAAAAGATAAGAACCCAGATACATCATATAAAGATCCCAATGATGAATGTAATTATATTGTATATCTAAAAGGAACTAATAAACTTAATGAAAAAAAAAGAGAGAGAGAAAAACCCAACCTGCCAAATCCTCAATTTTCGACTTCCAGCCATGAGAACTGTAAAAAAATAAATTTGTTAAGTCTCCCAGTATGTGGTATTCCATTATGGCACCTTGTATTTTCGAACTGTGTGGTAACTGGTAGCCCTTTTCAGGCTGTTGCTGTCCCATTCAAAGAATCAGACAGGACAACTGATGAATGAGAAAATTTAATATTCATTTAAAGGTACAGAAAAGCGAGGTAGAAAGAGAAGAAAAAGAAGTGCTCTAAAAGAAGTACTCTGAAGAAAAGGGAAGTTACACCCTACATACAGCACAGGCCACTGGAAAAATAAGAGGGTGAGGGAGAGAAAGTTGTTGGACACTGTCTTTTATATCTTATAATGTCAGATCTGGGCTGTTCCACGTAGGACTCCAAAGTTGCTCTGCACATAAGTCCAGCCATGATTTGACAGGTCTCTGCATTTGACAGATGTTTCCAATTGTCCAGCCTACTTATCATGCCCTAATCTCCTCCCTCATTAGTAATCTAAAACAGCAGCATAAAGTAAGATAAGTTTTCCTACAAATGTTTATTGTGATTTCTTCAATTAGATTTTGCCATATATTTTCCAAATTGTTTCCTCACCTCATTTTTCTCACAATTCATCTGATGTACCTTATGTCTTCGGCACATTCTTTCCAAATTCTGCCAGTCCTTAGTTCAGTCCTTAGTTCAAGCTGATATAACATATATCATAAACAGAATGGCATAAATAAAAAATTTATTTCTCACACCTCTGGAATTTAGAAATTCCAAACAGGGTGTCAATATGATAAGATTTTGTTGAAGGCTCTCTCCCAGGTTTTCAAATTGCTCTTTGCTTGTTGCATCCTCATGAGATAGAGAGCAAAGAAGAAAGTGACCTCTCTCATATCTTTGCTTATAAAGATACTAAACTCAGAAGGAAGGGTTTACCACCAACCTAGTTACCTCCTAGAAGTTTCTCATCCTGATACTATCCCAAAGAGGGTTAGGATTTCAAATATGAATTGTGGGGCAAAAAAATAATGTAGTCCATAAATAACACTGCCCTGTACTTTTTAACCTTTTGCCTCCTATTTTTCTCCATTGTCTATTCTTCAATTTTATAAGATATTTAAGACTAAGATTCATACCCAAATGGCACCATCCTTCTAAGTTTTCATAACTGTAGCTATAGATAAGATTTTGAAAGTTCTAATTCAGACTTCTCAGACAACTTCTACACCGGTTTCCCCTCAAAAATAGCTTTTCATTAGTGAGCACAACTCCATGATTCCCTTTTGTCCCTGGTAATCTCTAAATACACATCACAAAAATATAATTAATTAATAGAAATCCTGAGATAGAAGCAAAAGGACATATTTAACATAATTTCAACATTAATGGATCTCAAAAGTTAATATATTCTTTGGTAAGTTAGTCCAATATACAAAAATGCTCATAGATTTAGAAAATTCATTTTTTCTGTTCTTTAGAAAGATTAGTGTACTAGTTTACTCTTACTCTAACAAATTACTACCAATACTGTTAACAAATTACCCCTGAATGCTTTTTGGCTTAAAATAAACATTTATTATCCATAAGCCAGAAATTTGGAAGTAGTTTAGGTGGTGATTAGGACTTAGAGTTTCTCTTTAGGTTGTATTCCAGATATTAGCCAGTACTGCAGACTTCAGGAGGCTTACAGAAGGCTGGAGGATGTGTTCCCACCCACTCACACTACTGACTGTTCTGAAGAAACCTTGGTCCCATGCAATGTAGATTTATCACACAACACAGAGCTCTCCTTAGTTTCAGAGCCAACACAGAGGAAAAAAGCCACAATATTTTCAAATAACTTACCTTCAAATGTGGCACATCAGCACTTCTGGCATAATCTTCAGTGCACAGAGACCAAAGCTGATACATTGAGATTGGACTGATCGAATGAGAATGTAAACCCCAGAAGGCCAAGATTAGTGGGCTATCTTGGAGGTTCACTCCCATAAGTAGAGAATGGCAAGATAAATTGTTGACTGTTACTAATATTTTCTGTAGATTTATGCTTCAAATACCTTTTCAATATTATTTATTTGTGAGGAATGTTTAACTCTATGACTATTGGTAATCTCAGTTTTTGAGTAGCTCCAATAACTATGCCAACCACAAAGACACAATTAATATAATAAAAAAAGTTTTGTTTAGGCTTGTGGAAAAAGAGAGTAAGTGACAAAGAGATGTGAGGCAGGTAAGAATTTGTCTTGAGATACTCAACTTCACACATTTATTTTATGTAAGATATTTTTTCAGGTTTGTATGCTTTTATAGAGTAGATAGTGAACAATAAGTTTATGTATCAGATAATGCATATAAAGATATTTGTTCCGATTGAAATAATGAAATACCCACAGCAGAACAATAGCATCTTCTGTGATTTATAGTGGTCAGGTAACTTTAGTCTTCAAACTTCAATTATAGGATATATTTTCCCAGGCTCAATAAATGATTCAACATACATGTAATTGTTTCAGGTGGAATCTAAGCTATTCTTGATTTCTGTTCTCTTTCCATCTTTCATATCTAATTCATCAGTAAATTGTTTGATTCTACCTGCAAATTACATGACAAATCTATTCACATTTGTCATTTGTCACTTTGTCAGTCCAGCTGCATGACATCTGTTGTTCCTGTCTAGCATATGTCTCCTTGTGTAGTGTCTTCCTTCCATTTCATCTCAGTCTTTTCTCAAAAATCAGATTCCTAATTTCAAATGGAGATACATAGGTGGAAATTATCAACAGCTTCCCATTGCATTTAGATGAACATTCTCTCTTCTACAGTGGCCCTCAAGTCCCTCTGTGGTGTTTGCATGACATTCTAGCCTCATGTGTGTTCTGTAAACTCTCCACACATGCACAGTTCTCTTTCCAAAAGCTTATATCCCTAGTCTTCCTAATGACCGATTTCTCAGATTTCAAGTTTCAGTTTAAACACCATGTACTCAGAGAGGATTTTTCTTAACTTTGTCTTGACAAAAAGAGGAGAATTCTCTTTCTAGTAACATGTTTCGACTAACAATTTCTCTAACTTCTTTTTCTGTATTATAATATCCCCCACTCCATTGCTTTCTATATTCATTAACACATTTTCCAATTATTTTTCAGAATGTTGAAATTCTTTGATCGTCCTACAACATCATTGCTATTACATATGTAATATGTTAGAATATATGTGAGTGAATAAATATGTAGTCAAAATTTAATATAAAGAATTACTCAAATTGAATATTTGGAGTCCTTGATCCTCAGCAGTTCTATTCAGAGCCTCACCATTTAATCTGTTAATCTGATCCATTGGTTCATATCAAATAGATTCTTTGCATTTTCGCTATCATATCAGACTTAGTTTTTCAGCATAAAGAATAGCTTTCAACAGCTGAAAATTATTTTGGGTAATGAAAATATTTTACTGTATGTCTAATATTGTGTAAGTGGAAAAACCTAAATGCTAAATGGCCTATCTAGCCAAAAGTAAAATATAACCTTAACTTATAAAGGTAAAGATAATACTATTTTCCTGTTACCTGGAAATCAGTTAGTCACCTTAAAATATTTTAACCCTTGGCACTAATGTGACATTTGAACCCAAAACATCATTTATAAATAACAGGGAATCAAACAACTGGAGTTGAATAAAATGTAATACCAGACTCTACCATTTGTAATCCCTTTTAAGAGTCTTTAGAGTCTTAAGGATTCACAGAAGGCCAAAATTTTACACACTTTCAATGAGTCAGAAACAGCAGATCCAGCAGGATGAGGAAGTGGGTGCTTGGTGGGTGATTTTAATTGTATTAGTGGGTGACCTTTCTCAGACAATTGTTGCCAGATGTAAGCAAAATGACTATCCTACTGTGAATACATAGGAAATGATGTAGGTCAACATTTAAGACAAAAAGTCCCAAGTCCTATAACAGTTTGATCTTTCGAATATTTTTGGTGACTCTGTGAGTTTTGACCATTATAAAAACATAAAAGTAATGAACACATGCAACAGTATAAAGAAATTTTTCCTTTTTCTAATCCCACAGTTTAGAATGATAAAAATCTATGCATGTTCATTATTCATTTACTCTCATTCTACTCAGAAATATGATTTGAAAATATTTAAATAATTTCAAGTAAATAAGCTATAGCGTATTCACAATAGTTTATTCCTCACAAATGGTTCATTCCTAATAATAATCCAGTAGGTCCTTTCTTAATGATTTCTACTTTCTTTAGATTTGGGCATGTAATAATTATATCGTGCCTTGGTTTATTCAGTTAAAAACATGGCCTGAAAATATTTACCAAAATGAGAAAATCAGGGAGGGATTAAAGAGATGGGTGGAGAGGGGAGGGAATGTGGAGGAGGGATGAAAAGAGGAATGAAGATGTGTTATGTACACGTACCAACTCCATACAAGGAATGCAAACATTATGTATTGCAAACAAGTATTAATGAAATTTTAAAAATATATATGGGTGGGCTGTCAGTCAATCATTTCCCACTAACTGTATTTTTTATGTACCTTGCACTCTGTTAATCTCTGAGTGAAATTTAGAGTCAGGTTTATGTCCCTTTCTCTGCCTTCTAGAAATGAGTGGAGTGGGGAATAAATCTGAGCCTCTTGAAACTTTTCATTCTTTGCCCAGCTAGCCCCTACAAAACCTCATTTCCTTTGGAAGTAATGCTGCCTTCCAGGTTTTCTTCAGAGGTGACCCGGATCAAGGCCACAGCCTCCCCTTTCTGTTGTATCTAAAAGGTCTTTTAGACCCAGAAGAGCCTGGAGGTGCTGCCTTGAGACAGCTCCTGTGATGACGCTGCTGCGTGTAACACATATGGGCTCTGCACAATCAAACCTTAAATCCCCTCAGTTACACATGGCTGAGGGCTCCCATCACAGTTTTTATTACAAGAAAAATTTGACTGGATAATAGAAAGGTTAGAGCTAAAATGTATCGTAGCAAATTGAACTACACAAAAAATTTGAGCCAGTCTGGCTCTAACATTAGTTTTGTATGAACATGCTCATTAAAATTATGATTTACATTGTAATAAGGAAGGACTTCCCTAATTTTAAGAACACTACTCCAAATATTATACATTATACATAAAATCTTTTACCACAATTATTTCAACTTTTTTTTTAGCACTGACATTTTATCAGTATTTTTTTTTTAAGTTAATGAAACAGCTAAATACCAGAAAGAAGATGCTCCCTTCATCAGTGTCAGAAATTAGCAGGAAGACTTGACTCATTTAAAAAAGAAAAAAAGTGATCCAGACTCAGCTTTCGTTTCTTTTAGAGGCTTATTAAAGAGAACAACAGAAGTATTTGTTTACAATCAAAATATTAGGAGTGTAATGAAATACACTCCCAAAGATGCAATCAGTCAGGAAACATCTTGCACAACAAATCTCCATGGGGTTCTCTGACACTGTTGTGAGTCCTCTTGATTTCTCTGAAGCCTGGAAACATAATGTAATCTGTGTTTAGAAGGCATTTTCTGATTTAGGTGGGAATAGTGATCAAAATTTCTTTACTCAACAACTTGCTCATCATGGCTGTTTCACTATTATCTATAGGTAAGGAACTTCAAACACAGGAGCTATTAACTTATATGAGTATTCTTTTGAAATGATTCTTTTATAGAACAAATAAGAAAATTATATTTCTAAAATAACTAGTCAAAAGAAAGTCTTTTCTAGATTTTAAGGGAAAAATTCAGAATTTGTGGATTTTCATTAGCATAAATCTAAATTTTGAAGTTTTTTCTACATTAGTGTTGTAGATAGAACTGAAAAAGATCCCCCAGGATTCCCATTGACATTAGCCAGGATTAACATATTTCATGTCAGGGAGTACATGACGTTCTACAACAAAAATAATTTTGTAGATGAAATAAGAATGCTAATTTGCTTCAACATGCAGATATAATTTTGAATTATCAGGTGAACCCAATCAACCTGCATAAGTATTTTAAAAACAGTTCTCTCTGACTGGTAAAAGAAGGGATGACAGAGAAATCTGCACTGAGATTGACTTGCTGTTGCTGACCACATGAGACAAAGTTCAAGGACTGCAGCAGAATGGCCTCTCAGAGCTGAAAACATGGAAGCTAAAATAGGTAAAGAAGAAAATGCTTCACTCCTCCAAGTCATGGAATGAATTCTGCCACTAGTTTAAATGAGTCCTAAAAAATGGTCTTCCCCAGAACCTCCAGAGAAAAGCCCATTGTGCCAATACCTTGATCTCTCACTGTGAGATGAGGAACACAGATCTCTGTGGAATCAGCTTTGAGCTAATAAGTGGATGCTGTAAAAAGTTGAAAACTTCGTGACAGTTGCCATACAGCAATAGATAAGTACTACAAAGATATTCTGAATGGACCCTTTCCTTCTTTTTAGAAATTCTTATAGATCTAATTACCTAATTTGCGTAGTAATTATGCAAAATATCAGAATTTTCTTTCATTTCCTTTGAATGAATTTAATGAAGTCCTTCATTACACTGTCAAATCAGAAAATGTCTATTACTTAGGATATTTAGACTATTTTGGTTTAAGGGCCTTCAATGACTAAGTTAAGATTTGTTAGCCAAGTGTCAAAGTAGGCAAGAATTTAACATAAATGAGATATTAGGCTTCAAGTTTTCTTTCAGGGATAGTGGTTTTACCCAGGAAAAATGAATGCTAGGCAAGTGCTCTACTGCTAAGCTACACCCCTAGTCCTTGCCATCCTCTTTTAATGAAAATGTTAAATGGAAGGCTTTTATTTTGTACATTTGGACATTTAATTTTGTCACTTCTGGCCTCTACCTTATCTTTAGGATTACAGAAAACATGCAGAATTGTCCACCTAAAATGAATTTTTTCATTTAAAAAATCCTAGTATAAAACATAAAATCCCTACAGTGTACTGTATAGTTACTATAGTTTTTCTTTAAAACCCTAATTTCAGAGCCATGCACATGAGGCAGCACTACAGCTATTATGTACTAACTCAATTCCAACATTACTTTTGTGCTATCATTAAACTCTTGAAAAATCAGCTCACATTATAAATTGAGTGTAGTGAAAAGAATTTTACCTTGAAAGAAATTGCATTTCATTCACAGAAGTATTAATCTATTTCCTATCCCTTCATTTTGTTCTTCAAAGATCTCTTATCCTTTATTTCTTAAATTCAATCTGTTTTATATTGAGAGAATTAATGAATAATGGCTCAAAAGCCAGATTGAGATATTTATCACCATTTTAATCATTATTATAAATTTCTGGAGCCCACTAGAGACCATGTGAGTCTTTCTATTTCATTGGATTAATACTGTATTGCTTGAAAGAGTTTGAATCATCAAATTGAATAATTAATTCATTTTATCTTATAATTATTGCATACATGTTTATGTCCTTCTCAGTATTGTCTTTCAAACAAGGGTAAGATTTATGACTAAGATGAGGAAAATCCTACCTACCCAGAATAATTTGAGGGATATTTTATAGGTTCTAATATGTATTTCCATCTCCTCCACAATCTCCACAAAATTCCTCTTTCTAGAGTTAGTGTTTTTTGGGGGATGGATATGAAATATCATTCATTTCTTCCTTCATTCATCCACCTAACTAGTTATGCATTCTCTTAGTAAATATTTATTAAGCATTTGTATAGATTGTTGAACAAGAAATATTTCTTGCATTTCTATTGCATTTTGAAGAAAAAAAAATGATCACAATAGTATGTAATGTATCCTAACTTGACAGAATAAACCACAGTGCAGAAATATTAATATTGTCTTAAAGTATTAGACAGGTCTTCATAAGATGAGAAATCTAAAGAGGCTCCTGAAGAACAACATGGGTTTGGTATGTTAACAACATAAGTTTGAAGTCAACAAGAGTTACACATCTCTTTGAACTTTATTGGGGAACAGCAGAAGGTACAGAAAGTAGAGGACCTTAGACATATTATGGGAAAGGTTACAGGGAGGTGTGTGGTTAGAGTGGAGTGCAAACTTGATTGGCTTTGTGATCTGCCTCCTGGGATTAATAAAGCACAATCCTAGGTGTGTCTGGGTGGTTTATAGACATGTGGTCTTGGGGTCTGTGTCTGATCCTTTCCCCTTCCTCTCTCACACTCTCCTCTTGTACTACTTCCCAGATGCCATCTTTGCTCCATCATACCAACCTGCCATGGTGTTGGCCCTGATGCCAGCCAATCATAGACTGAATCCTGAAACCACACCCCAAAGTAAAGCAGTCCTCCTTTATATTGTGGGTGTTGGGTATCATGTCTGAGACAAGACAGTTACTAATATAGGACCACAGAATAAGAGGAAGCTTGGTGCCTTTGGGAAATATAGAAAGCCATTCAGTCCATTTGGCCAAATGTAGAGTGTAAGGCTCAATGTGAGGTAGAGAAAAACCAGACTAGTGTATTAAAATGAACCTTGACATGTTAAGAAGTTTAGAGAGCAGACTTTACCCCAATTACATAATAATGATCTCATTGTACTTATTTAGATTCTTATCACTGTGTTAAAAATTACTAAAATATAATTTCTCATAATTTAAAAATATCTTTGTGATTTACAGTAAATATACCCCTAGGGGAAAAATATTTTAATTCTTTCTGGAAATGTTTGCTCAAATGTGTATTAAAAATTTTATTTATTGGGTAACATTGATGCCAGTAATGGCAAAGTTGTTTGTGTTAAAATAACATTTTTATGGGTAGAAATTATAAAATCTATATACTATATTTTTTAAAGTACAGAAAGGCTCTAGAAAGGGAATACATTGGCAAAACTGAAAATGACTCAAATCTTAGAAAAGGACATTTCAATCAAGGAAATGTGTATTCACGAAGTTCTTAGTATAACATATTCCTTTATCCTCATGACTCAAGATAGCTGGAACTTAACAACAACAACAAAAAAGCCATGGTATTATTGAGTCTGAGAAAGCTGATGGAGATTAGTGTTGCCTAATTTGCTGGTATGTAAACAAAAACAAACCAGAGAAAACAGAGCTACAGAAAGGGTGACCTAAAATTAAAGAGATGAATAATACACGTATTAATGAATAATGGGGATGTAGCAAGTATATGTGGTGATAGGAAGGTAGATTGGTTCAACAGTACTGCAGAACTATAAAACATGACTCACAAATTAACCATTTATATATACCATGACACAGAATTCTACTCTTGTATATATAGACTTCAAGAAACTATCACACATGACTATATAGGGCACATACTAGGATGCTCATCTTATCATTTTGGTAAAGAAACAGTCAAACAGTGTGGCCATTCCTGGGACAGAGAAGTCTGAAGCCTTGGACAGATGTACACATTGTTCAAATGATCAATATTAGACTTATTCTATTCAGTGAAAGAAAAAAGGAGCTTTGAGAAAGAAAACTAATTCCTCTTAGATAAGTAAAAACATATTTGTACCAAACAATATTATTTGGACATATCTAATAAATATCATATGAAAACACAGTAGATTGGATGAGGTTATCTTTTAGGGTGGGTCCTCAAGCCTGTTTCTTTTAGCTGAATTAATGCTCATGACTCCTAACCCAAATGACAGTCCCACTAAATGTAATGGCCTATTTCCACTAGTAGCATATTATCCCTTATGGGTCCCATTTTGTAATTCTTTTGCACAACTAATCATTTTTTACTGTATTCTCAAAATCATGGATGATACAAATCATATTCTATTCTCTTCTGAAAGTATTAATCATTGTTGTAACAGGCAGAAAATTTCACTAGACTTTTTTTTTTTTTGAGTACTGGGGGTTGAATCCCTAGTTCTCCCTTTTTTAAAATTTGGAGATAGGGTCTCACTGGCTTTGAACATTTGATCCTCTTGCTTCAGCCTACAAAAGGCTCATATTTTAAACTGTATCTGTTCATGAGGTGAGTAATAGCTGGAATCTCCACTGAATTATTTCAGCCGATCAAAATAAACAGGCCCTTAGATGTTTGATTTATAAGTCATCCAAAAATTTGGATGGAATTTGTAAATTTTCCCATGCTGTGCTGTGTTGAAAAAAAGACTTTAATTTTTATTTAATTAAAATGATATTTATATTGCTGTATAATTTGCCTCAGAAATTTAACTTTTGAAATCACAATGTACCCTAGGTCACAAAGATATTGTTCTAAATTCTGTCCACTAACTTTTTAGTTTTACTTTTCATCTTTGTCTTTAATCCATCAGAAGTTCATTTCTGTGTCATTTTCTCTTAATCTTATCTAAGAAATACTAAAGACAGTCTGTTCTACTCTAAGTTTAATTACTACTTAATATTTCTTGTCTTGAGAATACAGATTGTCCTTCAAGAGCTTGTATCAGTTCTCTTTCCTTCCAGAGGTGTCAGGCTGCCTGCCAGACTCATCAAAACTGTAGACCCTTTCTTCTGCTGGATAAATGAAACTGATGAAGTAGCTCCATGTAGATAGAGTAGTATGGTTGAAATTTTTCCCGTTACTGTCTGCTGACTGCAAGCAGACCATCCAATGGTAAATACTTCATGAGAAGAATCTATGCTGAAATCTATGCTGAAAACAAAATGAACAAGGATATCTCATTCTAGGATCATGGAACAATGGTCTCAACTTACCTTTCTTTACTTTTCCTTTTTTTTTTTTTTTTTTTTTTGGACACAGGTACTCTCTATGTAGTTCAGGCTGAACTTGAGCTCACTATGTAGCCCAGACTGGCCTTGAACTCACAGTGGTCCTCCTGCCTCAGCCTCCCTAGTGCTGGGATTACAGGCATGCACCACCACACCCAGCCTCAACTCACCTTTCTTAACCCTGGCTCTAACTCCTTCTCATCATATAACATAAATTAATATATAAGTGCTTAGTAACTAAGGCAGAAAATTTATATATAACACTTGTAGAGAGTTTCTGATGCAAAAGGATCCAATGATAGCTTGAATTCCATGATTTCAATACTGATATTTTAAAGTTAAAATTCTATAAACTTTTGTTAGTAATAACAATTTGAAATTTTATCTTTAATCTTGGGTATTTTGTCCAGCCTGCTATGTCAAAATCACTTTCACTTTTCAGAGTATGATTATAAATTCTCTGACAAATACTACACTTTGAACATTCCTTAAGTAAAGATTGAATAAGTGGTACACTTTAAAGCATATAAAATTCTTAGTATGATGACAAAGAATATTTTTATATAGTCTTCTGTAAGCTTTTCCTTAAAGATTGGTAGAGACAAAGCAATCATAAGTAGTTTTACATGTATATTATCGACACTTGCAATTTCCTTTAAGTGTCATTGTTGTTTTTATTTCTTATATAACTGTAACTTTCTGAGAAAAAGTATTTAATTCGGAATAAAATCTCTTTATGCTTTCTATTGTTCTTGACTCCAACCCCTTCCATCTCTTTCACTTTCTCTGAGTTTATAGGAAAATGATAATAGCTAAAGTTCAGGTTAAGAAAAGAAATGTGGATGCATTGTAGTATTATTATACTAGTCCTCAGAGCCATCTTGCAGGAAAATATTTTAAAATAAATACCAAGTTTATTTTACAATTGAAATTTTAGTGGCAAGATCATCATGAAAAATAGTGTGTTTTTTTCTAAGTATAGTTTTATGATTACTGTTTGAAAGCTTAAAATGGCAAAATTACATTGTATCTCTCTCTTGTCTTTTTTTTTTTTTGGTACTGGGTCTCGAACTCGGGACCTTGTGCTGGCAGAACCACTGAACTAAATCCCTGGCCCTGTATCTCTCTTTCTTGAAAATGCAAAGGCAGCAAGGTCAATGGCTAACCCACTAATACTACAGATCACATTTGTAATGACATGCAATTTAATGATGAAACTAATTCATCAAGGTTTCTAAACCTAATATAGAAAGTAAAATAGGCCAAAAAGCCTTTAGGTATTCTGAGAATCTGAATGATTGATCCTCAAATAGTCACCCCTGAAATATAAAATGGCTTTTCCTGTAACATATAGGCACACTCACACTCCAAAAATATAGAACATTAATCATTCAAAACACATTGAAAGTGCATCAACTCAAGTAATGATAGAACTGCATTTGTTAATGAAGCTTAAGACACTTTTCCTGACGCTGTTGAATATCTTATCTGTGTAAGAAAATATTATAGTTATTTAAACGATCCCAGTTTCTTTTTAAACTAGTAATAGTCAAAATGATTATGAGTGATTTAGACTATGCAACAAAATAAACCATGATGATAAAACTCTGGTCCTACTGCATTGTACAAATCAGAATTTTTTGAAATTATGTGTAGAAAGCAGATTAATAAGTAATACAGATAATGCATTTGGTTTTAGACTTTCATAAATCTTTTCCCTGAACAACAGTAGAGGTTACATCTAAACCATAGACAGTGTTACAAAGATAATCAGAGCTGAAAATTCTAATCATAGAATATTGTTCAAGTTTCTATTTTGAATTTAATTACAAAATAGGCAAGATAGGATTTAATGTATTCAAATAGTTATGGCCACATTAAAACACACAAAATATCATATGTGCTACCTACTAAAGAACTTTTAAGAAAGTAATTTTGTGTCTCCTGTTAAAACTTATTTATTTGAGACAGGGTCTCACTATGTATTTCTGATTGGCCTCAAAACTCCCCACAGTCTTCCTGCCTCAGACTCCCCAGTACTGGGATTACAGGTGTGTGCCACTACACCTGGCATCTAACTGTTAAAATTTATCTTCAAGGGGCCGGGGATTTAGCTCAGTGGTTTCTCCGCCTGCTGAGCAAGTTCAAGGTCCTGGGTTCTATCCCCCGTACTAAAAAAAAAAAAAATCTTCAATATGTGTGGTAGCTTTATCTCCTGTGCAGCTTCAGTTTAAAATTCACACTGATTTATGATGAAAGTTCTGTTTTAATCTTTAACTTAGGGGAATTTCTTTAATTGATATCAGTCAGGCTTAAATTTTGTTAAAGAAATGGCAAACAAATACAAAACTTGTGGTTTCCTGATAAACTTATTCAACATCCTTTCTCATCTCCTTGAGGTTTGAGTTCTGAAGCCATTTCATTTATGTCATAGTTGAGAGAGGTAGAAGGGCATTTGGATCTATTTTCTCAGTTTTGATAACTGTGTGATAGGGTGATTCTAAAGCCAGAATCGTTTGATTTCTCAGCTTCTTACAGCAGTGGCTTTGTTTTCCACACCACAGATCTAGTTTCAAGAGGAATAGTAGATTCTGATGTTCCAGAGGCAGCTTTCCCACGTGTAGCAGAGGGAGAAGTGTCAGGTCAGGGCTCAGCTACAGGGGTTTGGTCTAGAAAGTTCTCTGTTCTCCTATTCAGGTGTTTTTGTATGCAGCCATCAAAGCTTTCTGCCTAATCTGAACATGTAGAGATTTTGCACATGTCGTCTTACCTTTTGCATCCCTTCGTCTGTTTTTTCCTTCTTTTGGGTTTAGTTGATGGCTAGTACTGAACATTTTCAATTTCCTCTTATTTCTTTTGTATTATTTTAGACAATTGTGTGTGTGTGTGTGTGTGTGTGTGTGTGTGTGTGTGTTTACCATGGGGATCACATTTAACATCCTAAACTTTTAATGGTCCTGTTTGACTGTATAGCAATTGAATCTTAGTAAGGTACAAACTTTCTTTTACATAAATTCTTGCTCTCCATTTAGTGTTGTTTTTACTACAGATCACATCTTTATATTGCATGCAAATAGTAGAAACTTAGAATTATTCTACGTGCATTTCTCTTAAACAATCTAGAAAATAGGTAGAGTTACAAGCCAAAAGTGTAACAACACTAGCTTTTATATTGCTTATGTTCCTACCTTACTGGTGATTTGTTTCATCACATAGCTTTATTTGTTAATTCAGGTCCTTTCATCACGACATGAAAGATTTTCCTTAGTATTCATTTGAGTCACACCTATAGTCAAATTCCTGCAGATTGCGTTTACTTCAGAACATATTAATTTTTATCTTGTTTTTCTTTTTTATTTTTGTGAGTACAAGTTTACAGTACATAATGATTATGGGGAGTTGATATATTTATATAACACATCTTAATTGTTTTTTACTTTTCCTTCCCTACTCCTTCCCCATCCCCCTTCATCCTAGTCCTCTTCTCATTTTTAAAATATATACTTCCTTGTTTTGTATTATCTATGTCTTATTTTGCTCTTGAATTTATTTATACCTTGGATTTCTCATATAAGAAAAATTGTAATATTTAAGCTTGGGTGTCACATTTATTTCATTTAACATTATATTCTCAAGATGCATCCATTTTGCTAGAAAAGAATCAAATGTCCCCTTCTTTACAACAGAGTAGTACTCCATTGTGTATGAATACCAGCTTCTTTATGTATTCATCAGTTGATGAACATATAGGCAGGATCTAGCTATTATGAGTTTTTCTGCTAAAAACATAGATATGCAGGCATCAGTGTAAAATGTCTTTAAATCTTTCAGGAAGATACCGAGAAGGAGAATATCTGGGTCAAATAGAATTTCTAGTTTTAGTTTTTTAAGGAAACTTCACACTGATTTCCATGGTGGATTTTCTACTCAACCTTCCCATTAAAAGTGTAACAACATAGAAGAGTTCCTTCCCCCACCCCCACCTCTCCACCTTTTATTATATATAATTTCTTGATGATAACCATTCTTTCTGAAGATAGAATCTCAGTGTTGTTTTAATTTGTATTTCTCTAATGGCCACAGATGTTGAACGTTTTTTCATGTATTTATTGTCCGCTTGTACCTCTTCTTCTGAGAAACATCTGTTAATTTCAATTGCCCATTTTTTGATTAAGTATTCTATTTGGGGGTTATCTAATTTTTTGTGTTTTTTATTAATTTTAGTTATTGGTCCACTGTTGGAGGAACAGCCGGCAATCTCTTCCCCCATTATATAGGTTGGCTCTTCACTCTGTTGGTTGTTCTCTTTACTGTGCAGAAGCTTTGTAATTTGACATACTCCAATTTTTTATTCTTGATGGTATTTTTATGCAAATGGTGTTCACTTTAGGAAGTCCTTGCCTATGCTTATGTCTTCAAGAGTGTTTCCTATTTTATCTTCCAGTGGATTGACTGTTGCTGTTTTAATATTTAAGTCTTTGATCCATTTTGATTTTAGTTTGGTATGTGCTGAGATACATGGGTCTAGATTCAATTGTCTCAATTGTCTGCATGTGGATAGCCACTTTTCCTAGCACCATTTGTTAAAGGTTATATTTCCATCAAAATATGTTTTTGGCCCCTTTGTCAAAGATCAGAAGACTGAATATATGTGTTTCTACTTCCTCTATTCCATTTCATTGATCCATAGGTCTGGTTTTAAACTGTATGATGCTGTTTTTATCATTGTAGCTCTGTCTGTTACATAACTTGAAATCTGCTTTGCTCTTATTGCCCAGGTGTGCTTTTGGTATTCTGTGTCTTTTCTGGCTCCATATCAATTTTAGGATGGTTTCTTCTAGTTCTGTGAGTTGCTATTTTGACTGAGATTGCCTTAAATGTTCATATCTTTTTTGAGAGTATGGCTATTTTGACAATATTTGTACTGCCTATGCAGTAACAAGGGATATCTTTCCATTTTCTGATGTCCTCTTCACTCTTCATGCTCAGAGTACTGTAGTCTTCGTTATTGAAGTCTTTCACTACCTTTGTTTAGTTAATTCTTCAGTACTTAATTTTTCATGAAGCTATTGTGAATGGTAGCTTTCCTAATTTCTTTCTCTGTAGGATCATTATTGTTGTGAAGTAATGCTATTGATTTTGTGTGTGTGTATTGATTTTGTATACTGATATCTTCCTAAATTCATTTATTAGTTTTAGGATTCTTTGGTGGAATTTTTTTGGGTCTTCTTTATAAATGATCATGTCATCTGTAAATAATGATAGTTTCTTTCTTTCCTATATGTATCCCTTTTATTTCTTTCTTTTGCCTGACTTTTCTGGCTAAAGTTTTGGTAATTATATTGAATATGAGTGATGAGAGTGGACATTCTTGTCTCGTTCCTAATTTTTGAGGAAAAGCTTTCAGGTTTACCCCACTTAATATGATGTTGGCAAATGGTTTTTTTTATAAAGGACTTTTATCAGATCAAAACAAGGTCCTTCCAGGGCTGAGAATTTAGCTTAGTGGTTGCGCCACCTGCCTTGCAAGCGCAAGGTCCCAAGTTTGATCTCTGGTACCAAAAAAAAAGTCCTTCCATACCTATTTCCATCAGGATTTTTATCATGAGTGGATGTTGAATTTTGTCAAAGGCCTTTTGTGCATTTATTGAAATGATTATGTGATTTTGTCCTTTCTTCTGTTTATGTTATGTATTACATTTGTTGATTTGCATATGTTGAACCATCCTTGCATCCCTGGGATGATGCCTAGTTGGTCATGGCATATGATCCTTTTAATGATTTATAGGATTCTGTTTGCCGAGTATCTTGTTGGGGATCTTTGCTTCTCTGTTCATTAAAGAAATCCGTCCATAGTTTCCTTTTGTAGTTGAGTCCTTGTCTGATTTTGAAATCAAGGTAATGTTAGCTTTCAGGACTGAGTATGGCAGTATTCTTGCCCTCTTAATTTCATTAGATAGTTTGAGATGTATTGGTTCTTGTAGAATTCAGTGGTGAATGCACTGGATCCTGTAGTATTTTTAATAAGTAGTTTTTTTATTACTGTCTCAATTCATTGACTATTGTTGGATTATTCATGTTTTTATGTCTTTTTAGTTCAGTTTTGCTAATTCAGTTTTTGGTGATTCATATGTATCTAGGAATATATCCATTTCTTCTGGACTCTCTAATGTACTGGAGTACAGGTTTTCAATGTAGTTACTATTAATCTGTTTTTTAAGCAACAGCCCTTGTGATTTCACCTTTTTCATTTCTTATTGCTTTGATACAAGTTGTTTCTTTACTTTTTGCTTTTTGGTGAAATTTGCCAAGAGTTTGTCTATTTTCTTCATTGTTTAAAAGAACTAGCTGTCTGGTTCATTATTTTTTTTGTATTTTTTAAGTGTCAAATTCATTAATTTCTTCTCTGATCTTTATAATTTCCTTTCTTATACTAGCTTTGGATTTGGAACATTCTTGTTTTTCTAGGACTTTGAGGTGTATTATTAGTTATTTATTTGGGCTTGCAGTGTTTTTCTGATATGGAGATGCACAGCTATAAACTTCCCTCTTTTTTAACTTTATTATCATTCACTAAACACATACATATACAAAAATTAAAACTATTCCGAGAAAAGCAATGCAAAGGATAAAACTATAATAATATTCAAGTATAATAGAACTCAAGCAAAGCAAAACTGAAAAGTACTTAAACATTTTTCATATAATTAAAAAAATCTCAAGAATTAACAAGACATCAGAAGATGTGATTTGTTTTAGAAAGATTTTCAAGACTAATACTGAACAAATAGTGGTCTGGAAAAAAACTTCTACTTAGCTGGTAGATTCCACATAGGCCAAATTTTTTAAAATTTAAATTTCAATACAGTCATGTGACATGTGATGGAAATATAATCTGAGAAATATGCTACTAGGTAATTTCATCTCAGTGTATAGCAAAGTACCACACAGAGTGCCAACTTCTAAGTGAAAACTGAAAAGGTATACATCAATCATCTGTGATGGCCCCTTGATATTATCCAAATACGCAGTTAAACACAAGATACATGAGGCTACCACTGGCATAGCAGCTCACCGTTTTACAGTAATAAACTTCCCTCTTAAGAAACCTTTCCTTATGTCTGATAGATTCTGGTATGTTGAACTGGCATTATCTTTGATTCTAAGAAGTGTCTATTTTCTTTCTTGATTTTTTCTGTTAACTGTTATCAAAGAATGTACTGTTTAATCTACATGTGTTTGGCTGGCTTCTGTGGCTTTATTTGCCATTGATTTCTGGTTTCATTGCACTATGATCTGTTAATGTGCAAGGGATAATTTTGATTCTTGCTTGTTTATTTAAACCTCCTGGTCTATTTAAACCTCCTATGGTCTATTTTTGGAGACTGTTCTGTGTGCTGCTGAGAATCATGTGTATGATGGTGTCTTCATTGGAATACTCTATAGACATTTATTAAGTCCATGTGTTTGAAGATGTCATTCAACTCTAACATTTCTTTGTTGATTGTTTACTTGATTTGTTTATTTGTGATAGTGGAGTATTAAAGTCCCCCACTATAATTGTTGTGAGGATTATCTGATCTTTTATGTTCACTTTTATTCTTCTTATGAAGTTAGGTGTGCCAGTGTTTCCTGAAATTATATTTGTAGTTGTTATCTCTTCCCATTGCATCGTTCCTTTAACCAATATTTAGTGATCTTCTTTGCTGCTTCTGATTAGTTCTGGCTTGAAGTCCACCTTGCCTGAAAATAAGACAGCTATTCTTGCATGTTTTTAGGCTCCAGTTGCATGGTATATTTTTCTCTATTCTTTCATTATTAGTCTACGAATCTCTTTTTGGATTAAAAACATTTCTTGTATATTGGTGAATTCTGTTTTTGATCCAATCCACCAATCTGGTTTTTTTGTTGATGAGTGTAGTCTATTCACATTGAAAATTACTACTAAAAGATATTGACTCATTTTTATCCTTGCAAATTTTTTGGAATGCTGGTTTGGTGGTCTTCAATTTTTTATGGTTTTCTTTGTGACAGAAAGAACTTATTTCTCTACCAAAATTGAAAGGCAGTTTTTCAAGGATATATTAGTTTGGGTTGGAAGTTGTTTTCTCTTAGAGCTTAAAAGACTACTCCAACTCTCCAGGCCTTGTGTTGAGAAGTCTGTTGTAATATAAGTGATTTGTTGTTTTCTCTAACAGTTTTTAAGATTCTATGTATTTGATTTCTGACATTTTGACTATAATGTATTGTAGAAAAGTTCTTTTCTGATTTTGTCTATTTGGGGTTCTACATGATTCACTTATCTGAATGTTACATTCTCTCCATCTACTTGCAAGGTTTTCTGCTATTATTTTTGTAAACAAGGTATTTTATGTCATTTATGTTTCCTTTTGATATTTTCCTAATTCCAATTAACCTTAGATTAGTCTTATGTCATTTAGTCACTTTTGAATTCACTTTTCATGTTCTTTTTTGTTGCCGTTTTTAAGGTATCTCTGAATATATGATTACCTGCATCAGCTCTATCTCCCAGTTTTGATACTCTGTGCTCACATTAATCACTGCTGTCACCCATACATTCAGTAGAATTTCCCTAAATTTCTATTTGGTATCTTTTCATGGACTCTAATTCTTTGCTAAAGCTGCCATTCATGTTTTATATTGTTCTGATTAGCTCAAATTGCTTTCATTAGTGTCTTCTGTAAACTGATTATTTTGTTTTTAACTCTATTATCTGTTTAGTTATATTATCCCTGAGATCTGTGTGCCTTTTGATATTTTTTTGTCTATTTCATCAGTTTTTATAATTCAACTGTTTGATTTTTTATTTCCTCCCTCTCAATGCCCCATAGGAGGGAATTGCAGTTTGGGAAGTATTTTGTGGCTTTGTTTTCTGTTATTTCTGTTGTATTTTGGTGTGTGTCTATGTGTGTGCTGACTGTTGTGGTTCTATTATAGTGGAAATATTTGTTACTACTATGGAGATCTCTTTAATTAGTGTCTACTGTCCAGTGATACACTCTGGGCGTGTCTAATATATGCTTTTGCCTTTGTTGCGAGAGCTGACCACCTCTGTGAATCTGGGGAGTAAAGTGTGCAGTGTAATTGGCCCTGCACCCAGTTCTCCAGAAATAAACTGCATTATTGCTGATGCTGCAAACAGAAACCATGTATTGGCATACAGTAAAAACTCACTAATCTGAACAGCTATGTCACCCTGGCTATAGCAAAGAAATTAGCAACAATAATAAAGTCCAAATCAAACTGGATATTAACAGAGCATAAGAACCAATAAAAGCTACCACTGTACCACCCTTAAAAATAGAAAAAAGATTTGTGATAATAATATAGATACAAAGCTAAACCAAATATTGGCACAGTAAATATCTACTAAATGCAACAACTATAATGTAAGTAACAATAGAAAAGAATTTAGCAATAATAGTTTAGAGTCAAATGAATACCTAAAGATTACTAAAGCATAGCAGTAATAGTAGTAAAAACTGGGGGAGTGGTGAAGGATAAAATGAAAGCAGTGAAATTTAAAAAATAAAGGAAGATGAGAAGTAGGAAAGAAAAGTGAGATAAAGGATACCATTAAGAGTAACAGAAAAGTAATAGAATTAGATAAAAGTAATACAAAAGAACAGATGAGAAAAGGGGAAATAAATAGAGAGTGAAAGAAAGAAAAAAATGAAAAAATAATGAAGGGAACCCCCTCTCCCAACAATAAAGAAAAAGAGAACTAAGTCCAAAAATTTCCTCTATGTTTTAAATGAATGGTTTCTTTCCAGGTCTACAATACTGGAATCCAGCAGTTATGAGAGAGGCTTAGTGAGTCACTATTAAGTCATTTTTTGTTCATAAATTTATATTTTTGTTTGTGAATGTTGACCCTGTCCCTCCTTTTCTGCTGTTTCTGGTTATTAAAGTTATCTGCTTTTGTGGTATATTCATCCATCAGATCCCAAATCCCATGTCCCTTTGTGTACCCCAACTTACTACTTTCTCTACCCATCTTTACAGTCTGTGAGTTTGTGAGGAACAGTCCCTGCTCCAGAGTTCCCTCTGTCTGTACATCCAGGCTGTGGTGACCATCCAAACTGAGGCATATGCCTGATCACATTAGCAAACAGGAAAACACAGAGACCACCAAATTCTGTACTGGAAATAGGCAGTGCTGCAGGGAGGAAGGCAGTTAGGCAGTCCACTGGCTGGACTTACTGCCAGCATTTTCAGACTCAGCCATCTCTCAAAATCACACAAAACCTGCCTGGATTCTCACAGGCTCCCTCATGACCTTTCTGCTTTATGATCAAACTTTTCAGTGCATCTGTGTTCATCCTACACATTCTGCACAAGTATGTTATAGCCATATCCCACCCACCAATGGCCTAGAAACTCTGAAGTGTACTTGTTCTGTAGCTTTTTTGTAGTTCAACTTTAAACAATCCCTTTCCAAAATGACTCCTGATTAAACCCTCTCAAATATCATGGGCACTGCAACAGATTTCTCCATCAACTCTAGCCTACCATATACAAGGAGTTATTTTCAGAGTAACGTTCCATGCTATTTTTGCACTTTACACTAAATGAGATTTTCCTGGGACTGGCACTGCCACCCTTGTTCATTGTTTTTTCCTGGAGCTGCCAAACCTCTCCAGGCTTAACTGGCATTAGCAGATACAGGTTCTGCTCCCCAGGTAGTGGGGCTAGTGTTTCAAATTGCTTTATTCTTTTCTCTTCTTCGTGTTCAGCTTCTCCACCTTCTCTGGAGTTACTAGTTTTCTGGTCAGTTCCTTCCTGGGTGCTGGAGATTACTTCTTGTTTTCTTCAAAAAATTGTTGTTTTCCAAGTGTCTCAATTCCAGATCCCAGAGAGACTGTATTTTGCTGCTTGTCTTAGCCTTTTGTTTTAATTTTGAAGGTCAGTTTTGACAAATACAAAATTCTTGGTTGAGTTTTCTTATTGTTCTTTGAGTATGTTGAATCTGTCATCCATTACCTCTGGCCTCCATAATGCCTCATGAGAAATCTGCTGTTAATCTTCTCTCATATTCCTTGTATGTATCATTTTCCTCTCATTTTGAAGTTCTTTAGCTTCTGTATGTGTTTTCCCAGATTGATTATCATGTGTCTCAGTGCATATCTCTTTGAATTTAATTTACCTGGAATTTGTTAGGCCTTTTAGATTTGTATATTTACTTGTTTCATAAATCTGCTGTTTTCTGCCACATTTCCTCCACTATTCTTTGTATGTATTTCTCTCTTCTACTTCTGGAAGTTTCAAAGTTTCTTAACTCATAACCTTTGTCCGAAAGGTTCTTAGCCTGTATTAAATTTTATTTATGTTTTTCCTTTTGTTCCTCAGACAATTATTTTAATTGTCCTATATTCTGTCTGATCTAATCTAGTGCTATAACTCTTTAATATATACTTTATTATAACTAGTCTACATTTCAGCTTTGAATTTTCTGCCAGGTTCATTTCTATAATCTATATTTTATATTATTTTTATATTTTTATTTGATTTAAAAATCATTTTCTTGAGGTTATTCAGCTCTTTGAGAAAATTTAGGGTACTTAATTCAAAGCATTGGTCCAAGAAGAAAAATATCTATGCTTATCAGAGGCAATTTCTTCTTATATCTTTGAGGATATATTATGCTTTTTTGTTTTCTTGTCATACAATTTTCTTTTTCTTTTTTATTAAATTCTTTTATGGTACATTATAGGTATACAACACAATTACATTTCTCATTGGGAACTGTACCTTTACATAATGCATCTTGGTTCTTTTTTTTCCCCCATTCTTAGCCCTCCCTTCACCCCCTCCACCCTTCCCTATTTACAAAGACTTTATTTCCATTTTTTCCATTACTCAGCATTTTTCCTTTCCC
>NW_004624757.1:19410265-19420639 GCF_000247695.1 Heterocephalus glaber | reverse complement strand
TTTTCCAGATCCCCTTTTGTTGCCAGTTCAGTGGGTCCAGGTGGTTGAGTATCAGAGTGTTCCATCTCATTTCCCTTTGGAGTTGCTGTAGCTGATCTGGAAGTCTGGTTTTGAGACTTATTTACCTGTTTTCTCATTTCACCTGGGGGGTGTGTTGCTGTTGGCACCTTCAGTGATTACCTCCTCTGAGCTGGGAGAGGTGGGACAGGAGCCAGGAGTAGCGGTAGTGATGGTGGCCCAAAAGCCCTTTCCTGTGGGCTCAGAGCAGCAGGAGGGATGGTGACTGGGAAGCCCCTTCCTCTGGACCAGGAGCAGTGGAACAGCAGCTCAGAAGCCCCTACCTCTGAGCCTGGAGCAGCGGGGCTCAGTACCGTGTCCTGGTGGTCCAGTGTCCTCTGCATCTTTGTAGTGTGGAACCAGGTGGCTGCCTGCCTGCAGTGGGCTGATTTGGTGTGTTCCCCATGTCTCAGGACCTTGGTAGGGTGTAGGCAGACCTGCCTGTCTGCAGCGGGCTGATTCAGCATCTCATACAATTTTCTTAATGTGGCATATTTTAAAACTTTGAAAATAAGATTCTTCCTCATCAACATGGCATGTGATAATTATTTGTCTGATAATTTTTCCAAGATTTTTTTTATTTTTTATCATGTGTGGTCTCTGACATTTATTTTTCTTTAGCTTATTTTTCACTATTATTTTGGCAGAGATTTCCTTGATAATAAGAGAACAAAAAGAGGAGGAGGTGAGGGGAAGGAGTAGAGAAAGAAAAATCCTCCCTCAGTCTTTGCAGATGGGGTTGTGCTGCAGCATTACTTCAAGGCCTTCAAGCCAAAATTGTTTTGATTCTACAAACCTTCTAAGCATTAAGACATAAAGTCTTCCCAGTTTTTTTGTGTGTGTATGAGCCTTTGTCCTCTTCTGATCTTATACACAATTTTCTAAAACTCTTACTTTTAAGTGTCTTAATTATCTATAGTAGCACTCTGTAGCTTTTTCTGTCAAGCTTTTGGGCATCTACTGTGTGCCTTTACCACAATCTCTTGCTAGATGTAGCTGAGTTAGTCTGGAAACATTTTCTGATTAATTCCCATAGCTTTTCTGCCTATGGTCACTAGTTAGGCAAAATACAAAGTATTCTGCTTATGGTCACTTGTTAGGCAAATTTAGACAAACAGGCAAAAATACTGAGAAGCAACAATCCTTCAGGTAGCTTTCAAACAGGGTAAAATAGGCAAATGTATTTCTTTGTGCATTGTTCTGCTATCCCTTTCTAGAAGAGAGACAAGAGCCCCATACTAGGAACACAGAATGTTATTTTCACAACCATTATGGAGCTGGGAAGTGGAGGGCTGGGTGGTTAAAATATCACAAAGTTTCCTATCTCTTTTTTTTTTTTTTTTTTTCAGGGATTGAACTTGGGACCTTGCACTTGCGAGGCAGGCACCAGAACCACTGCGCTAAATCCCCGGCCTAAAGTTTCCTATCTTTTAAGTTGCCTTTTTCTTGGCTTGCAGTTTGCTTGGTTGCTATCAATCTTTGACTATTTTCTAGAGATCTGACAAAATTGATTGTGATAAATTTTTCTCAATTACTCCATTTTCTGTGGAGATGCACGACCTAGGAGCTGCTTACTCTGACATTTCCTCTGACACTTTCACATAAGTGCATTTAAGTCTTTTGGCTTCCACTCTCAATATACTTAGTCATGATGTGCAAACATACTTCTTTAACTCACTATTATGGTTTTCTAAGGACTTATCTATCATTTTGCCACTGAGTGTATTGTAAATGTATTATCACAATAATATTGTACATCCAATTCCAAAGCTAAGTGCTTTAAAACAATTATCATTGATTATTGAACATAAATCTATGTATTTCGCTGTTGAAATTTAGCTGATATATTCTGTGCTTCCAAGTGGATCTGCTTTTCACTAAAAGTCAGATGAAGTATTTTAGCTATAGGCTTCACTTTCCAGGGTAGCTCCACCATCATTGCCTTTCATAGTCCTGGTACCAAAGCATTCCTGGTGTTGTCTTTCTTGCAGTAAAGAAATGTGCATGATTGAAAGACAGAATAAAAACATCATCACTTCAGCAACATTCTATTGGACAAAGTCACATGGTCAAATATAAGAAAAAGAATAAAGAAACATTTTCTGTTGCCTTATTGAGAAAAAATGAAAAAGTGAGAAAGCAAACGATAATGATTCCTGAAGCAGTGATGAACTAGAATTGAAGCCAAAATGTAATCTCACTGGATAAGACAATCCTGAAACATGGTTCTGTAAAGTCATCTCCCCAAAGTCTTTGTAAATAGGGAGTGATGGAGGGGTTGAAGGGAGGTCAAGGGAACAGGGAAAAAATAAAAACCAAGAGAGATTATGTAAAGGTGCAAATTTCCAATGATGAATGTCATCATATTGTTTACCTAAAATGTACCAATAAAATTAATTTTTAAAAAAGTCATCTCCCCACTGAGGGTCATTCTGATAAAAAGCAAGGAAAGTAGATCTTCCTAGGTGGCAGAACTTTAAGCACAGCATTCAATTATTCACTTTTCCTGAAAAGAGAATTTGCTGAAAATATTCCTTTCTTATCTTCATTATCACATGTGCATAGTTTATATATATATATATATATATATATATATAGTTTAGATACTTGGAAAGAATGTAATTTGAGGATTGGTGACAAAGATAAGCTGTGCTGTGTAAGCAAAGAATGAGAATTTCTGTGAATGCTCACAAAAGAGGGTCCAGTAGGTTAACATGAAAATTTCTGTGGAAGTCAGTTCTCTCCTTTCTCAAGCTTCCTAGAATACTATGTGAGCTCAGTAAAAATGGGACATAGCGGCAGAGGCGGCGATGTATATTTGGACACTGCACAACCTTCCCTTCACCAGGATAGATCTCAGTGCTTCCAAAAGTAATTGTTCCAACTAGCACTAAAGTCTAGTGTTCCACCCATTATGCAACATATGGCAGGAAAAGATTAATTACTAATCTGATAACATTAAAGCAAGAAAGAAACCAAGGAGATAATGTTTTTCTAGGGAGATTTATCTAGATGATCATTGTTGCATGAATTTTCTGCTACCAAAATTGGATGTGGAATGGGAAATATTTCTAGGCCCAATATTAAAACCTGTGAAGAAAACATGGACATAATGGAGACATATCATCAAGGACTTAGAAACATAAAAATGAATTCTAGTTTACCTTGTCAGATCTGGTTCAGTTTAAATCCTGAGGAGAGATAAAATGCATATAATATGTATTTTTTTAAAGTATATATAAGCCCGAGCCTAATGACACATGCCTATAATCCCAGCACTAGGAAGGCTGAGGCAGGAGGATTGCTATGAGTTTGAGGCCAGGCGGGGCTACACAGTGAGTTCAAGACCAGTCTGGGAGACATAGGGAGACCCTGTCTCAAAACAAAGAAATTATACATAAAACTATGCAATCTTGTGGAAATCAAGATTGTGAGCTTCCCAAACTTTATTCTTTATTAGTTATAGAGTTGTATAATTTAACTACCATCTTTCCTATTTCAGTATTATTTTCTATGGGATGGGCTGGTGGCATATAAAATTTATTTCATAAGTTACAAGATTAAGTATGCACTGACAGAACATCACCCAGATGTGTAATTGTGACAGATGAAATTTTTAGTCTTCTATATGGGAAAAAGTGAGAACGTACAAGGATTATTTGCATTAGGCTACTCGGTCAAAGGCTATCTTTGCTGCCAGTTTTAAATAACAAAGGGCTTTGTATATTATGTGTGGTTGTTGAATAGTTGTTGACTGTGACAAAACTGGAAGTTGGCTCATTCATATCCATTCCTGTCAACTCTCAGGAGTAGATAGAACATTTACAAAAGTATATATTCAAAATCTCATTGCATATAGCTTTGAATATAATTGAGTTTATAGCAATTAAATATGTTTATTTGAGAATTCAGTCAGGTAAAAAGGAACACAGGAACATAGGACACCCATTTTTCCAGTACACTTCTGAAGCTAGAAAGTTCCTTATTCCATCAGTTTCTATGTGGTGAGACATCTTTGATTTTGTATATATATTTTCTGAGAAACTTAACCTAGACACTGACCTTATACTACTCCAACAATTAACACGGATACCTTATTTCCTGTATTAAATCCTTTTCTAGTTTAAAATCATTCTGTCATTTGCAGTTGAACACTCTTCAATGTAGTCTCTAAATTAATACTTAATTTAATCAAAACAAAAATTAAAATTTAACAAGAGCAATTTCCTGAATTAAAAAAAACTTTAAAGAACACACTGGACTTAATGATGGAAATAAACTCTAAATAATATAGCATATGGCAATTTCAAACATTATAAAGTGTACTCACAGAAACCTATCATCATACATGCCACTCTTCATCTAAGCTGTATTATAGCTCATGGCTCCTAGTCTACAAACATGTACATTTACTGCACTAAATATTGTAGGCAATTTTCATGCAATAGCTAGTATTTTTATATCTAAACATAAAAAGGTACAATAAAATATAGAATTATACATAAAAGTGGTACATCTGTGTGTGACACTTACAATGACTTGAGCTTGCAGACTGAACATTGTCCTGGAGAAGCCAGCAAGTGAGTGTGGAAGAAAGGTAGAGACACAGGACATTAGTGTACACTACTGTAGACCTTAGATACACTGTGCACATAAAATACATTAAATTTATTTTAAATATTTGTTTCTTTGATAATAAATTGACCATCGTTTACTGTAACTTTTTTACTTTAGAAACCTTTAAATTAATTTTAACTTTTTGATTTTTATATTAACTGTTAGATTAAATCACATCACATAACTGTTCAAAAATGTTCTCTTTATATTGTTAGATGCTATCTTTTTTCTATTTTACTTGTTTATGGTTTTTTTAAACTTTTTAAATAGTTTTGTTAATAACTAAGAAGCAAATACACATATTACCCCAAGCATACACCTATTGAGGACCACTTACAGCACTGCCTTCCAACTTTACACCTGGTCCCGCTAGACAATCTTCAGAACAGTATGACCTCTGGAGAGCTGCCACTGTGATAACAGTGCTTCCTTCTGGAATCCCTCCTGAGGATCTGCCTGAAGGTCTTCCTGCAAAAGTGTTACTCTTTTCAAAAATATGTCAATGGAAGTTTGCTTAGTTTATTTCTTTTCTGTCATAGATTTGCACACAATAACATAACACACCATGGATACTCCTCTGTTGTAATGAAAACATTTTGAATCCATATTTTCAAAATTTTACATAAACTTTCAAGGTCTGCAAAAACTTTCCCTGAACTTCTCACTGGGAATTTTCTTTGAGTTTTTTCTTCTCCTTAAAGTCATTATTTCTATCCCTTCTGCACCTTTGCATTCCTGCTCCAGTTCCAACAACTTCTCTGTAGTCAGTTCCTTAGGAGCCCTATCTCAGAGGCCCCCCCATGTCACCTGTCCACCTCAGGCTAAAGTTTTTTGCCATTTTAACCACAGCCTCATTAATTTTTGTAACCTCCTCATTTTTTGGAAGTCCTTTCAATGAACTGTTTCTAAAATAGGAAAATTTCATCCATATTGCAGATTTGTTCTGACAAATAATTGTCCTCCACAATCAACCTGTTTGGAGTTTCCCAAACTTCTTCCTTCACATTAGCACCAGTAGACTCACCACTCACTTTCACATTACGTAATGAGTAACATTTTGAATCTTTTAAACCACCCCAAGCTAGCAATAAATTTAATATCATAGTTGCTTCCAGTCTTTCTTTTTAACTTTTCAAAAACAAAACAACTTTTTACTTTGGCCACAATGGTCATAATGTAGAGGGATACACTTTTATATCTAGTCTTTCATCCAAGTCAGTAGAAGTTTCTCCATATCTGATATATGCCCTTCCTGAATTTTAAATAGTCTCAGTGCCTTTAAAGAAGCAGGTCCTTTTTTATCTTTTCTCACTTCATTTTGGTTTTTCAGCATCATAGCTATAGTGGAATGGGATATGCCTAATAGGTGAGCAATAACCATTATTGATTTTCCTTCTTCATAGTCCTTAATGACTTTTAATTTCATTTCCAGGTCAATCACTCTCTATGTCCTCTTGCTGACAACATTCACAGTATATTTTTCCATACTTCAGACCATGATAACAAAAACAACTTGTGATTAAATTGAACAAAAGAGAAAATGATGTGATCAAGAAATGAAGAAAGCACAGGATTCATGAGGCTACCGTTGGTCTAATTTAGCATAGCATAGTTTTATGTAAATATATTTAAAAGGAGAAATACACTCTAAAATAAAGATTAAAAGTATAGCATGGTAGATATTTAACCAGGGACATATTGTTATTATATTATCAAATATGCATTATGTTCGGTAAACACATGTGCTGTACTCTGTTATAATAGCAAGCCCAATACTTTGTTTATACTGCTATCAATACAAACATGAATAATCCGCTGTGTTAGATGTTACAATAGCTACAGCATGGGTCAATAGATTTTTTTCAGCTCCGTTATAATCTTATGGAACCACTGATTTGTATCAAATCCATTCCCGACCTATGTGTGATTATGTAGCAACGTAACTCTACTCAAAGTGACATCAAGTGTAGATGTTGAAAATACTTCAATGATATAACTAACAATATTTTTCAACAGGCTAAGACTACAAAACCGATGACCAAATGACCTGAGAAAGTTTCATTCAAGCTATGATTTGATGCAGTACTACTGAAAAATAATTTTTTCAATCTCCTATATTTTTGAATGCTTTAAATATTCTAATACATAGATTAAAGTTTCTATTATAGTAAATGTTTATAGTGTATAAGTGCTGGATAAAGCTAAATATAATATGTCTTTAATTCAGGGATAGATAGAAAGTAGAAAATGGAGATGATAACCCTATTGCAGCTTTGCTATGAACCAATAATTTCTTAAAACCTGAAACTACACTCTTCAAGTACAAGAGTAAGACACTTTCAAAATAAGTTGCAATCACTTCAAAGAGCCTATTTTAACTGGCTAGTAATGAGATTACATTTTAGCAATCGTTTTTTCAAATAATACTATAAATTATAAAATGAACTGAAAAGTCTGATGGGAACATCCACATGCATCCTAAATGTCTCAAAATCACCTGACAAGATATTATGGAACATGAAATCCATGGATATCTTCATATATTCTAGGAAAATCTAGTGAAAATAACTGGCAAAAAATAGCGCAAAAAATAGGCAAAAAGTACTGAGAGACAAAAGAAAGAGACAGACACATTCAGTGTTGCACAAAGTGCAATTTATTGGAGAGTTATTGAGAAACAAGCAGAACACTACAACTGGAGTCAGAGAAACAGGGTTTACAGCAGTCAGGACTGACAAAAATGGCTTTCATCCAAGCCAAAATGTAACCAGTTACCTCAAGCTGATATCAAAATCAATATGACCTGTAGAAGGTTAATATCAAAGACTCAAGTGGCAAAAAAATATTTTTAAGTTATTTTTCCTACAAAAGGAAAAGAAGAAAATCCATCTTAAATGTACTTTATGAGACTAAACTATTCTTGATCTTAAAATCAGAAGGGTTCAACAAAAATTAAAATATTGCAATCTATCTTTGTCACAGAGATAGATGAAAATATCCAAAAGAACGTTTTCACAAAATTAAATCTGACTTAAGATTATTGTAGTAATTGCAAAATAGACATTTTATAAAATTCAACACCACTCATGACAAAACTCTTAAACAAGGAAATAGAAGGAGAAAGAACTCAAACCTAATAAAAGATATCTACACAAAAATCTGCAAAGCATGTTATTCTCAATAGTGAAAAAGACATTTACTAACACTGTGCATACTCAGCATGCTGTAGAAAGACCTAACAAGTGTTGGAAGAAAGAATAAAAACAATACAAATTTTTAAGTTGAATTTTGAAATTTCATTTATGCTCTTCACAAGATGATTAAATTTATGTGTCAACTTGATTGTGACACATGGTACCAAGATGCCCAATTAAACAGTATTTCTGGCTTGTCTGTGAAGAAATTAGCATTTGAATTGGAGGACTTGCATAGAACAGACTGCACTCCCCAAAGTGGGTTTGCATCCTCAAATCTACTGAGGCTCAGATAGAACAATAACCAGAAGACCAGATTTGCTCACTTTGAGCCCTGCTGCTTGAGCTGAGACATCTGTCTTCTCTTGCTCTTGTGCTCCTGCTGCTCAGCCCGCAGATTCAGACAAATCTCCACCATCAGCTCTCTGGCACCAAGAGCTTAAAAATATGTCTTCCACTTTCTTGAATTTTCTGCTTGTATACTGTGGAATTTTTAAAACTCCCTAATACTGTGAGTTAATACCTTGGAATAAGTCTCTAATTATTGTGTCTTCTATTGGTTCTGATTTCTCTAAAATCTTAAAACACTTTCACATCAATGATAATCAATTAGTAAATATAACAAAATTCTAATTGAGCAAAATGTATAGAGTTTCAGAAAAATTTCAATTAAAGACGTATATTTTAGGAGGAAATACTAACATTTTATTCAAAGACATGAATAAATATTTAAATAAGTGAAAATGAAAGATCCATCCTATAGAGATGTTATCCCACAAATTTAACCTTATATTTTCAAAACATTTTCAATTTAAAGTTCCAACAAAGTCCTTCATAAAACGTTATGATTCTGAATTTCACAGGGAAGAGCAAAAGAATAGGTATAGCTAATTTAACTCTAACAGAAGGAAATAATCATGGATAGATTTTATCTATAAGTAACTCCAGTATTTAAGGTAGAATGGTCCTGGCATGGGAATAAATAAAGAATTGAAGAAAGATGATGAAATATTCATGCTATTGATTTATTATAAGGGATAGACATAGTGTAGGAATTGCAGATTAGATGGAAATGTAATAGACTCTAAAACACTTTTTGGACAATTTATTACATTTAAATTAAGAACCTTAGGGCTAGGGATTTAGCTCAGTTGTTTCGCCGCCTCCTGCGCAAGTGCAAGGACCCGAGTTCGACCCCAGGTACCAAAAAAAAAGAACCTTATTCATATATTCATGCTACAAAAACAGTGAGCTATAGATGAGAAGTAAACCCATAAAATTTTCTATATAACTTCAAGATAGAAGTTGATGTGTGCCAGTTTTTTAATAAAATGGAACAATTATCACTGTAGAATCTTTCATTAAATAATGGCATATCAATTAGCTACTGTTGCTCAACAAAATACTATAAAATTACTGGCACATGGTAATAACCACTTATTTTTGCTCACTAAATATAGAATATCTGGGAAATCTGATAACTCGGGCAGAGTTTTTTGGTTCTGGTTGGGCTTGTTCATGTGTCTATTGGGAGCCAGTGGCTGTTAAGATTCTTGCTGGTTTTTGAAGGTCATATGTTATAACTGAGCTCTGGTCCTGTGGTCTCTAGTCCTCTTATAGATGTCTGTCAGTTTCTAGCCTTGGTAGAGGCAGAGTTCCAAGTCTTTTAAGCCTATTTTAGTAACAATACTAGTAGTGGCACAAGGTTAATTTATCTACACTGTACTGATTAAAGCAGTAAAACAAAATCAGATTCATTGAGCAGGGAAATAAAATCCACCTTCTGATATACAGATCAAAGATGTAAAAATGTCCATTCAGAGAAGGATGCAAAATTGGCCTCAATTTTGCACTCATTCTACCACAAAGAGTATTGTTCATTCTTCTCTATTACATTTCTTTCCATTGAAACTTACTAGAAGTTCCAGTAAAGAAGTTTCTCAGAAATATGCTGTCCTTTATCATTTTAATATTAAGAAATAATCTCTCCTTTCCCCATCACTAATATGAACTAATAATATACATTCAAGGAAAAGCAATACAACCTGCTAATATAGAAGTCTTAACTCTATCATCACAAGTTCTTATTAAATACTTTCCCTGCATTTGTAGAATTTAATGAGAAACAAATTATTAGATTATAGGAAGAATGCACTCATAGGCCACGTATGGTTATAAACTATCAAATTTATGCTGGGTGTATGATGTGAAATACAGATCCAATCTAATACAGATGTGAAACACAGACCCATTGTAGGAAGTGATATATATATAAATATATATATATATATAGTTATGGGTATATATAAAATATATGTAAATGTAAAATTCAGGAAGTACATTCAAGCCTCTGTTTAGAAAATGTATTTCAAAAAGCATTCAAATCACTTTTCAGCCTTTTTTTTTCATTTATATATTTATTGGTACATTTTAGGTATACAATACATTTACATTTATCATTGAGTGCTTGTACCTGAACATGATGTATCTTAGTTCTTATTTTTCC
>NW_004624757.1:19365165-19404224 GCF_000247695.1 Heterocephalus glaber | reverse complement strand
TTTTTTTTTTTTTTGCAAATAGCAAAAAATAAAACTGATAGGCCTCCTTCAGGGTATGTCTCTGCTGTCACAGCAGGCAACATAGGCATCTGTGTGCATATACGAGTCAATGAGTCTCAGCAAGCCAACAGCAGACCTGTGAGATTCAGGCAGATTTCTGGCTGCTAGTCCCAAGTTGAGGTCCCTGTCCTCCTGCAGGGTTGAACTCTGCAAAGTTCTACTGCACGTTCCAGTTGCCCTTCCCCTGAAGATAGTGCAGGTTTTGATGGGAGTTAATGGTCCCAAGTGATGATCCCTCCAACTTGCCAAGTATGGTGGTCTGGTGTGCCTTTATTGGAGAGATTCTCTTTACTTTTCCGCTGAGCTTCGGTTTTCATCGAGGAGCCTGAGAGGCCCTCTTTCTGTTACTAACTTCTGCGTTATCTTGTGGCACTCAGGACAAGGGCCTTTATAATCCCCTGTGCCTCTTTATTGTGGGCCCAGGTAGCACAAGAGGCGGGGGACACGACACCAATGGGCCTTGCAGGCACCTGAGCGGGTAATGGAGCACCTGATGGGGGTGTGGCTCCAAGCGGTGCCTGGGACCTCAGCGTGGCGTGGGTGGGGCCTGGGACGGAGCCGGGAGCTTCACGCTGCTTGACTCACCTGTTTGCACTGCTTTTTGGCCTTTTGACAAGATTAAGTGTAGTTTCAAAAAGCATTTACGTGCTATCAATAGATACAGAACAAAAATAAATTTAAATGTAAGGAAAAATGTTTTATGGTACTGCCGATTCAACAATTTCAAAAATTCAATAAACAAATATAAGTTATTTAAAATATATTTTGAGAATTATATTTGCAGTGGATTCTACTAAAAGTATTATTTGTTCCATTGAAATACATTATATTTTATTTTAAATGACTTTCCTTAGTAGTAAAAATGTGCCTTACCCTCTAAAAGAGGCTTCTCATTTTCACATTTTATTTTGTCTTACATAATCTAAGTACAATCAACTTAGGCAGTTAATGATACTGAGCAGACTAGCAGATGAAGAAAACAATGTTTAAGAATATTGTTTACGTCAGAACTACTCTAAGAATATATGTTCCTAATTATTTTCTTCAAATTAGACTACACATTCAATTCTATTTGAGTTCTGACACATTTTTTTTTACAAATAAATAATAAAAAGAATGTAAAATCCAAATTGTATCCATCATCTGTGCCTGTTACTGAAGGCCTACATCATATAATTTGTAAATATGTTTTTGCTGCAATGCTTACATAATTACACATTCAAAGTAAGACAATATACTATGCTTAGGCCAATAGTAAAGAGACAGATTTTGAAAACTAATGACCACTTAGAAATATTAACTTTTGTCTAAAATATAATAATAACTCACAGAAGTTTTAGAAATGTATGTGAGAAGATAAGAATGTAAAACTCTTGAAATTATACTCCAAAAGTAAGTGTGTACTTGAAGAACATCATACTTTTTCATGATAAAAATAAAGCCTGGCATAGTGGTGCACATCCATAATCCTAGCAGGCAGGGAGGTTATGCCAGGAGTATTATGAGTTCAAACCAAAAGAGACAACTTAGTGACTCAGTGAGACACTGTCTCAAAATTTAAAAATAGAGGTGGAGGAAATAGGGATGTAGCTAAGGGCAAAGACCTTGAGCTCAATCTCCTGTACAACAAAAAAGAGAAGAACAAAAACACTCAAAAAGCAAGTAATTATAGACAGAAGTTTGAAACATTCCAGGTGAGAAAATTCCAAATCAAAATCTTCCAAATTCTGAATCATTTGAGTGCCAGTGTAATGATGACACATCCATATCTGAGCTGATGTGACAAATGGCAATCAAAAGGCAGCTATATGAAAATATATTTTTATTATTCTATTATATTGAAAAATACACACTCATGTTTATAGTAGCACAGTTCATAATAGCTAAATCATGGAAGTGGCATACATGTCCATCAACAGATGCATGGATAAAGAAAGTGTAGTATTTACACACAATGGAGTTCTACTCTTCCATAAAGAATGATAAACGTGAGTCATTTGTATGAAAATGGATGCACTTTGTGACCACAATGTTAGTGAAATAGACATGCTTAAATATAACATGGTTTCTTCTACAGGAAAAACCCAAATGATAAGAGCATAAGTGGAGAGATAGATCTTTCTCAAAAGGGAAGGGGACCAAGAGATGGAGGGGAATAAGGAAGGGAGAGAAAGGGGAATGCAGAAAGAAAGGAAGATGTGCCGTGTACATGGATCAACTCTACACAAAGGGTGAAAACATTATGTACTGCAAATATTTACTAATAAAAATAAATAAAGAAAGAAAGAAATGTGTATTAAAAAGTACCTTCAGTATAAATTGTATGTGAATTTCATGTTTGAACTTGGGTCCCATCTTAAAAATATCTCATGTATGAACAAATATTCCAAAATCTATAAAATCCCAAATCCAAAACACTTTTAGTCTAATTCATTTTGGATAAGGGATATTTACCCTCTATTTGTCAAATATATTAGAAATGCAAATACTTCAATAAATTCGTGAAATTTTATTGCCTTAATAAAAAATTGGCAATAAGAAAATATACTGAACAACTTTGAATGAATTATAACTTACAAAAAATTTCAATAGGCATTATCATAAGTTTATTACAGTGCAGAATAACATTTAAAAGGTGAGGAATATAAAAGTAGAATTGTTCATTTTAAATTTTTGAGATAAAATTTTGTGCAGGAAAATTGACATCTTAAGTGTATGCTTCAATTTCAATAAGTTAATGCACTTATATAACCAATAAATTGATCAAGATTTATAATATTTCCACGACACCAGAAAGGGCTGCTATGCCTCTTTTGGGGAATTTGCATATTCCTAAGACAACTATTGTTCTGATTTCTAATTATTTATTATTTTCTAATTGTTTTCAATCACTTTTAAACTGTATGAGTGAAATCATACTTTTAAAAAGTGATATAAATGTATGTTCATTGACATGACCTGATAGACCTGCTCTGTTAAACTATTAATGTGTTGCTACATTGATTTTTCAGATGTTAGCGAAAATAGAAACAAAATTGCAATAGTTGTAAGGTTTGTATCTAGATATCCCCAAGTGATTTGTGTATTCCTTGTGGTGTGCTTCTATAAGGTGATTGAATGATGGGGGTGCTATAGCTGAATGTGCTGTTAGAAAGTGAAGACTGGTTGAAAGAGGTGGGTCTCTGAGGGCATGACCTGGAAGCACGTATCTCCCTTCCGGGTTCCACTCCATCTCTCTTTTTCCTGGCCTACACGACATGAACAATTTTTCTCTTCTATGCCCCTGTGCCACGCTGCCCTGCCTCTGAACAAGTGGACTACTGGCTGTAAACATGAGTTAAAATAATCCTCTCTTCCTTTAAATAGTGGGTGTCAAGTTTGTTTTCTCATGACAAGAGAAGTGTCTAAGACAAACACTATGCATTTTTACTTAGTCTTATTTAATCACTACCTCTAAATATTGCTATATTTGATTTTCTGAAATTTTGTAGAGAAATTTTGTCTGTGTTCCAGAAAGATATTGGTCTACAGTTTTATTTTCTTGTCATTAATTGTCAAATGTTGGTATTAGTTTGGGGAAGGTACGTTTTTCAAAAAATTCATCTTCATTTGTAAATTGACAAATTTGTTCCAATAGTGCTGCTCTTAACATTTCATTACAATTTGTAGAAGTTTTGAAAAAAATCACTCAAAATTTCACACAGACAGACAGACATACACACACACACACACATACACATACACACAGAAAAATTTTTAGAGTCTCCCTGGAGAGCCCAAGCCAGCAATTAAAAGAATCAACTAAGAATCTGATACCTAACATTTCTTAAGATTTTGGCCATTCCAAAATTTGTCCATTGTTTGAAAGAAAAAAATACAGTAGGTAGAAAAAGCTATGTGCTACTCAAATTTAGGACAATAGACTTAATAAGTTAATATGGAACAGATATGAAAAATCATGTCATAACACTATTTTTAATAGAAATATTTTTGGGCTTGGTAGACAAGATAGATGGGTTACTTTTGTCTTGGAATTCAGTATACAGCAGAGATAAGAAATAGTTGGACCACAGTGCAATATGTGTCAAAGTGAAATAAAGGGAAGGGCTATCATAATTAATATTTTGTTCTCTTTCACCTTAGAACTACCCCATATCTGATCACACTATACAAATTGTTCCTCTTCTTATACCCCCTTCACCATGCAACTCGATTTTCTGGTCTTGGTGCAAGTATTAGATCTTTAAAGAAAATTTCTGTTTACTTTTAAGGAAATTTCCAAATCTGAATTAGAAGTCCCTTGTTAGCGTATTTATAGTACTTATATCTTCTATATCAGAGTAATTAATGTATTCTATTATTATTATTGCCTATATCTATATGTTTGTAATTCCTATTAGTTCATATACTATTGTTTACACATCAGCTATACTCTATTTTTATAAATGCTCCATGTGATTGGCAGAATCCCTCCCATTATATAGACAAGAAAGTTGAGATGTAGAATATGATTTAACAAATAAAGCAAGATCAAACCCAAACAAACAATGGTTCACTACTGTAGGTGTTATAATTTGTACCTGGAATGGCCCCCAAAGGCTCAACTGTTGAAGATTTGGGCCCCAGATGGTTGTGCTCTTGGGCAGTGGCAGACACATTAAGAGACATGGTCTACTTGACAGAAATAGGTCATTGAAGGCATTCCCTTAAAAGGGCACTTAGGGACCCTGGACTTCCTCTTGCCCTCTCTGCTTCTTGACTCACAAGAGGTGAGCAGCTCTTCACAAACACATGTCCCACCATGAAGTTCTGCTCCCCACCCCGTCTAACCAGTGGAACCAGATGATCATGAAATAAAATGCCTGAACCCATGAGCCAAGATAAACCTTTCTTCCTCTAAGTATTTCTCATTAAGTATTTTGTCACAGCAATTGAAAGCTGACACAGGAAGAAACTACAAATAAGTCATCTCCTATACAATAACTGTAGCTGGCTACTTTGAAGAGAGTGTACTTTGTCAATAAAATATTCTAGTAGTCACAGCTTCAAAACCACCACTACCAAAGTACTTTTCTTTCAATGTATCTAAAATGTTTCCACTAATAAAGTACAAACTTTTTATTATGTATTCAGATGTACTATACTTAAGATAGTTGTGTTTATATTAGTTTAGAAGAAGAGGAAAGGAGAAAATGCTTTGTTAAATCAAATATAGACTTTTCAATAATCTCATAATATCCCTAACATGCATTTCTTAGAACTTAGATTTCCCTTATGGTTCATTTTAATCAAAAGATGTAGCTTTAGTATTCCCTGAGGACATAGACACTCATACTATTGCAATTTTAAGAGACAAAAGTTACCCTTACTATATGTTATTTAATCATTAAATATACACTGATTCTTATGGTTGAAAAAAACTGAAATATTTTCCAAGAATATAGCTAAATAAATACACAGTTATGCCATAAGATGACTCAATCTTGATTACTCTTTCCTCCATTTGATCCCTCTGAATGGTATTAATAATGCCCTCAGTGCAATCTTCAATTGCTAATGAAAAAAGAACCTCCTTTTGTGGATTGAACCCAAAGCCTTTTCACTGAGCCACATTCCTAGGTGTTTTTTTGTTTTGTTTTGTTTTGTTTTGGGGTTTTTTTGCATTTTTTATTCAGAAATAGGACCTCCTTAAGTCACTTATTTGTCTGGGTGGGCTCCAACTTGTAATTCTCCTGCCCCCAGCCTCCCAGAGATCTGGAATTAAGGATGTGTGTCACCATAGTCGACATAAAACCAGACCTTAACTATAAACCAACTAATTGCATCCACCTACTGATATATAGAAAATATGAACTATAATATTAAATGTAACCTACATCTCATAGGCAACTTATAATTTTCTTTGAAACTAATGTTAAAAGAAAAACTCAGTGATAAAGCACTACCATAACTTTAAAATAATGAATTCTACAAAGCAATAGTCACTAATATATATTGAACTTGAAATGTCACATTATGAAGAGTTATCCCCTAAGATATAGAATTTCTTCAACCAAACACAAATGTGACATTCTATGCCTGCTGTCTGTTACATACAGAATAACCCTTAATCCTGATTTGTCCACTTCATTAGATTAAGAAACAGCTAGTAGATAAGTGAAACATGCTCCTGGGAGGGTCCAGGTGGGTCATGGATATTTGACCTTAGATACTATAACTGGACCCTCATCTATTGCTCTTTGGCACTGTTCCCCTGCTCTGCTCCCAGCTGCCACTAACTGAGCAGCTTTATTCCTGCACATTGTTCCCTCATGATGCTTCTGTCTCCAAGCCAGACCATCAGATTGAAATTGTGAGCAGTTAAGTTTTGGGTAGCAGTATTGTGTCTGGCAACAGGAAAACTAATATGTGCAGTGTTGCTTTTTCTCCTTTCCTTGTTCTTTATTTTCTCTGAGCTTTTGCTGTGCCTCTATTTCTTTTTGAGCAAACTAATTTTACTCTTCTGTTTCTACCAAATACACACATTCAGAAATATTGCCCCATTCATCAAGCAATAATCTCTATAGATTTCTAGGACTCTGTTCATTAGAAGGAAGTAGGATATTGTAAATAACACTTTCTTTCCTATTAAGCAGCTCTCTACCAATCCAATGAAGAGATTTTTCCTTTGACCATAAAGTCACATGGCCTTCCCTGTACTCTGAAGTATTATATTTGTTCTCAAAGGTAGTATTGATCCCCATTCTTTGGGGAAAATATACAAAGTGTAATTTTATTTATTTATTTGAGTTAAAATAAGATTTAACCCAGGGCCTTTCCACTGAATTACATCCCCAGTTGTTTTTTAGTTTTCATTTTGGAACATGTCTTGCTAACTTGCTAACTTGTCCAAACTTGGCTATAACTGTGATCTTTGTGCCTTAGCCTCCCAGAGCACTAGAATTACAGATACAAGCCACTACACTGGGCTCTAACTGCAATTGTTACATAAAAAGTACACACAAGAGAACTCAATTATTTCAGTGGCAATGTTCATCATAGCAGTCAATTTTACAAAGCTAAACTTATATTTTTAAAATTAAACATTGTTATAGTGCAATAATGCACTCTGGGACCTTAGTGTAAAGTGAAATAAATCAGACACACAAGCTTAAATATTGTACATTTTGTCTGATATGAAAAACCCAAATTATAAATAAAAAAGCAAACTAAAAGATAGGTAATAGTAAGTAGGGAGATAGATCTTTCTCAAATGGGAAGGGGATGAAGACATGGAGGGAGAGGTGAGGACCAGGAGGGAAAGGACATGAAAAAAAGAATTAAGATGTGCTTTGTATATGCACCAGCCCCACACAAGGAATGTAAACATTGTGTACTGTCAGTGTGTTCTATTACAGAAAGAAAAAAAACAAAAACAAAAACAGTGGATTCACTGGTAACCACCCAAAAGATGTGTTCACCTAGAGCTTGTGACCCTTGTTGGAGAAAGTGACTTTGAGACATAATTGAACTAATACTTTTAAGGTGAAATTATCCCAAGTTACCCTGGTGGGTCTTAAATCTTTTTAGAAGGTAGACAAGTGGAGGACAGACAGATTAAGAGGTGATGTAGAGACTGAGGCATAGCTTGTTGTGAGGTGTCTACAAGCTGAGGATGCCAAATACTGCCAGGAGTCACCAAGAGCCAGAAGAAAGGTGACAACCAGAGTGACAAAGCTTCTGCCACAGACCAACTCTACTGCTGCCAGCACCTTGATTTTGGACTTCCAGCCCACAGATATATGAAGAAATGGGTTTTTTTTAAAATTATTTGCTTCCAATTTGTTTATTTATTTATTTATTTATTTATTGTGGTACTGGGGATCAAACTTAGGACCTTGTGCTGTGAGGCAGACGGCGGCACCACTGAGCTAAATCCCTGGCCCAGAAGAAATAATTTTTTTTTATATTAAAACACCTAGTTTGTGAAAATTTGTGATGTCAGGCCTAGAAAACTATTAAGATACAGTGGTACCTCAGTTCACAAACTTGATTCATTCCACAGTTCTGGAGAAGATGGCTGCATTTGTGTTCATATGGGGGAGATGGTGGTGATCATGTTCTTCACCTGGTGCAGTTTGTGAATGGAAACAAAATTTTGCCAAACACTTTTGTTTGTGAAATGAATTGTTCATGAAGAGAAGTGTTCATGAACCAAGGTATTACTGGATTTGTCTCAAAATATTTAACAATACTTAATACCTATTGTTGTTACTGTCCCTTATTACACTGGGAACATGGTTCAGGGAATTGGGAACTGGCTTTAAAAGTAAACCTTTATGGTGCTCCCAAGTAGTGACAACTCAGCTTGTCCAGGACAAAGTGCTACAGTCCAGAAAACAAGAGCTGGGTGAGGAATCAAAGTGAGTGGAGGATACCCAGGAACCACGAGGGAAGTGACAGAAGAGAAGAAAGTAGGATA
The DNA here is from genome assembly GCF_000247695.1 of Heterocephalus glaber. The sequence goes on along the minus strand of NW_004624757.1, from coordinate 19,395,703 downwards.
AGTGACACAAAAGAAATAGATCCTGCTGCAGAGGAGAGACTGCATGGTGCCACAGAGCCAGAGTGAAACTAATAACGTCTTTGCTCATGGAGACCCGGAAAACTTCATCAGGGATGAAAGAATCATCAGTAGTTGAAACCAGTCAGGAAAACACAGGAGACTGCTTCCAGAGCAGCTTTCCACAGTCAAAAGTTGGTGAGCTTGGTACATGTGCTCACAGCCAAAATCCTGGAGCAATAGCTGGCGAGGACACCATTGTAAGGAAGGGCTGTGGGTTTGAACCTGTGTCCCAGAGTAGCCCTTGGCTGCTTCACATGAGGAAAGGCCAATCATAGGAGACTTCTGGCAGTTGGGTGCAGGCTGGGGTAGTCCTGCTGAGAGACCAGGACTGTTGAGCACTGACCTGGCTCTCGAAGTCAGGCCAGGATGAGAAGCCCACATCAGCACCGTGTTCTAGCTGTAAACATCTCCACACCCAGCACCGTTCTGGGGACAGACTGCCACCCTAGACTTCCAGCTAAAACAAAGATGCATCCTGGCCTGAGCTCTGCTTCTTAACCCTAATCTGAGGAAAAGAGCCACGGAGTCCAAAACAATAGAAAACTTTATTTTATTTTATTATTCTTCATTTGATTGTATTATTTTTACTTTAATTTTTAAATTTTAAATTCTATTTTTTAATTCTTTGCTGTTTTCCTCCTTCTGTACATTTTCTGTCACACATTTATTCCATTATTTATTCTTTTTTCTTTTATGAGTATGTCTATGTATGTGTGCTTCTCTTGCCTTTTTCCTCCCAGTATAGTTTTATAGAGAGTAAGGGAATTCTCCCTTGTCTGTATATATCCCTCCTATTTTTATCCATATTTCTTCACTTGACTTCTCCTGTGTCTTAATTCATTCTCAGTTTTTTTCTTTTCTCTCTCCCTTTTCATTTCTCTCCCTTTAACTTTTTCTCTAATATTTATATCAGTCGTAGACTCTTTTCCCATCCCCATTTCACACTATGAATTTGTAGCTAGTTTTCCCTATTATTACCCTTCTAAATATACAGTGGTACCTTGGTTCATGAACTTAATTCTTTCCACAATTCTGGTTGCAAATCAAATTGCTGAAAACTGAATTAAATTTCCCTGTGAGAGCAACATTTAACCTAACCATTGAATGTAATTCACTTATCCTGTTCAATTTGAGACCAGAATTGTGGAAAAAATTGAGTTCATGAACAGAGGCACCACTGCATATCACACCCTTATTGTCATTAGGATCCTTTGCCCCTCTCCTATTTTCTACTTTACATATCACAGAGATAGAGTTTATTAGGTTGTTACTTTTGTGTATTCTTTCTTCGGCTCTGATTTAATAGGTGTCTAGGTTCTCTCCCTCACCTCAGCTCCCTATTTTCTTCACTTCAAACCCTTGGGAAAATATTATTAACATATTTCTTCATTCTTTTTCCAAACATGTAAAATCCTCCTGCCAAGTATTTAAATTCCATATACTTAGCTCTCTAACAGTTACTCCTGTCTTCTCTAGTATTATTCCTTGATATTTCCCATCCTGAGCCTTTGGTTCTTTTGTATCTTACCTAGTTTATTGTCCTCCCTATCAGAAAGTTCCTTATATAGCGTTACTTATAGCTTTCTTTAATCACAAAGTGAATCTCCTTTTTCCCCTATCTCCCCCTTGCCCCCACAAAATATCCTCTGAAAACTCTCAATACCAACCCTCAAGTTAACTAAATGTACTCCAATATAATTAGACCCCACATCAACTTTTTATTCTCATCTATCACTATTCTGCCTTCAAACTTCCCCTTTAGTGTCTAACACGCTCATGTGACTACCTCCCATTATCTCCATTCCACCTCACCTACCCCACCGGAGAATAACCACAAATAATAAACTGTCACAATGTGCATTAAGAATAGAAAAAGGAGGAAATGTAACTGTAAGGACTATCATATAGAAGTGGTAAAAGATTGAATCTGTAGATGCTGTTATAACCAGAAGTAATTAAGGACCAAATTAAAATCACTGGAAGTAAATAACAAGAGTAAATACTAGTAGTACTGGATGTACAAAGCTGAAAATTATTCACAGGAAGGCAATATCCTTTTAAAAATTCCCAGAAAATAACAATAAATTCTCCTCACTTCTCTAGACTCCAACCTATAGTAACCCCCCCATAAAAAGGAGGGGAAAAAGAGGGGGATATATATATGTATATTTATATATATATATTTATATATTTTTTATAAATATATATTTATATAAATTTATAAATATATATATGCAAGAAAATGGAAGATCTCTGAACCCCCCCAACTCTTAAAGGTGAGGGAAGGGTCATAAAGAAAGAAGAAAACAAATACCAGGTAGCAGAAATCTATTAAATAGATGACTTTAAAGAGAAAATGACCCAAAATTTCACAGCAGTTTCACACAATATATGCACAGTGAATTTCAGGGAAATACATAAAAAACTGTATAAGCTAACCAAAACAGTTCAAAATCTGAGTGACAGATTCAACAAGGATATGGAATCCTTGCAAAGATGTTAGACAGAAATACTTGAAATTAAAAACTGTACAGAATTCATATATTGCAGAAATGACCAGTGTGAAGCCAGTATCTGATATTGAAGAGAAAATAGTGAATTATGATAAAGAGCTCAAGGAACCCAAAAAGAAAATTAGAAAGTAATACAAGACTATTCAACATCTACTAGATGACAACAAGATCAATCTAAGTCTAACTGAAGTTAGAGACAAACTAGAAGATAGCACAGATAGATTCAATTAACATGCTTACAGATATCAGAGAAGAAAACTTCCCAAATGTAAGAGTTTAAAATGCAAGTAAGCAACACTTACACAACTCTAAAGATTTATTGTGTAAAAAGAAACTCACCAAGGCATATCCTTATTAAATTACCAGATATCCAGCAAAAAAAAAGCCCATAATGTTAACAACAGCCAATAAAAAACAAACAATTACATATAAAGATAAAAGAATAACAGCAGAATTCTCAACACAAACCTTAAAGGCCAGAAGAGCTTGGAGTGAAATATCTTAAGACCTAAGAGCAAACAATTTCCAACCCAGATTAATTTACTGAGAAGAAACTATCCTTCAAAACAGATAGAGAAATAAGATATTTCCATGAAAAAGGACAGCTCAGAAGATATATAAGTGCTTAATCAGATCTAGAGAAAATACTTAAGAATATTCTCAATAAAAATAGTGAATCAGACACAGCTAAAAACACAGTGAAAACTGGTAAGTTCAATGGATAAACAGAAACAAAAAAATGGAGAAAAGAAAAACAAAGGACAAAACAACAGATAAAGAAGGCAATGATAGTAAACAACTAAAATATTTCAGTAATATCTCTCAAATCTCTCAACATTAACAGCCTTAACTCCAATTAAAAGACACAGACTGGTGGACTAGATGAAAAAACAGAATCCAGCAGTCTGTTACATCCAATAAACTCACTAATCCAAAAAGATATTCATAGACTAAAAGGTAAGGGATGGAAAATAACATTTCATGCACCAGGACCCTCAAAAAAGCAGGAGCAGCAATTTTCATACAGACATGGTAAACTTAAAGCTAAAACTGATTAGAAAAGACAGAGAAGGTCACTGCATACTAGTTAAGAAGCATAACAACAAGAAGAGATAACATTGATAAATATGTATGCACCAAATACTGAGCACCTATTTCATAAAACAAAATCTGCTGAAATTAAAAGATCATATAAGCACCAACACAATCATACTGGAGGATTTTAACACCCCACTTTCACAAAGAGCTACATCAACCAAATAAAAATTTAATAAAGACATTTCAGAACTGAACCACATCCTTGAACATATGAATTTAATGAATACATACAAAGTATTCCACCCTTCTACAACAGAGTACAGATTCTTTTTAGCAGCACATAGTCCTTTTTCCAAAATAGATCATATACTAGTCCACAAAGCCTGCCTAAGTAAATAAAAAAATAGAAATTACCTCATGCATATTATCAGGCCATTGTGAGATGAAAATAGAAATCAACTACAGAAGAAATTTCAGAAAAAGCAAAATCTCCTAGAAAATTAACAATATACTCCTAAACAAACAATGAGTCAGAAGAAATCAAAGAAGAAATTTAAAAATTTCTGGAAGTTAATAATTGTGGTACAACTTTCCAACCTCTTGGCCCCTGTAAAAGCATTTCTAACAGTAAAATTCATCTCAATCAGTGCTTACATTAGACCAAGTACAAACAGACAGCCTTATAAGAAATCTTAAGATACTCGAGAAACAACAACAAACCAGCTCCACACTGAAATTGAGGAGGGAAATTACAAACATGAGAGTGGAAATCAATGAAAATGAGACTTTAAAAAAAGTTTTAAAAAATCAATTAAATGAAGAGCTGGTTCTTTGAAAGACCCCTAGCCTGTTCAACAAGTGGTGCTGGGAAAACTGGTCATCTGTGTATAGAAGATTGAAACTGGACCCTTATCTCTCACCATGCACTAAATTAAAATCAAAATGAATCACATCTAAAAATTAAAACAGAAGCATGAATCCTACTGGAAGATAAAATAGGTAAAACACTTGAAGACATAATTGTAGGAAAGGATTTTCTAACTAGAACCTCAACTGCACAAGAAATGATAGCAAGAATCAACAAATGGGATTATATCAGACCAAAAAGCTTCTGTACAGCAAAATAATCAATTCGTAGTGTGAGGAGAAAACCTAGAGTGGGAAAAAATTTTGCCAGCTACTCCTCAGACAGAAGACTAATATCTAGAATATAGAGAGAACTCAAAAAAGTTAAACCACTTAAAATTAAAGATCCAATCAAGAAATGAGCAAGAGAAATGAACAGACACTTCACAGAGGAAGAAATACAAACGGTCAAAAATAAATGAAAAAATGCTCAACATCACTGGCCATTAGAGAAATGCAAATTAAAATAATGCTAAGATTCCATCTTACTCTGGAAAGAATGGCAATCTTTAGGAAATCAAACAATAACAAATGCTGGTGAGGCATGGTGAAAAAGGGTCCCTCCATTATTGGTGAGAATGTAAATTAGCACAACCATTATGGAAATCAGTATGGAGATTTCTCAAAGGACTGAAATTAGAAATTCCACATGACCCAACAATCGCCCTGTTAGGTGTCTTCCCCAAAGAGCTTAAGACATCATACTACAGTGATACATGCTTACTTGTGTTTATAGCAGGACAAATCATAATAGCTGAATCCTGAAAACAGCCTGTATATTCATCAACAGATGATTGGATAAAGAAAATGTGGTTATCTGTATATAATGAAATACTACTCTGCTATAAAGAATGATACATTTGTAGGAAAGTGGATGCACCTAGAAAATATAATATTGAGTGAAACAAACCACAAACACAAGCTTAAATTCTATATGGTATCTCTCATTTGAGAGAGCCAAAGTACAAACAAATAGAATGAAAAAGGATCGCTAGAAGGGGATAAGGAGATGGATCTCTTGCCCTAGGTTAGTGGTCACAAGGAGTGAGGACGAGGGGAAGAGAAGATAAATAGAATAAAGGTATGCCATGTACAGAACCTAATAACCTCAATTAATCTAAACATCATATGTCATAACATGATCTACAATGAACAACATCAATAAGAATGAAAAATGGGACAGGAAATTGGAGGAGGAGGGAGGAAAGGGAGGAGAGAAGAAGGGGATTTTGGAAAAAAAGCAAGTTGTGGTATGCACATGTAACCACTCTGCAAGATGATTCTCTATTGCGTGAACTGCAAGCATGTACTAATAAAATTTTTTAAAAGTATACCATTAAGTTTAAACTTGTGTGCAAACTTGACCTTTAACTGTGTGAATACATTATATTGATTATATCTTAGATTTTCATAAAAACATTGGATGATAATATTGAATAATATGATAAATGTAATTTATAGTTTTAATTTTTTAATATTTTAGTTATGAAATTATATAGCTACCCACTTAAGGAAAATAAACTAGAATTGTAAATTTTACAATAAAGCAGCTTTTGGCTCTTTCACTCGGCATCCCAAGACTTACTTCCCAGAATTTATTTTCTTTCTTGTTTGCTTTTTAAAGTTGTTCCATGTGATAATTCTATAAGCATGAACAGTTTGACTATGTTAGTACACGTTAATTCATTAATTTAGATACCTGTTTTCTCTGTTGTAGCTGGTCAAAACTGAGCATCCATATTCTTCTCAGCTTCTGTTTAATATGTTCCATTTTTAAATAGATTTTTATCGAAAAATTGATTATATTAATAGTATATGTATTCACATTATTTTAAAAATACACTAAGCATAGTTGAGCCAAGTAATTTACATTGACTATATTTTCTTTCTCCTGTATTTTCTACCTTTTTAGGCCTCTATTTTTCTATGTGTATAGCATGATATATTCCTAAATCCTTAACAGCTTGGTATTAATACTACAAAATCTTATTTCTAAATTTATATACATTAACAGTTCCAAACATGAGGCATTCTATTGTATTTTCCTGGTGAAACTCTTCCCACATATCTTTTTCCTCAAATGAGTTAGTTTATAAAGATGTACAAAAAAAAAAGAGGTACATAGGAGGTATAATCTGCAAACTTGAATGCCACATGTCTTCATTCTGCTTTGACCATTAATTTAAGTAGAATTCTAATTTTAAAAAAATTTCATTAAGTTTATTGGTACATTTTAGGTATACAATATAGTTACACTAATTATTGGGAACTTGAAACTTTACATGATGTATCATGGTTCTTATTTTTCCCCCCTTTCCCTGCCCTCCCTTCAACCCCTCCACCCCTCACTAATTACAAAGACTTTGTTTCCATCATTTTCTTTTCTCATGTTTTTCCTTATTTTTTCATAACTTTGAAATATTAGTCTTTCTCTATTTAGTGTCACCATTAAGTTTTATTTTTTTCAATTGTTTTCCAGAACTATTTCCCTTAAAATTTCACCAGTCCCTGTTTACTTTTATGCTCATGTGAAGAATTAAAAGTGAAGCACTGAAAATATTATCAAAAGGTTTAAGATCATGGGTAGAAACTATAAGTAGGTAGACTACACTGACAGAAAAACAGTGAAATGGTCTTTTCTTTGGAAGATATCTCTAAATGCCAGCTCTTTGATGACTTTTCTTTAGGAGTGAGCAGGTTCTATAGCAAATAGTCTTCCAATTTCCTGTCTTTAAGTATAACTTTGCAGCATGGAAACAGTGATTCTACCACTTTGATTTATAATCTTAAAATTCATTGTAACCTCTACTGTTCTCAGTACTCAAAATATAGTGATACTCTGGTGAAATTCACCCAGAAAATAAGCCTGGTTTTCTGGAAGGCTGGTAAAGACAAATGTAGGGATTTGAATCAATTTTGTTGTGTATATATCACTTCCATGTCTGTTTCTATCTTTTCCAGTACTGCCTGGGGTGAATGAATAATCTCTTTTGTCATTACATATTTCAGTTGGAATATTGCATATTTTAGTTGGAATAGAAGGGTTTTTTGTTCTTAGTTACTATTATTTGGATTATTGTAGTCTTTTAAAAACTTCTTGATCCAGTATTACCTGCTTTCATATTTCCTTTTGCCTGTCATGAATGAATATATTATGATATACAATTATATAAATTAAGCAGAATTTTTAAAAACAGATTTATTGTCTCAGTTTCTACGAGGCAGTGATCCAGGCATGGTTTAGCTCAACCTTTGGTTTAGAATCGTCACAGACTAAGTCCAAATGTTGGCTGGGTCTGCAATATAAGCTGAAACCCCCTTTCAGTATGAATGGCTGTTATTGACATTCAGGGCTTTGCAGCTGTGAGGCTAGATTCAGCCTGACAGCCTGTGGCTCCTAGAAGCCCTCCGGTCTTTGCCACAGGAAACCTCCACAGGTGATGCACAACCTGGTTATTTGTGGCTGCAAGGTCAGCAGGAGAATTGCTGTTGCCTCTCATCTTCCTAATTTCCTTAAAGAGCTCACCTAATTAGGTTAGACCCACTTGGGATAATCTCCTATTTAATGAACTGCAAATCAAATAATCACATCTTAAATTCACCTGCAGTAACTTTTCTGCTATATATGTAACAATTAGCAAGAATGATACCGTGTCATATTCAGAACTCCTGCTCACTTTTAAAGAGAATGGACTTTAAGATCAAAGTATGTTATATGTATGTCTAAATATGCCATCCTGACTATGAACTGAAACTTCTGAAACCATGAGCCCAAAATCAATCTTGCTTCCTTTAAGTTATATATGTCAGGTGTTTTGTCCCAGTGGCAGGAAAGCTTATTAATGGATACCTGATACACTTAGCCTCAGACTTTTCCAGAAACTGAGATGGGACTGGACTTCCTGGAAGGCATTTAGTGTTAGGGAAGGTGAATAACTTCCTCTAGTTCTCTTTCTATTCTGTAGAAACTAGGACCCAGGTTATAATGCCAATTTGAGGTCAGAGAGGGGTGGCTCTTTTGTAATGGAACCGTGTTTTATACCCTTTTAATTCCTTTTTCACTGCTGCACTGGAAATATTTAGGTATCTCCAGTGTGTTTCCAAATGCATTTTTTAAAAAGATATTCAGATCTGTGGCTATTGTTAAGTGAACTGTCTGGGACAGGGGCAGGAAGTAGAGACTGAAACACCCAAATTCCTTATGCAGCTGTTTCCAAGTTTCCTTTGGATAATCTAACATAAAGTTAACTTTAATCATGGAGTATTATGTTTGGAGTATCTTTCTGTTCCATAGAATAATGACTGCCTTGCCCATACTATTGTATCATTCAGATGACATTTTAAGCAAATTCTTGTGATGGTTTATTAATTGAATATTTTTTCTCTAATGATTGTGCTCTAAAAATAAATAAATATCATATTATAGATGATAGATGATTTTGTAGAACAGTAAGAGCTCTACCAATTAACAATTTAATTACAAAAGACCAACTCATTTTTGGACTTGTATGCTAAGCAATGTTCCATACATTATTAGTTCAAATATATAAGCCATAGTTAAGTTATTATATCTTGGGGTTTAAAATAATGCACCATAAGATGCATCATGTAATACATAAGAATTCAAAATTTTTATGAAGAAAGCCAAAGTGTTTTTGACAAACTATAATTTAGGGTAAAAATGGCTTTCATCTTCAGACTGAGTTCATAAGACGTGTTTGAGCCCATGTAACATTTGCTTTTAAGCACACTTCTGTGTCAAAATATTCAACATTAAACACAACAGATATGAGAAATGCTTCCAGAAGTCCCAAATTTTCCCAATATGAAGGCACAAGAATAGTAACAATTTCTATTCAGTTGTCACTATTTCTATTCAGGTTGACAATTTTGTGGAAAGAAATTGTGGAACAGTTTTTGTTAAACTGGTTGTTTCATCTATCATATTGCAGAAATTAAAGACATCCTCAGAGACATTTTAAAATCTGACTTTTTGAAAAATTGACAAATAGTAATTTGTATGTTATGGAGTATGATGGGATTTTTATATAAATTTACATTATGAAATGGTTAAATCAATCTAATGTGCATGCCCATCACTTAACATACTCTCTTGTATCTATTTTAAATACATATTATAATCAGCTCTAGTCACAAGGTGTGCCCTAGATCTCTAAAACTTACTTCCCATTTAATACCCAACCCCCCTAATCTCTGCTAACTCTCATTCTATGCTTTACTTCTATGGGTTTTATTTTTTCAAATTCCACATATAACTGTGGCCATGCAGTATTTGCCTCTGTGTACCTGGTTTATTTCACCCAACATGTATATAAATCAGGAAGAATCACTTGGTATTTGTATAGGTACTAAAAAGCAAAGACCCACTTTGTGATTTTCTCAGTTTCTATTCCATGAAGAATCACATAGTAAGGAATCAATAAACTTGTTGTGATGATGATGACATGATCTGTAAAATGATTTTCTAAATTCAGGGGAGAGTAATTTTGCAATTAATGTGAGATGGTTTGGTTCACATTTGAATTTCTCAGTAGGAACAGTTTTAATTATAATTTTTGGTCCTTCTGGTTATAGAAATTTACAAAAGCAATATTGCTTGGTTTGAACTTCTTACCTATAAATATTATATAAAATTTAAATAGAAAAAAACTAAATTCCCAGAGGTCCTAGGCAGCAAAGCTTCAAGCTTATTACACCAAAAACAGAATCAATTTATACAGTTTTACCTCATGCACAAGTGTATATGTCACTTTTCTCTCTTTGAAATGTGTAAGGTGCATAAGATCAACAAAATCATTCCTTTGTGCAATTCCTCAGGGAGAATGACTGTAATGTAGCTTATCATTGGATTCTAGAAAGCAGAGTAAGAGGTAAACCATTGAAATTTTAGCATTCTTTCACCAGTTAAAGGATATTTTAATAAAATCACAGTTCAGTCTGAGTTCTTTCTTTGTGTTATATGTTAATGTAAAAGGCTTAAAAATTTTATGATTTTAAAATATTCTCACAGCTGAAATTATAAACATTGGGCCTACAGAGTAGGTGTGACTGTGTGTGTGTGTGTGTGTGTGTGTGTGTGTGCTTTCTCACACCAATAATTATAAAACTAAGACAGTAAAATATTATTCAGCCCCAATAAATTATTTAATCAGTTCTAACTTTTACATGAGGGTAACTTTCAAAATTAACCAGAAATAATTTTCTGTGTCCTTACATAAACTCCCAAGTCATTTAACATTGGTTCTGCCCAAAGTCCAATATAAGCAACTAATAATGCTGAAGAGCAGATTTCCCTGGGAAAAAAAAGCAACAGGAGTTTTATATACAATTCATCTATTCTAGTGGGCCTTCAAAATATGCCAGAAGCCATGTTTTACCAGTTTCTGGAATGTTTTTATTGTTAATTACAACTATATTCCTTGGGATATTAAAAGACTAAAAAGAATTGTGAGAAGTGTGGATTCTGTTTTAGATTCTTTTGTTAGTCTTGGTGTTCTGCTCCTTTTCTAGACCTACTTCTCTGTAACTTGAGATGATCTTGGGATAGTTTTTGATAATACTCTATGCTGTTTTTCATTGGTTTTTGCTTTCATTGATTCTGATGTTTTCTCCTTTTTTATTGTTTATGGTAAATTCTTTCTTGAAATTGCTTGAAGGGAAAGATTTTTATTGTTTTTGAAATGAATAATTTGTTTTCTCTTGGAAAATTTTTTAAGATTTTGAGTGTTTCACTATATATGTAAAACTTTTCTTGTGTCAATTTTTTCCAATGATAAAAATGAAATAATCATTAACTAAATTTCTATGCTATCTTTACCTTGTTTGAATTTTTCTGTGTACAGGGATACATTATGACATGCAGATAATTTATAACTTTAAGACATCATGAAAGACATCATGTAGAGATTATGGAAGCAAAGTGTACAGGACGGGATGTAGACAGACTCACTGCTGAACTGATGATGTGAAGAGTTTTGTGGTTTTGTTTACCAGAGTGCCAGCCATAACTTGTGGAGATTATTTTTAAAACCTAAAGCAATCATTTAACGTTCCTGAAAATTACTCTGTCTTATTGGAGATAAAGTGACGATTCAAGAAATTCAACTAAATCTCAGTAAGGTTGTCATGAATCTGGTAATCGAGTCACAACACAGTTTCCCTCTGTGTCTACCATCTCATCATAATGGAGCTTGGTTTTGAATGTGGCCCAGAAAATCTGGCTCCGTGTCAAGGACTCTAGTGCCTCACTAACAGGGACAGATTTCAAGCTGTTGTTCAGACAGACTTCACTAAAATTGTCCGCCAACTCACTGAACAGACAAATAAGAAAATCTCCTGAAGTGTATGGGTATTTTAAATTCAGATCACCACAATACAAGGGCCAATAACAAAATTATAATTTAAATTAAAATGTATTACAGTAAAAGACTCATTACCATCAACTGCACTCAAAATACTCTCCCCTCAATTCTAACACATGTAACCCATCATTTCTGTCACTTTCTGAAGCAGTTCTGGAAGCCCTCTTTCATGTTTTCAGGAGACTGTAATAAAAAATACAGTGAATGTTGCTGTTGAGTGCCAGCCAACAGAAGGCAGGCTCATTGAAACATCTTGCTTTGTCTTCAGTGGCCCTGTTCACTGGATCTGGCACTATCCTGTGACTTTTGGCTGTTCTCCAAAGTCAAAATGCGCATGAAAGGTAAAAACGTTGAATTGATTCAGAACATCAAGGCAGCTATGACAGTGCAACTGAAGACACTCATGAAAGAGGCCTGTGTGACTAATAAAGGTGAGGTACGCAGGGCAGAAGTAGGTCTACTCTGCAAAGAACAATTGTATTCAAACATAACTTATCCAATTGTACATGGGGACACTTTGAAGAATGATTTGTCATCATTTAACTAAAAATGCCTGTATATTTTAACTCACAAATTGTACTTACAGAAATACAAATCACTTAAATACTGTATTACATCCTTTCAAAAAATGGAAATATATCAATGTTTATTGCAAGATAGTTTATGCAGAATAATAGGACCAACCACCTGTTGGGGAAAGGGCTAAAAGTGATGAGAGTCAGCAAATGCAGGTGTTCACTGAAATAACCTTGGCTGCTATCTTTCTGCAGAGAAACTGGCTATTTCCCTTGGGAAAGCAATGTTGTGTACGGATAGCCTTGAATGTGCTGTGAGAGTGTCCCTGGTTTTAGCAAGACCCAAGACACTGCTGTAAGATGTGCAGGCCTGTTGGTACCAAGCCACTTTTGTCTGAATACCATACTTAAGAAACTAACAAACTGGGTACAGTATTGGCATTTTCTCTCTCACCTGTGAAGGCTCCATCTCATGCAAGATCCTTCCCCAGAGGATTCCCTTTCATCTTTGATGCTGTCTCCTGCCTACTTCTGTGGTAATGGACTATGCGCATATCTTCTGTACTTTTATAATAAGTTGACTTTCATCTATGTAAAATCATGGTGTGACTCTTTTCTATTGGCGTGGATCCAAATCTCAACTTAACTTTCTGTGACCACACATATGTGGCTCCTTGCTGTTACACCTCCATGTCCTCGTCTCCAAACCTGTGGTGAATCATACATGGTAAAAGGAAATGAAAGCAGTATATAGAATTAAGACAGCTTATCAAATGACATTGACAGAGGAAGATTGTCCTAGATTATCCATTCAATTAGGTCCAATTTTATCACATGTCCTTTGAAGGAGTCAGAATCAGAGTATTTGACATGACTCTTCCATGCCCTTCTGGTAGTGTGTCTTTAAACCAAGTGAGGTGGGCAACATCTCCAAGGTAGAAAAGGCAATAAAACTGTCTCTTTTACAGCTTCCAAAAAGAAAATGCAGTCCTGAAGTGACCTGGATTTTAGCTTATTGAGATCCATTTCACACTTCTGACTCCCAAACTGTAAAGCAAAACAATGAGTGCTGTTTTGGGCAGCTTGTTGTAGCAGTCCTAGGAAACTATCAGATGATTACTGACATCATCTATACTGAGAAGGAGCTGCACTGCTGAGGACAGAAGAAGTAGAATGGGAAAGGCATGGGACATCTAATAGTTTGAGTTTGAACACCTAATAGACAAGATGCCAATGCTACTATTTATGAAATAGTGGAAAGTAAAAAAGCATAGCTACTTGTGTTTGTTTCCATTTTTGGAAAGGATCTTTGTAAGTTATCATCATTTGAGATTGCATTATGACAATGAGATGGGCAGATGACAGAGGCCAGAATGACGTCTTCTGTTTCACTACTGGTATGAAAACCACATTTGAAAGGGATAAGGGATGAGCAATGAATAAACGGAAGGAAATAAAAGCCATAAATATTTAACTACTTCTAGAAAGTTGGCTTCAATGAAAAGGCAGAGAATATGAGTTGTTGTTTAAAGAAGTAAAGAGAGCTTAGTAAAAGGCTAAGGTGAAGTAAGGAAACCAGATTGAATAAGAATTTCAATTTTTAAAAAGCCAAGTGCTTAAAACAAGTATGCAGTGATAGTATCTGGGATCTAAAAAAGATGCTTACTACTGATTTAATTGTACTTGTTTTTATTAAGAGCAATTGTAGGCAAGTGAAAATGAGTGGGGCATTATTGGTAATTGCTTAAACATCTATTTTGAAATACAGTTGAGAACTTTCAAATTTAAGTTATTCCATTTTATACAATAAAATGCTTTTATTCATTTTCCTCTTGAATATCAATGAATTGGTTGAAACAAAAAGAACAATAGGCCTGATTTAATTTGTTGAATGGTTTTTGTCTCTACCTTATCAATATGTTGGGATTTTGAGCACTTGGGTTAAAATGATTCATAGCTTTTTCTATTATAAAATATATCGTGATTATGATTGCTACTAGTAACCAGACATATTTGCCCATGCCTATAATCCCCAGTATTCTGGGAGGTTGAGGCAAAAGGATAGCAGTTTCCAAGTCAACCTGGGCAATTTGGCAACTTAGAAATACCCTGTTTAATAATAAAAAGTGCAAAAGGGTTTATCTCAATGAAAAGGTCCTAAGTTGAATCACCAGTACCAAAAAATAATTTAAAAAGATTGCAAATAGTAGTAACTGAATTGTCTTGTTAAGATTTAGACCAAGCTTCTATTGTTTCATTTAACTCAGGATTAAGCTTTCTGAGAGAAAAAAAGTATATACAATATTATATACATATAAGTAATCATACATAACTATGTCAAAGTATATATGTGTGTGTATCCATATAGTTATGTGTATGTACATATAAACCTAAAATTAGTAGAAAAAGAATGCATAGAAGATTTATTGAAGCATTAAAATATTTTTTGAGGCTAAATTTTATTGAGCATAATGGACAAATGTAGTCTATTTGCAGATCATGCAAGTAATGTAATAGAACTGTAATGAACAATCTTTTAAAAATTTATACTTCCCACCATGAACAAGAAACCAAGTATAACATCTCTTTGAGTTTTGAGACTGCATATTCCAACAACTGAAGCCTGTCAGTTGGAACACTGACTTAGTTGGAATATTGTCAACCAAGTTTTACACTCATAGGTACTCACTCCTTGGACCAAATCTTAAACTAAATAAAGAAGCACAGTACATTTAACAGAGAAATGCGAATCACATGTTTCTTGGATAATTGGTACATGCCAGAGTAAGGACTTTATGTGAATTCTTAGATCAGAGAGCTCAAGTTATTTGCTTAAAGTCAGGCTTTCAGCACCAGAACCAGTTTTCTACTCAGTTGGACTCAATCCACTATTAAGGAGAGTTTGCTAAACTATGTGTGTGTACCTGACAAGTATATCACTCTCTAATATGAGAATCAAGAACATCAGCCAAACAAGATTTCATATAGAATTCCATGCATGTCCAATTATTACTAGAGTTCAACATACATTAATGTCACCAGCATCTTCAAATTTATAGTCTCATAGTCCCAAATAAGTAAATGCACTTATGTATTTATACCATGTGAATTATTTCAGGCTTTCTAAATGTTTTTCAATATTGTACCAAAATTTGAAAGGAATGCTCCCTTTGCATCCTGTACTTCACAGAAAAAGATAAGGCTCAAACTACTGCTAGTATATTTATCAGTGCTGATAAAAGACTCTAAGTCTAGGTTCTAAATACAGTGTCAACAATGCCTGTACAACAGAAATCTGACACATATCAGGGATTATCTCACAATTTCAGAATAAGGGATAGCAGCTAGTATATTTCATTTTTGGGGATTATAGTGATTTTAAAATGATATACAGTGACACACTAGGAGAGAAAATATTTACTGTCACAGCATCATGTATAGGAGTAAAAAAAATACTGTATCAGGAGACTTGTGTGTATAAATGATAAATAAGACCAAGCAAATATCAAAGAAAGAAAAGTACAGAGTAAATGCTTGAAATAAGATATATTTACTAGGTGGTCTTAATTTCCACCAAAAAAAAGTAGAAACCTCTGTAGAAATCACATGCTTTTATATGATTTCTTTTTTTTTTTTTTTTGTATCAGGGATCAAACTCGGGACCTTGTGCTTGCAAGGCAGGCACTGGAACCACTGAGCTAAATCCCCAGCCCTTATATGATCATATAATGCTTAAGTTTTCCCTTGCTTCTGACTTACGATTTACTGTAAAGGGAATATTCTTTAAAGACTTATGCCAATTTAACCTATCTTCCACAAACATTGTGGCAATCATCTCTTTTAAATTTTGTTACACATAATTGATTAATATCATTCTATGATGCATTTAAATATGAAATTAATCCAATACATGATATTGGGGTTGATTTTCTGGTTTTCTTTTTAATAAAAGGTCAGATATTGCTGTATTACCAGAGGAAAGAATGGAGTCATGGACAACTGTCACATACACTTTTTAGTATTTGTCTAATGTGTTCAAATTCTGCCTGATTACAAATTTTTTTTCTCTTGTATTTAGAGTTGTGCACCTCTTAAGGGTTCCAGGAAAAGCCAGGTGTGGTGGTGCATGCCTGTAATTCTAGCACTTGGGAGGCTAAGGAGGAGGATTGCCATGAGTTCGAGTGTAGCCTGGGCTACAAAGAGGCCAACCTGAACTACATAGCGAGACACTGTCTCAAAAAACAAGCAAAGAAAGAGATTCCATATGGTAAATTACTGTATAAACTGGATCACTATATCTTGTTGGTCCAGATTCTGTCTATTGTCCTGAACATTGAAGGCACTGCTGTCAAGTGCAGGCATGTACTTTCTCTCTTGTAAATAATTCATAAACAAACAAGTAAAACTATTGGTGCTAAGATGATCAGTTTCTGTAAGACATAATACGTCTTCTCAATCCATTGCTGGTACAGAAATGATGTAGATGGAGAGGTAATATTAGACTAGGAGACTGTGAGTTAGGGGACCCAATCATTGTGGATTTCCAGAATAACAGGAAAACTTCCCAGGTGAGATTGTAGATGAACGTTACTTGTAGCCAATTTGATAATTACATATTGAAACAAATGATTCCTACAAAGAGAAAATAGAAGTAATTCTCACATAAAAATGCCTTCATCAAATGTATAAATAGGTAGCTGGTGGTCTATATTAAATAAGCAAGTGAATTTTCACGCTACAGGGTAATAAGAGGTTGTTGAAAATTGTAATAGTTCTTTAAATGCAGAGCTTCTATAAAATCTTCCCATTAAATTATGTGACTCAGAACAATAAAAATGGAAAATGTGACTTTTCTTTATCAGGTTTGTCTGAATTCTTAGGTTTCTTTTCATTTAAGATTGAATGGTAAATAGAAAGAAATCATATATACAATGATGAGTATCATATATACTATGATGACTTTCAAAATATTTTTTCTTGATCCGGCCTCTTAATTTCAAAGCTTTGAAATTTACAATTGTTTCATCTTATTTTCATTAATAATTTATTAGATAATTAAATAAGTATTAATTTAAAAGTTTCTAAAATGCACTTTTATTGGTAAACTTGTTGATCGACAGAGACCAGATATCTATTCACAAAACTTGCCGCTTCTTTCTGATATATATCTAGTCTGTATCCTCCACCCTTTTCTTATAGTTACATATTATTTCCATTAGGCATGTGACTGACTTTTGGCCTTAAGAATGTGGGCACCAATGACAGGCCACTAAAGCTTACCCTGAGTGTGGTATTTGCTAGATAGTTCTCCTTTTCTGACGGCAATGGGGATGCCCTGTTGAAGCTGTGATGTAGGAGGTTGCCTCAGTACATCAGCACTTGCTGGAGAACTGCTGACCAAGCAGAAACATCTATTTTCTATTTCATGTAAGCAAGAAATACATTTCTATTGCTTGATGTCATTGAAACTTTGGAGGATTTTGTTTTTATTTGTTTGTTTTGTGTTTTTTGTTGTTGTTGTTTTGCTACCAGAGCTAAGATTTCTTTAATATCTGTCTAATGTCTGTTAGAAGTATCAGTTCCCTGGTGATAGCCAGAATAATACCTCCACTCACCTGCCAAAAGATATTCACATTATTATCCCAGAAATCTTGAATTTGACATTTGATTACAAAAATGAGACTAAATCAAGATCTTAAATTAGGATATTAATCTGGATTATACTGTAGAATTGTTCCAATATAACCATAAGCATCCTCAAAAGGCCAAGGTAGAAATACCTTAATCTAAGAAGATATAAACATAGCCCTGGAACTATGGCTGGTCCTGAAGCCAAAAACAATGTAGGCAGTTTCTAAGACATGATATTGAAATCCCCTTTAGAACCTCCAGAAAGAAGACACAGCCTTACCAACTGCCTTTAGATTTTTGACCACAAGAACTATAAGATAGTAATTTTTTGTTGTTTTTAGTCACTAAGTTTGTAGTAATTTATAGAATACCACTAGAAACTCATATAACTTCTAAATATATAGATAGATTAGAAAACAAGCTGCTTATACATAAGCTCATATTCATACATGATCAATCTAACTGTGTGTATTGGAAGATGTGTATTTAGTGCTTTTAAAATACAGGATCATACAGGTTATGTCATAATACACTTCTATTGCATGTGTCAGGGAAAGCAATTATTATCTCCATAACAGTTAGTGGTTTCCTCACAGAGCTTGCATATTTGTTCCCACAGGTTACTGTTATTTTTTTCACATTTTTAATTAGCACATGTTTGTAGTATTTAATGTTCATATTTCTTGCATGGAGCTGGCATCAATATGCAACACATCTTATTTCCTTTTTTCACTCCTCATGCCTCTCTTCCCAACTCCCCTCTCTACATCTCTTGATCCCTTTTCATTTGAGAAAGGTCTATCTCCCTACATCCTATCATCTATCTTTCCTTTGCTCTTTGTTTATAATTTGGTTTTCTCATATAAGAGAAACCATGAGATATTTAAGCTTATGTGCTGAATTTATTTCACTTAACATCTTCTGATTATATTTCATTTTGATAAATAGCTGGCACAACCAGGATTCAGATATTTATTTTCAATTGAGACAATTCTCTGTATCTTGGACCCATACATCAAAATGCATTGTGGAACTTGGCTATTTGGATGACTTAAAGCCATTTCACCCTAATTTATACAAAATTAATTTAATCATCTTTAAATAATTTTTTTCTGCCAATAAGTTCTCCATTCAGTCAATGATGTCACCATGAACCAAGCCATTAAAATCAGAAATCCAGGATTTTTCTTTTAATTCATTCCTTTCATACAGTTAAAATTTCTATATAATACAATCTCTAGGTGGAGAATTTGTTTGCCATAGGGTACACACTAGCAAGTGTTAAGCTACTTAATGTGTATACTAGGTGTGAACACATAAGTAAATATAATAGTAAGGGTCAAGTAACTCTGTTTGGAGAAAGAATAAGATGGGCAATCCAGAATGAGCTACTGGTAAGGAACAAACTAAAGTCTGAGATATCAGATGAACATCTGTACAGTGCATCCACATGCATAGTACACACACACACACACACACACACACACAGAGCCAGATTCACAGATATTAAAACATATGCGTTTATATAAATACATGTGTTTGTGTGCGTGTGTGTGTTAACATATATGCATGCGTTTCCTATCTCTGCCTACTGACAAGGGGTTGGAGAAGGGACAACACAGAAGCAATAAGAACACCCAGGACCCAGATCTTGGTTTCTACATTTCCTTCTCACACAGAAGGAACCAAAGCTTCTTGGGTGATTCTTCTAGGGGACCAAAGAAAATGAAATATGATCCTGAAATTAAGGTGTAAAAAACAAAAATAGAATGAGAGCATGTCATAAATACATAGCATCTGATCAAAAACTCCTCATGGCCAATAAGAAAAAATTTGAGTAACAAATTACATATAATATGATTATAATTCACAGAGAAATATAAATATGGATGAGACATTTGAAGTAAATAATTCATTATGTAGCTAAATAACTACATAAGAGGAGAAGAGACCCTCTTTCTTACAAAATGGAGGAAGGAAAATAGAAAATCACTTCTAAAATGTGATAGTAAAAATTGCTAGTGGCAAGACTTCCTAAGGAACATTGAAATTAGAAAATGAAACTTGCAAGTCTTCACATTATCACCTCTCAAATATTTATTCTGGTGCTTTAGCATTTAGTATCCATAAATTTTGCAGGTGAATCCCTTCTGTGAGGGATAGACAGTGACACACTTCTAACAAGGATTTGAGGGGCTAGGGATTTAGCTCAGTGGTTTCGCAGCCTGCTGTGCAAGCACAAGCACCCAAGTTCAATCCCCAGTACAAAAAAAAAAAAAAAAAAGATTTGAAAGAAGAAACTATAACTTTCTAAAGGTGAAATCTTATAGGCTGTTCCTTAACCAAAGGCTCAAAATGATCAGTGTCATCAATATTGGCTATATTTTCAGTAATGCATTCTGTACTCCAGGATATGAGGACCCTTCACTTCGGCAATATTCTTTCTCCAAATCCATAACATCAGTCTAATCATGAAAAAAATCTGCCAAACTCATTTTAAATTACATTCTACAAAACACTCAATCAGTGGTACTTAAAAGTATCAAGACAAAGAAGGATATGTCACAGATTGGATGTGATTGAGGAGGTGCGATAACTAAATATAATAGTTACCCTGGACTGGATACTGGAAAACAAAAAAGACATTACTGCAAAAACTGAAGAAAATTTAACGAAGTTAATAGCAAAAAGGTTCCATGTTAATTTCTTAGTTTTGATAATTTTAAATATCAGTTAAGTAAGATGTTATATAAAGGTTAACACTGGAAGGAAGTTAGGTGAATGGAGCTCTCTCTTCCATTAGAAACTGCTGTTAGTCTAAAATTATTTTAAAATTAAAAATTACAGAATTTCTATAGAGACATCTACTCAATGCACCTAAATTTATTTTGTTCTCTACTCATTCCTACTTCTACTTGTATTGAAGTTCTTATCAATTCTCACTAAATTATTAACCAACTTGAATGGTCTCCATATCTCTCAGCTTGCTCTTTCCTTCATCTATTGCAAACAGTAATATGCAAAAAAATATAAATAGTCTGCATTAAAGTTCACAACAGTGCCATGGTCTTCTTTATTTATCATGTTTTTCATCTTAATTTCTCTCTGCTCATATGCTCGACATATTTAACTTGCTAGTTCCCTTATTGGCCACTTTCTTTCACAACTTTATATTTTTATAGCTGAGAGCCATTCTATCAAAAGTGTTTTCTTATCAGTTCTTTATGTAGTTAATTCCTTCTCCCCCCAATGTCAGGAATAACATTTCCCAGAACCTTTTCCTGCCTTCCGTAGTCTGAACCCAAACCTATCTTATTCACAACTCCTTCTCCCCCAGCCCCACCCCTCAGCAAAGAAGGGTGTTTTTCAGCCAAATTGTATTGAGAATAATCAAATAAATATTGGAAATAAAGTCAAATGAAAAGAAAGTCAAATGAAATAATGAGTAATAAAATTGTGTAGGAAAAGAGTAAAACTTTTTTATTAATCATATGATTCTAGAAAAATTACTCACTTAAACATTTCAAATATGGTCAGCATTCTGAACTAAAATGCTAGAAACTAGTTAAAAATATTATTTACTAAAACCCACCAGGAAAGAAAGCATCATTCGAAGAAGCTGACCCAGGACAGCCCTCGCTGTACAGCTGTGAGTCTTCCTGTGACAAAACAATTGGATTCTGAGTTTCTGCAGTTTTTGTGTGCATATTCAAGCTCTGCAGTCTGAGAATGAAGCTCCCAGAACCACACGGTTACTGTTCCTCTCTCAGAACCACAAAGAATTCATAATTCCAAGTGCATCTTTATTTTCAAGGCTGAGTCCCAGAAGATCCACCCTGAAGGCTTTTACGGCTGCTATTGACTCTATTGGGACAATCTGGACAAGCCATTCTTTTTCAGGGACTCAGGGTCAGCAGCGAAATCCCAGGGAAATGACACAGAAGTCATCTTATCTAAGAAGCAGATGGGAAAAACTGAGACTGAATAAATCCCTTTTAAACTGGGAGTTCATAGACTACTTCATTTCAGTCAATATGGCAGAGTTTGTAATTTCTTGATTTGATTTTAAAAGGTTAATTTGAGTCACCCCACCCCATACACGGACTATTCTGCATCAAATTTGGTAGATTCTTCATGTGTAATTTCAAAATAATATCCAGTATATGCGTTTGGTTTCTTTACACATTGAAACAAAGAAAGTAATGTTCAAAGTGTCAATGATTAAAGCCAAGGCCAAGTCTGAATTTTTTAATGCATTTTCTTCTTAGTTTTATATAGTGTAGTTTCCATGGAAACTGGTGGAGGAGGTAAATTACATGTTGATTCTGTATGTGTTTTATCTACTGTCCTAGTCTGATAGGTAAGTGAGAAATCAAACAGGTAGTTTACAGAGTTTACATCTTCATCTCCCTTTAAGTGGAGACCAGTTCCTTGCATATTCTAAAGGTAGAAGTACACAGTCTTTTGTTTTTATTTTAAAATGCATTTTATATTATGACACATTCTTTTCATTGACCTAACTCTGTGGTTTCATTATATTCACACAATGGTTGAATTTGAGGAGCACACAGTGTAGAGCTTATTTTCTAAGAGTCTCCAAAATGTGCCAGCTGCCAAGATTAAGAAGTGCAGGAAACCTGTATTCAAATCTAGATGCCCAGAGTGGGTGGGTGCTGGGCGTCAGCCAGGAAGGACTCCTGCTGCCTGATTTGATGAATAATATACTAAAGAAAATGCAACTGATTTCTCAAGGGGTTGTCGTTAACAAAGGCATGAAAAATCATAATTACTAATAATTTTCAGTGGCAAGCTGCTGAAAGGTAGCAGTGAAATACCAGGAAGAGCAACCAACACAAAACAAAAGGAAAGAACAATATGATAAAATAGAGCTGATTTCATGGCATAAGGGCTGATTATGCAGCCCTTATAATTGATTATAAGGCATTGCATTATAAGGTATGATTCAGCATTACTGAAAGTACAAGAGGCGAATAACTATGATAAAGGGTGTAAGAGTCTATGTGCAGGATTCAGTGTCTGGCTACGAACATTTTGAAAGTAGATTAAAAATGACTCTTGAGGGATGTACTCTTAGGTGAGAATGGTTTATTAATGGGGAACGTGTTCTTTCTAACTTCCTTATGCACATATCCCCAAGGGACCTCGATATGGATGCGATTTCTCAGTTTGGAAAGTGATATCTCAAGAGTGAGAAAACTAACCATGCTAAGAAAGGGCATCCCAGGAGAGGAAGTACTATAAAGAGATGAAGACTACAGGGAATTAGTATATGACACAGGAAAGAAACACAGGATATCCAATACTGGCAAAATTGAGAAGCAAAAGTATTATGTACAAATGATATATATTGTACACATGTATAAGTTCTGCAACAATTTAAAGTAATAAACTAGATGTACATATTGTTGCATTAACTTAGCTCAAAAACATTCTGTGGAATAGAAAAGTAATACAATACTTACTTAAGTAGGCAAAAGTAAGACAGTAAGATTTTCAGCATAAAAACAATATACATTTTTGAAGCACGCATCTGTGTAAATCTTGGAGATTAGATGGGAGAGAGTAAGAATCGTATTAGGAATAGAGTCTAAATTTGAAAACAAATAAAATAAATGAAATAAGTATATGGAAATGATAGTCAGTGGATAGCAGAATATAGTTTTTTCCTTTTAAAAATGCATTAATTTTAAAGATGTTTTGAATGTTAAAAGAAAAAAATAAAGATTTATCATGGCCAAAATGTCCTGTATTACTTCATTGTGAAGAATCGAAAGGGAATAAAAATTTTGGCATGAGTTGAAATACAAATGAGAGGATGGAACTGTGGCATTTCAGCAAAGGGTAATGGAGATGAGTCCACTTCAGGGAGGCCTCTTTGTTATTTGAAGAGATTCCAGGCAGGTGAAAGTCCAGAAGAGAGATCTTACAGTTTTTACAAACTTCCTTCTTGTTCTCTTCAGTTCTTTTTTCTAAATATGCTCAAATTAGCTTCTAGTTTTTTTATGAAGAAGTTATTCCGGCCATATGTGAGGGTGCAGGGACAGCTTTGCCTTAAGCAGAGATGCAGCTATGTGTGGGCAGGTGCTTATGGTGCCAAGGGCACCTGATTGAGGAGGCTGGTGTGAGCAGAATTCCAGCAGAGCTCTGTTCTTCATGGGGTGAGGCTCCACAGGAGGCAGACTCTTTTTCTAGTGCATGCAAACATGGTGAGGGCACAAAAATGACAGGTGGGTTTCAGTAGTCCTAAATTCAACCAGAATCCTATCCTCCATCACCAAATTTACACTAGTAGTTCTGTGTAAATTTAACAAAGCAAGGTAATACTCCATATTCTACTTGGGAGTTAAAGAATAAAATACATCTCCAAAAATGAAAGTTCAAAGGAAATTGACCTCTACAAAGGATTTTTATCTCTCTGTTCAAATTATGTCTGGGTTATGTCCTTGGATCTGTAATATTTATAATCAAGGGAAAATGATTCTTTTTTAATAACAGTGTAGATTCTTTCACAAATTTCCTGACACAGGCTACAGAAACTTTATTGTGCCAAGCTAAAAAGATTGGTAATAAATTAAATCAGAGATTCACTTTTGAAATCAAACTCTGTTTCTGCTTCTTATTGTTAAGAAAATTATATCCTAAATAAACTAAGGAGTAAATATTTATGATATTATATGATAGTAAGACTTTTTAAATCTTTAGATACAAAAAAACTTTCCCAACCAGAATAAGAATCTCAAAAGTCATAAAATAATAATAGATCAAAACATCTAGCTGAGGGTGGTGATGATCCCAGCCTATGATCCCAGCATTCAGGAGGCTGAAGCAGGAGGTTTGCACCAGTTCAAGGCCAGCCTAGGCTACATAGGCAATTCAAGACCAGTTTGAACTACATATGGAGACCTTGTCTCAGAAAACCAAAAAATAAAATTAAATAAATAAATAAGAATCCCATAAACTATGTGATTGACAGTTTGAAAAAGGTAAATAAGTTAATGATTAACAGTTATTTTCAGGGAGAAGTAAATAAATTTGAAAACTGAAAAAATTTAGAACAGTAAAGCTATTCTGTATGAAAAATAATGGTGGAGATATGATATATATTTGTCTAGATGATGGAACTTCACAGTAACAGTGGTATCTCCATTCATAAACTTAGTTTGTTCTACAATTCTGGTCACAAACTGAATTGGTTGCGAGCCAAATCAAATTTTCCCTTAAGGTTCAATGTAAATAAGGTTAATTAGTTCTGAACCATATGTGTTTTTAACTTCAAAAATATAAAACAAAGTACAGTTCAGTACAGTACAGTGAAAGAACACTAACCTTGTTTGAGGTGACTTCTGGCCCGTAGAACAGGAAGGTGTGTGGTGAGGGAGAGTCCCACTCCATAAGGACATCAGGGAGACCTTCTTCATGGGTTTTCTCTCTGCTTTGCCTCTTAGCTTCAGGGTCATCTGAAGATGTGGCTGGATACAGAGGGTTTGAGTTCAACACACACAAAAAAAGAAGAATTTAATTAACCCCAAAATATATCAGTAAACAAAGTGATGAATATGTTGATATTTTAACATTGTACATTGTATATTAAGATATCATGTTGTACCCCATTAATGTATAGTTATTTCTTCTCAATTTAGTATGTTAATAAAATATAGTTTTAAAAAATGCATACGTTAAAGAAAAATTGAGATTTCCACAAAGACAGAAGTTTATAAAAGTGGAAAAATAAAAGAAAATTACCTTAAAGAAAAATGAGGATTTCGATAGTAATTAAAATAATAGCTAATATTTACTACTTCATCTTACACTAGGCACTTTGCATAGGTATGTTTATCAACTGTTCCCAACAATTTTCTTGGGAGTAAGTAGTTATTATTCCTATTTTTTGAAGAGGAAACTAAGACCCGATGATTTTAAGTAGTTTATTAAAGTCCACGACTAATAAAATAAAAATATCTTATGAAATGTTATATACCAAATAATAAAACCTTCCTTAACCACTGAAGCATCATAAAAATTCTGATAATATAAAAAAGAAGAGCAAAGACTATGAAAATGTATAAGAGAAAAAAGTTTTTCTGAGAAAAATGAAGAAGAAAGCCCAGTGTCTAAACTGTCCTTTAATGAGGACTGCAGATGCAGTGTCAGTAATAAT
The DNA here is from genome assembly GCF_000247695.1 of Heterocephalus glaber. The sequence goes on along the minus strand of NW_004624757.1, from coordinate 19,369,479 downwards.
TGCTGGTTCCACTTTAACAGCTAAGTAGTTTAAAAGGATAAACTGTATGACTATTACAGGGAAGGAACTCCCAACCTATTAGATGTGTGGTGTTCTTGTCTCAAAGCATTGGAAAAATGTAATGAAGGTCAAAGGAGGTAAAGATTAGGAAAGTTTTATTAAGAGAAAGCTCCTGATCCAATCATCTACTGATAAATATGCAGGTGGCTTTCAGGGTTTATCTATTACAAATTGTGCTAGTATAAATATGTACTAATTTTGAAAAAGAAAAGAAAAATAGATAATGCAAAAAAAAGATAAAGAAGATAAAGCTCCTGAGAGGCAGGAGGGGATCCCGAATGTGGATTACCACTGAGACTCTTTGTCTAGGAGGTTTTATACAGCAAAATCACATCACAGGTTACCTTAAGTCAAACTGTAATCAACCTGTTGAGTTATAATTGCAGCACTTGACTAATATTGACCTAATAGGAAAACAAGGTAAGTAGCAAGGTTGCATTGCAGGTATAAGAACAGAGGCATTTCTAGAAGGCCTATAATGAAGGTCAAAGTGTTCTGGACAACTATCTACATGTTTGTTATCTGGCTTCCTCGTGTTTACTGGACCAGATGGAGCCAGACACAGCACGGCTTCCACCTGTTGTTTGTCTCTGGGGAGCTCACAGGCCTTGCTATGGGGTCTCCATCCTCTGGGGTCTCCAGAGGCCTGGTTTGCCTGTTCTCTGTTCTGACTATCTTGGACCTGATCCTTTCTAACTGCCTATCAATCTCTACCTAACAGCTATCTGCAATATTACCTCACTTAACTGTGCGAAGGAAAAAGGTTTAACTAAGTCGCAGGAGGAAACTCAAGTGGCTGCACCTTGCAACAGAAAAACGCAGGACATGTCATTTGACAGCTTTTTATTTCCCTCCTAACATGCTTTCCAGAACTTCCTTTCTGTAGTGCTATCTCATAGGAACCAAGGAGAAGTTTTTCTAAGAGAAAAAGTTACTTGATTAATAGTTATAAAAAAAGGAAATTATTAATTAATGAGCATAAACTTCAGTTGAACCACATGAATAAATTCTAGGCCTCTGTTATACAACATTGACTATACTGCACACTTGAATCTTTTGTTAAGAAGGTGGATGCCATGTTAAATTTACTTACTACAATAAAATAATATTAGGGAAAAATATAAATGGTAGTGTAAACAACAAGTTAATAGAAACTACTACTTTGGAGCAAATATTACGTATTTGTATTTTCAATGATTATGCAATTTTCATGCTATAACTGCTAGGAAAGGCCTACAGAAGGCAACTAATATAAGGAAATAGACTTTTAAATAAGAACAGACTAAAGTGTAGTACTTTGTCTGAAGAAATTTGTTTGCTATCAAATTAGCACTTCCACTTCAAAGTTCAAAGAGATATATTTAAGACAGTATTATATATTACCATGTTAGAATGCATTGTGTATAATGCAAATTATTATAATGGATGCTGTACTTCTGGAAAGGGATTATCAAGAGCAAGGTTCTGTGGAAACGGAAATTTGCATTCTTACTAAAATTGTTTTTCTACCTCCCCCAGTAGGAAGATTTTGCATACCTTCCCATTGACATCAAGAATGGCAAGGTGACTCCCCTTGAACTAACAGTGATAGTGAAAGTTATGTGTCTTTATTCTGAAAGAAAGAAAGAAAAAGAAAGAAAGAGAAAGAAAGAAAGAAAGAAAGAAAGAAAGAAAGAAAGAAAGAAAGGAAGAAGCTGAAATGATAGCAAGGGCTTTCATCTGATGTCTTTTCCCTCTACCTTGACATCAATATTGCTCTGGATAGAAGTTGCACCATTTGCCTAGTCCAAAAATGAAGATTATATAAAGAGAAGAGCCACAGTCAGGCTAACATGGACATTTTGAATGAAAGACAAGTGAATGTTCAGTGTACAGGCCAATGAAATTTGCAGTTCTTGTTAGGGCAACCTAACCTAGCCCTTCTACAATGATGGAATAGATTTAGACATAGTTCTCCATAGCAACTGAGAAGTAAGTAGTGATAGACACTAAAATTATTTCCTGGAAGCTTGCTATACTAGATACTATAGAAACAAGAACAAACTCCCTGTCCTTGAATAGCTCAGAGCCTACCATGCAAACAAGTATTTACAGGAAGCTGCCCATATTAATACAAAAGTAGATACTAAACTTAGGCTTGTTCTGAAATTTAAAGAATATATTTATATGATTGAAAGATTCTTATCTGAAGGAGTTATATATAGTTTTAGAAAATCACTAATTTGTAAAGCCAATTTAAACATTTATTTAATAGTGCATATCTGGCACTAGAACTAGGCAAATGTTTGTTCATTTATTCTAACAATTCTGGGAGGTGGATACAGTTATGACCCACTTCACAGCTGAAGAAATAAAAAGTTAAGGAATTGCTAAAACTATAAGAATTCCAGATAAGATTTTGTACTAACCACTAGTCTTCTAAAATCCTGCTAAAATAACAATAAAGATGTTTTTAAAGTCATAAATACAAAATGATCAAAACATTATAATGAATAGAGACATAATTTTATAAGCTAAAGAACAGCCAGATAAATGCACTTCATTCACCTCACCAAAAAACTAAAAATGTGTAAGATATAGTCATTAATATCCTGAAAGAGATGAGGTGTTACATTCATGAAATAAATTCCAAGTGTTATAGAGAGAAAAGGAAGAGGAAAAAAATAAATTCATAAAAAGGAAATGTCACAAGCAAATTCTTGTCAAGTGAATAGTCAACATTCTTGAATACACAGAAGAGTACTTCTCAGCATACATATAATGTAAATTCCTAACATGAATCACATGTGCAACTGATTTTCTAGTAACCACATTTAAAAAATAAATACATAGGGCTGGGGATTTAGCTGGGCTGGGGATTTAGCTCAGTGGTTCAGGCGCCTGCCTCGCAAGCGCAAGGTCCCGAGTTAGATCCCCGGTACCAAAAATAAATAAATAAATAAATAGGTAAAATTACATTATACCTGCAAAACTGCACTTCAACTTATAAATAATATAAAAATAGATTTAAATTAAAAGTGTAAAAAAAACTATTCAAGCACTAATTCTAGGAAAACTACCATATTAATCTGAGGCGAGTTCAGAACAAGAAATATAGAAACAAAATTAATATGTATAGATAAGTATATAACACTATCAAATAATGTGGCAAAATGCTATTTTATACGCCTGCATCCAAACTGCAAAATAATCATTTTTACCCAAAGCACCTGAACTATCAGACAATATGTACTATACTCTGGGAAATGGAATAGACCTCAATACATTTAGAAAAACTAAAATTAGGTGAGGTATATTTTATCACAACAGTAAGATTAAATAAGGAATTAATAAAAGATAGACTATAAAATTACCACACATGTAGAAATGAATAACACTCTCTGAAATCATTACAGGTCAAAAAGCAAACCATAATTTTAAAAATAATTAAATGATGCATGCCAGTAATCCCAGCACTTGGGAGGCTGAAGCAGGAAAATCTCTCACCTAGGTATATAGTGTGTTCTCAAAGCTCACCTAGGTACATAGTGTGATCAAGGCCAGCCTGAACTACATAGTGAAACTCTGTGTCAAAAAAAAGGTGTTAAATGAATGAGAATGAAAACAAAACATACTATACAACAAATTTGGTTGGACAAACCTAAAACAAGATTTATAGGAAAATTTATGTGATTATATTGCATTTCTAAAGAAGGTATAAAATGAGGAGGTAAACTTCCTCTTATAAGGTTAAAAAAATCCCAGTTCCACTACTCCTGGTGCAGAGGAAGGGGTTTCTGAGCCACCAAGCCACCACTCCTGGCCCAGAGGAAGGGACTTCCAGGCCGCTGTCCATCCCACCACTCCCAGACCAGAGGAAGGAGATACCCAGTGGCCATCTGTCCCACCATTCCTGGCCCAGAGGAAGAGTTCTCTGAGCTGCTGTCCCACCTCTCCCAGCTCAAAGGAGGTGAGCCATGCAGGTGCCAACAGCAATACCTCCCACCCACCCCCCGCCAAGGTTGAAATGGGGAGACACATAAATAAGTCTGAAAACCAGACTTCCAGGTCACCTACAGGAACCCCTAAAGGGAAGTGAGATGGAAAACTCTCATACTCAACCAACTGGACCCAATTGACAACAAACTGTCAACAAAAGAGGATATGGGAAAAATGAAATCAGAAATAATTTCTCAGATAACAGCAGAGATTATGTTCATAGTGCAAGACATGACTAATAAATCTAGAGAGGAGCTCAGGAACATGATGGAATCC
>NW_004624757.1:19342028-19352374 GCF_000247695.1 Heterocephalus glaber | reverse complement strand
AAACAGCAAAAGCATAGGAATCAGTGAATTCAAAAGTCATGTGAAATTTTTAAAATTGGCTAATTTTTACATAGATAAATTTTTAGATAACTTATTTATCAAAAGAATAAGCAGACCTACACAAAGAATCAGTACATGCAATAAAGAGGAGATATTTACTCATATTTTAAAAACATTGCAAAGATAATGTCAAAATATTATAAATAGTTTTATGTCAATAATTTTGACATATAAAATGGACAAATTCCATGAAGAAAACAACCTGCCAAAACAGTCTCAAGAAAATAGAAAAAAAAGCAGACATTTATCAATGAAAGAAATAGAATTTATTATTAAAAAGTTTTACACAAAGAACACTATGAACAGTATGGCCACAATGGTGAATTCTGTCAGGAATAATACAAGCCACTATGAAATCTTTCAGAATATCGACCAGGATGGCATATTCCCCTACTCATTGCAGGAGGCCAGTGCTATCCTGATAATAAAAATATAGAACGAAAGTCAAAAAAAGCGATAAACCAACATATGAATAATCAGATCAAATGGGATCTATCCAAGAGCTAAAGTTTAAGTAAGTTAATACCAATGTTTTACAAGGCCTCCCAAAAATAGAAGAGAAGGAAACACTTTGAAAATGACTTTCTAAAGTCACTATTAGAATGGTATCAAAACCAAAACCTCCATAAGAAAAGGAATCAATAGTCTTTCTGAATATATATGCAAAAATATTTATCAAAGTATTAGCAAATTAAATTTGCCATCATATAAAAATAAGTATGTATCATGGCTAAGTGGAATTTACCCAGGAATGAAAGAAAAGATGGTGTAACATAACCAAATTCGAAATTCCCCCTATTAATAGAATTGGAGAAGAAAAACCACATGATCATCTCAATAGATATAGAAAAAAGAATTTGAACTCTCAAACTATGGAAGTTCTTAAGGAAGCAAGAATAAGGGCTGAGGATGTGTACAGAGTGCTAGCCCAGTGTGCTGGAAGCCCTGGGTCCAGTTTCTAGTACTTGCCCTGTCAGAAGCATTTCTACATGATTTGGAGGAAAAAATCACTTCACAATTAAATCATGATTAGGGCCTAGTTTTCCTGCCTACAGGCCAGCTATGGCACATCAAGGCATAATTCCATCTTTATCTCTGGTTACACCTAAAACCTCAATGGTCCAGTATTGTTGTGATTCTCCAGGACAAGATTACATCAGCTGAAGACATCCTGGGAGGAACAAAATCTTCATCTGCATAGTTCCTCATTGTTCTAGGATTTTCCCTACACTCTCAGCTGCCCTCTATGCCCTCTGAGTCACCTTTTACATTTGTTACTCTCCCGATGTACTGAACTCTGTCTTCACTGAGTCATCTGTTACATTTGTTTCTTCCTATGTACTGAACAAAGGTGTGGCAAGCTCAGGCACTTTCCTCTTTGCTCCCTAGAGCAACACTGATCAGGGCCAAAGCTCAGCTTCTTCTCTAAGTCTCATTTTTTTCTATGTTTTCTGTCTAACAAACTAATTCGCCTTGTGCTGTAGTGGCTCACAGGAGACCAGGACTTACTGCAGAGGTTCTAGTAACGTCCCCTTTCCCTGTTCCCTACACTGCCCCTTCAACCAAAAGACAGCAATATGGAGACACATTCACAACTGGATGTCAGATTTTAACAAGGAATTCACAGTTAACATCTTACATAGCTGTGAAATAGGAATACTTTCCCCCTAGAATGGGGTTGGGTAGACTGCTAGAATTAATAAATAAATTCAGCAGGTTGTGAAATGCAAGATAAGTATGTGAAAATTACTTTATATCTAACATTATTAATGAATAATCCAAAAATGAAATTAAGAAAATACTTCTGGAATTAAAATCACAAAATTTGTTGAAATTTTGTTTAAAATTGTTAAAAACTAAGAATATTTCCCCCCAAATTAAAGTCCTAAATAAATAGAAAGAAGTTTGATATTCACAAATTAGAATACTTAATATTAAAATGGTATTACTTTTCAAATTGATATGCAATTTCAGTACAATCTCTAGCAAACTCCAACATGTTCCTTTTATTTCTCTCTTTCTCTGTTTTCCTTTCTCTTTCTTTTCTTTCTTTCTTTCTTTCCTTTTTTTTCTTTCTCTCTCAGAATTGGCAAACTGATCCTACTATTCATATGAAAATACCAAGCCCCTAGAATAGCAAAAATGTCTTTAAAAAGAATAAATTTGAAGTTAAAACATTAGATAATTTCATAATTTGCTACAAAGCTACCATAAAAAATGCACTGTGCTACTATTATAAGATATAGATCAATGACATACGACTGATACTCTAGAAAAAAATTACTTTTTTGGTAAATTGATAAAATAAATTCAATAAAGGTATCAAAATAAGGTAGTCTTTTCAAAGATGGTGCTGAGACAAATGGATGTCCCTGTGCAAAGGTGTGACATAGGACCTGTAGCTCATATCATAAACAAAAGTTAGCTGAAAATAGCTTATCAATATAAAAGACAAAACTATAACATTTTAGAAAAAATATAAATGTAAGTCATTCTGACCTTGAATAGGCAATATTTTCTCAGATGTAACACCAATAACATAAGAAAAAATAAATTTAACTTGACTACTATTAAAATTTTGTGAACAAATAAATATAACAGCAAAATGAGAAAATATTAGTAAGGGATGATTCTATATGGGAGCTAGGGAAGCCAGGTGTGCTAGTGCATGCCTATAATCTCAGCACTCTTGCAGGCTGAAGTGGGTGGATCACGAACTTGAACCTACCTTGGGCAGTTTAGCAAGGCTCTATCTCAAAACAAAGAATAAAAATGGTCTTGGATATAGGGTTAATGCCCTGGTTTCTGTTCCTAATACCACAAAACAAAATAAGAAAATAAATAAACAAATAATAATATAAAATAGTCCTGGGAAATAAAATGTAGAGATCTTCTGGGCATGGTGGCACATACCTGTAAACCCAGCACTTGGGAGGCTGAGGCAGGAGGATCACTGCCAATTGGAGGCCAACCTGGGCTACATAGAGAGAGCCTGTCTATATATATCTGATATTTAGTATAAAGACTATTTAAATCTTAAACATAGATAACCCAATTTTTCAAATGAGCAAAGGATTAGAATATTTTTCCAAAGGTGATTTACAGTAAAAAAGCAATAAAAAAAAATTTAACACCATCAGTTGTTAGGGATCTGCAAATAAAAATTGCAAAAAATACCACTTCAAACTTATTAAAATGGCTAAAGTAAAAGAAAGTATAATAAAACCAGTGTTGGCAAAGATGTAAAAAAAGTGAAATGCTCACACATTGCTAGTAGGATGATAAAATGATGCAGCCACATTTTATAAAACAGTTTAATAGTTTCTTGAGCTGAACCTCAGGTTTCTATATGACCCAACAATTATACTCCTCTGTATATATCCAACAAGGAGAAATGTAATCATGTCCAAACAGAACTAACTTGTATATGAAAGTCTGTAGTGATACTAGACATAACAGCTAAAAAGTGGGCCAAACTTAAATGCCCATCCACTGACCCAGGGATAAACAAATATGTTGTAACCTAACAATGAAATATCATTTATCTACAAAAAAAGAATGAAGTACTGATGCATGCTACAACAATGTGTAGAACTTGACATATGTCATGCTAAGTAAAAGGGTCAGACACAAAGCACACATAGAGTGCACATCCATTTATAGAAAATGTCCAGAATGTGAAAATTGATAGAAACAAAAATTAGGTTACTGGTTTGAAGCTTGTGGGAACAGGCAATGGAGAATGACTGCTACCTGGTGCAGACTTTCTTCATTGTATGACTAAAATACTCTGGAGTTTGATAGTCATGATATGTGCACAGCTTTTGGAATGAAGTATAAATCACCAAATTGTAGTTAAAAATGGTGTTTCTTTTTTTTTTTTTTTTGGTCCCGGGATTGAACTCAGGACCTTGTGCTTTCAAGGCAGGGGGTGGAACCACTGAGCTAAATCCCCACCGAGTTTCATTCTTAAGATTTGTATCTCAATAAAAGTTGAAAAATTGGTGTAATTTATCATATTCACAGAATACAGGATAAACACATATCACAATAGTTGCATAAAATGCCCTTGACAGAATTTAATAGTAATTTATATTAAATATTCAGCACATTAGGATTAAAGGGAATTTTCTCATTCCAATAAATGTCATCTTCAAAAACACTCAGCTAATACCATAGTAATGGTGAAAGAATAAATGCTTTCCCAATTTGATCAAGAATAAAAAAGAACATCTATCCTTACCATTTATTTCATATCTTTTATAAAAAAGAACTCCTTGAACGTGAAAGAAGAAAGAAGAAAAAAAGGTACATAAATTTGAAAGGAAGAAGTAAAACTGTAGTTTTTCTGTCAACATAATTATTTCTACAGCAAATACTAAGGCAGCTACAAAAAAGCTAGTAGAATTCACAGTGAATTAATTAAGGTTGCATTATAAATGGTTTATATATAAATTAATGTGAATTTCTATAACTAGCCTTAACTTTTAATTAGAAGTTTAAGTATCAGCTACAACAGTGCCAAGACTACAAGTTACTTAGGCATAAATTTAATCACATATGTACAAATTTCATTTATCAAATAATATGAAAATTTTCCAAGAGAAACTAAAGGAGGCAAAAACAAATGGAGAGTTACACTATTTTTGTGTATCAGAAGATTCAATATGTTAGCTTATCTTAATTGATTATTATAACTGATATTCAGGAAGCAATCAGAAGTAATCAATGGCATATATAAGTTACAAAAATATTGATCTTAAACTTACATTATTAAACAAAGAGATTAAAGAACTATGACACAGTACAGTTTATATAGCTAAGAAATACACATAAAATACGTTTTGGAAATATATATATATATATAACTCCAAGATAACTGTTTTAGTTATATTATAGGCTGTGTCAAAAAATAAACTATGCCAACAGACCAAATATGACTGTTCACTTTTTTATAACATTTTTGGAAGACAGATATGAGGGAGAATCCTCTAGTTTCCACAGAGACAATCAAGCCTACAAAAGTGAACATGTCTCCTATCTCACCATTTATAGAGGGAGTTTACCAACACTGGCTAGCCTGTTGTGATGTAAAAACTTCCAAAATATAGTAGCTCAAAACATATTGGGCAGGTTTTAAAATTTTTTTTTATTCATCTTACTGTATTGAGACAGGAAAACAATGCAAGAGTTAGAAAATTCCAGCCACCAAAATTTCTGTATCTGCTATGATTTGCTACCCTGTTCTGTAGACTAAACTGCCTTTATCATCACCATCCTCACTGGCTGGCTGACCACTGCCCCATGCACATTTTTTTCTGTGGTGGAGTAGAAGGAGTTGAAGCAAAGGGCAAGCATGTTTCTTTAAATAAATAGTATGAGAGTTACATGTATTACTTCCACCCACATTTCTTTGACAACAATTTAATTGTACACTTAGCTGCAAAAAAAAAAAAAAAAAAAAGACAGGTAATTAGAGACCTCAGTATGCCTTTAGGAAGACTGCTCTGTTCATTGATTGAAAAAAAAAAAGTATAAATAGCTGGGGATTTAGCTCAGTGTTTCTGCTGCCTGCCTCTCAAGTGCAAGGTCCCAAGTTCAATCCCTGGTACAAAACAAAAAACAAAAAACAAAAAAAACTACAAATATATATGGGGAAAGTCATCAGTGCTACAAACAGATTTAACACTTTTGAATAAATGCCTTTTCTAATGGGAAGGGAGAATAAAACTAAAAGTCATGGTTGAAAAGGAAAATCCAAAACAAAATAAACAATGAGAATAGGAAAACAGAAATTCTTGGTTTCTGTGTACAATCACGACTCAGAAATGTGTGAATATCTAAGTGACACTGACCATTAGGAAGATGGGGGCAGTTACAAATCTCCAGAAGAGTTCAGTATGGCAAGTTGAGGGTCATGGGGTTACTGAGATTTAAAACTTTCTCTCAGGGTGGTAAATGGACCCTTTCTTTAAGAATCATCCTCCTTTTTTGAGCAGTTGTCTAACTCTATGAGAAATCTTCCCAAAAAACCTGGTAAGTTTGTGCCTCTATGTGTGAGCATGCTGTGTAGTTTCCTATTTAAGTAATTATCTTCCTAAGTTTCCATTTCTTTTGCCATTAAGGAAACACTTCTTAACTATGTCTGTTTTATTGCCAAGTATAGTACTGTCCTGCAGTGACAACCAAACACGTTATAGAAAAAGCTCTTTCTTGGCAACAGCTAATACAGCAGATCAATCCTGGGAAAGATTAATTAAGGAAAAAAGAGAAAGCAAAATTACACAGTTCTCCAATGACCAAAGAGATATAACAACATAGGTAGAGGAGATAAAAAGTATAATAGGAGTATATTATGTGAGAAGTAATTTCCTGGATAATGCAAAAAAAAAAAAATACTGTAAAGAGACAAAGGGAAAAAACAGGTAATTCATTAAGGAGCAAAACCAAAAGGCTGTTAACTTATTCTATGGTTATTGTCCTTATTGCTATCAAGGGAGATGTAAATTACTACAACATTTAATGTGTCTTTCATTACAAAACAGCAAAACAGAACAAAATTAATACTGTATCACCCAGCACTAGTAAATAAATACATTTATTAATTGCAAGTGGGAGTACACCAAGATCTAGTAAATTTAAAAATAGTTTTTGACTATTAGTTCCAGTGATTATCTATCTAATAGAAAACAAAATAGTGATATATACAGGATATTTGAACAACAATGTTTACTGTTGCAGTTTTATCTATACAGACACAGTAATGCAGTATAAATGAATGCCCACCAGTTTAGATAAGATTGATAAAATGTGGTTTTGATATATTAAGCATTATAGAAGCAAATATTAAAAATAGAAAATTTCTATTTATCTGTCAACAATTAGGGCCCATTTGAGTCAAAACAAGTAAATAACCTGACCCTTCAATAAATATAATTTCATATATTTTCTGTGTGTAATAGCCTGGACAATGGTGTGAAGCATTACTGACTGCTGTGATTTTAATGTGTTCTCCAAAATGTATGTGTTAGAAACAAAAAGTGATAGTGTTGGTATGGGCAAGAGGAGCTAATAGAGATGACTGGGTCATGAGTGGATTACCACTGCTTTTGCAAGAGGGAATTTGTCATTACAGTAATGAAAAACAGGTTTATTCCCCTTTTGTCTTTCTACCTCTGTCTTCTTTATTTTTCTGCACAGGATAGTTCAGTGAGAAGACCCTCGCCACATGCTGGCCTCTAGATCTTGGACTTTCCCAGCTCCAGAACCATGGATCAATAAATTTCTCCTTATTATGATTAAACAGGTATCATGTTATTGCAGTACAGACAGGCTAAAACACTTACTATGATTTTAAGATTGGTTTTCTCAAAGTTCTACGTTTGTACAAATAGAAAGACTGTGATTATTATTTTATTTATTTCTCTTAAACTTTTGATTTAATTCAATAAGAAACACATAGACCTTCTGTAACTTAATCTATGAAGAAAGCAATGACCTAAAATTGTAACTGCAAGAAGATCTATGAATTTAGGCACAAAGTAGAGAGGGGGCAAGGGATCGCAGAGCTGTGTTTAAAGTGTTCTCGCTGAAGTCCCTTCCAAGCTCAGTGCTGAATCGAAAGGTCAATCTACTTCTATCCCTTATCATCCTTGGCCTATAGCATTTGACAGAGATGACCACTGTCTCCTTATTGACAGTCTCCTCTAGCTTTTTTAGATGTCATTTTTATATTGTTATCTTTCTTTTATTTCACTAGATACTCCTTCCAATCTGCTTTAGTAGTTCTTTATCTTCCCCTCAAATTTCTACTTTCAAAAACCTCAGAGGTCAAACCTTGGTCCTGTGCTATTTTATTTTTGTTTTTTATTTTTATTTTTTGCAATAATGAGGATGGAACTCAAACTCTTCACAATGATCTACATTCAAGCCTCTTTTTGTTCTTTTGTTTTTCACTTTATTTTGAAATGTAGTACCACTAAGTTGTTAATTTGTCCAGGCTGACGGGAATTTATGATCTTCCTGACTCATCCTCTCAAAGTTGAGATCACAGGAGTGGCTCATCACACCCAGTTCTATAATGTTTCCATTTATACTCATCCACTTTATCTAATCTAGTTTTCTAGGTGTATATACTATCTTTTGTATTAATTCCAAAATTTATATTCTTAGCCCAGAACATTCTCATAATTTCAAGATGTGTATATATACTCAGCTGGCTACTCCACAAATTTACTCAGGTACTTACTTCAATCTCAGTTCAAAAGCAAGCTACAGCTTTTACTCTTTCCCTCCAGAACCTGTTTCTGCCCTAGTCTCTGTCATCCATACGTTATAACTAATTTCACATAGACTGATGGTATGGGGATCATTTTTTTCTTACTGTCAGGATCTACCAAAAATTCTATTATTTTCACCATTGAAATCCAACAAAAATTTGATCAGTCCACTCACCCACTCTCTGCCTCTTTTTGCCTTTGTGGAATCACATTGGGATAGTTAGATAGATGGCAATAGATATATAGATATATCCTTTTTATTTGTTTTCATAGATCTGTATTTGCAACCCCTGAAATCTATTAACAAAAAACAAATGAAATTCTTTGAAAATATGTGGAAGCACATGTCCCTCCTGTGCTAAAAACTACAATGTTTGCCCATTTACTCATAGTTGAAATCTAAAGTCCATAAAATAATCTCTAAGTCTTTAAATGACCTTCAGATAAATGGCTTCTCTGATTTCTATTACTTCTTTTTCCTTATCTCTCCACATAGCAGCCCACTGGCCTCTAGCACTTCCTTGAACACCAGAAGTCAATCTCCGTCTTCAGAACTAAGCTGTACCTCTCCTCTGGACCCAGAACGCTTTTACATCAAATAGGTGTTTGGTCCATATCTCTTTAGAAACTTTGCTAAAATCTTACTTTCTCAGTGAGGCCTACCTAACTACACTTTACCAGATACAGAAAAGGCAAGTTTGGACATTTGTTAAAGGTAGAAAAGACATACTCTGCAGGGTGAGAATGGGCTGATGAAAAGGCTCACAATGACCCCAAGGATAAGGAAGAGATTTTTGTACCCAAAGTTCCAGCTTTGGGTTTCTTGTCATGCAAATAAAGGATTGAGGCATTTGTTCTATCAAAAATTCACTTGGTGTTTGCCAGGCATAAACTGTGCTATTGAAAAACTTGCATGGTTTCCTGATGGATGCAAATGAAGGGTCAGGAAGAGTGTCTTCTGACTGGTTGTACCCACATGTAAATGAAGAATTGAAAATAGCATCTTCTGATTGATCCTGGAAACAATGCCAGACTTAGGTGAAGGATTAAATTCCACTTTTCTGATTGGTCCACAGTGCTCAGCTGTAAGCCTGATGTAATTTTGGGTCTTGTGTTCTGCACATCTCCTCCCTTTTTAGGAAACATTTCAATCAGCCTGTTAGCCATGGGTTTTATGACCTTTGACACATTTCCCCCAGTTGGTTGGCTGGTTTTCCCCAGCCCTAATCTCCTGCCTCAATACTATATAATATTCCATCTGTTCTCTCATGATATTGCCAGGATTGTAAACCTTCTTGCTCTTCTCCTCTTATATTTTTTCTATAGAATTTATCATCTACGCATATTATTGTTTCTTATTTTCGCACTTATTTTCCATGGCTTATCTCTCATTAGCTAGATTATAAATATCCTCAGAGCAGAGATCTTTGTTAAATTGTCAGATATATTTCAAATGCCAGGAACAATGCCTGGTAAATAATAGACAGCAAATGCTGGATGGATGGACAGATGGACAGATAGATAGACATAATTTGGGAAAGGAAGTTGAAAGGAAACTTTTAAGGTGGAGACATAGCTACAAGCAGGAACCTCTTGGGGCAGAGTAAAGAGAACGTTCTCCCCCCCCCGCCACCCCCCATTAAGTTTATTGGTACTTTTTAGGGATAAAACACAGTTACATTCATCTTTGGGATCTTGCACCATTACATGAGTATCCTGGTTCTTATTTTTGCCCCTTCCCCTGCCCTCCCTTCACCCTCTCCACCCTTCCCTATTTTCAAAGACTTTGTTTCCATTTTTTTCCTTTTCTTACATTTTTTCTTTTCCCTTCTTTCCCTTCCCATACCCCTCCCACTCCCCCCGCTCCTTTAGATCTTTTCATCCTATTACACAATATCAATTATACATTTTTAAGATTACAGTATCAAGATCTAGGAGACATTACCACAGATTTTACAAAATTTAAAAGGATATAGAAAGCATATTACAAAAATCTTTTTTGAAATA
>NW_004624757.1:19256318-19339480 GCF_000247695.1 Heterocephalus glaber | reverse complement strand
GGTTGTTCCATCTCATTTCCCTTTGGGGTTGCTGTAGGTGATCTGGAAGTCTGTTTTTGAGGCTTGTTTATGTGTCTTCTCATTTCCATGGGGGTGAGGTGTGCTTCTGGTGCCTGTGTGTCTCACCTTTTCTGCCCCAGGAGCCTGGGATGGCAGCAGGGGAGCTTCCTTCTGGGTGCTGGGACCGGCTCACCTTCTTTGCCCTAGGATCCTGGGATGGCAGTGGGGGAGCTTCCTTCTGGGTGCTGGGACTGGCTCAGCTTCTCTGCCCTAGGAGCCTGGGATGGTGGTGGGGAGCTTCCTTCTGGGTGCTGGGCTCCTAAGCTGCTCTGTATCATGAAAGTATCTTATTTCTCCATCAATATTGAAAGATAGTTTTACAGAGTACATCAGTCTGGGTTGGAAGCTGTTTTCCTTTAGGGCTTGAAATATGTCACTCTAAGCTCTTCTTGCCTTGAGGGTTTGCATTGAGAAGTCTACTGTGATTCTGATCAGCTTTCCTTTGTATGTGATTTGTTTCTTTTCTCTCACTTCTTGTGGAATTTTGTTCTTCTGTTGGATTACAGAACATTCTTGAATCCTTAGATAGAAACATCATTGAAACAGTTATATTGTTTGAACAGAACACTTCTGATGCATTGGTTGGGAACAAGATGCAGCACACAGGGTTACATTTCAAATATATATATATATATATATGAATATATTTTGTAAATGACTAAATGAACAACCACCCACATTTCTGGAATGTCTGAATGTGAAAGGGATAAATGTTAATGACATTGAAAATATATTCTATGAAATAAGAGTAGATAATAATAAGTAAAAAAGAAAAAAACAGTTCAGTGGACCCCTCACTTACTCAGTAAGGTTCCTAAGGACTGGTTATAATTAAGTCAATACTGCTGAGATCTGGATGTTTACCTGGGTATATAGATAACAAGAGGCAGAAGAGTCTTCCACTAACCTAATTAACCAAGTTGTTCATATGTCAAGCTGTTTGTAACTTGAGGATCCATTGTGAATAGGTAAATTAAAGATACTTTCTCTAATCATCAGAAAAATATGGACATCTATGCATAGGATGCTTAGAGAACTCTCAATAAATACGAACAGAAAAGATATTGAGATATGTTACCGCTTGTATCTAGATACCTCAGCAGAAAGTTTATCTAGGGGCAGAACATTATGACTTGCTTCCAGGTGTCCCCCCAAAGCCTCATGTGGTCATAGGTGGAGCTTTTAAGATGTGGCTAGATCTACTTTGTGTGATGCTGGGAATAAGTGTGCGATGTTAGGGTCAAGGGAGTGTGATTAATGTTAGTTCACTGATTGCTTTGGCATAGTTCTGGGAGTGAATAATGGGAAGGCCTTCCCTGTGTGTGAGTGCTGTTTGCCCTAAGGATGGATAGCCTGGATAGAAATATAAAGGATAGAAAGAGGCCTTCTGTGGTCATTTGCTGCTTCTTCACTACTTTGCTGCTTTGCTCCCTTATGCCTCCCATGAGCTCTTTCTCCTCTGTGATGCCCCCCTGCCGTGCCACCCTGCCTTGGAGCCAGCCAACTATGAACTGAAGCCTGTACAAACTGTTAGATAGAAAACCTTTCCTCCTTTAACTTTGGGTGTCAGATATTTTGTCTCAGCAACAAAAAGTGAATAAGATAGCATATTAGAATCAAATGGACAGAATTTTAAGACAAAGAGAGAATTCTAAAGCCTGCCAGAGAAATGCATCAAGTCAAATTTAAGAGCAAACCCCCCATTAGACTAACAGCAGATTTCTCAGCAGAAATCTCACAGTCCTGGAAGGAATAGAATGGAATAACTGCTAGCCAAGATTATTACACCAACAAGGCTATCCTTTGAAAATGAAAGAAAAATAAAGACTTTTACAAGACAAGCAAAATTTGAGGGAATTTATGACCTAACAAAAGCCTAACAAAAATGCTTAAGAAGTCTTACACCCAGAGGTGGAAGACCAATAACTTCATCAATGAAAGCATGTGAAAATATAAATGCCACTAGAAGAGAAGATACACAAATGAAAAACAGAAAATATTTAAACATCAATACAGTAAACTATCAGGCCACACACAATAATAATAATAATAATAATAATAATAATAATAATAACAACAACAACAACAGGAATAAAAGAACAAAAAACATTCAAAATAACTAGAAGAAAATTTTAAAAATGATAGAAGTTCTGACCTTTCAATATTTACCTTGAATGTAAATCCAGTAAATTCTTCATTTATGAAGTTTGTAGTCTTAATGGAATCAATAAAATGATCTAATCATATATTATCTACTAGAAACTCACCTCACCAGTAAAGCCATACCAGACAGATAAAGAGTGTAGAAAATGGTAATCCAAACAAATGGAAACCTCAAGCTAGCCCAAGAAACTATGATTACATCTGACAAGGACCTTGGGACAAAAACTCTAAGAGTCACAGAAAATCACTATATAATGATCAAAATATCAACAAGATGGCATAAATATCGTAAATCTGTCTACCCCCAATGTTGGAACACCTAATTTAAAAAAACACAGTGTTAGAGCTAAAGGATGAAACAGGTTCAAATATAATACAAAAGAAGGAACTTTCTCTAGAGCAGATCATGTTTTAGGCCACAAAGCAAATATTAACAAATTCAAAAAGTTGAAATTATATCCTGTATATTTTCTAATCAAAATATAATAAAACAAGAACCCAAAAGAAAAGATTCTTTTAATTGTACAAATACATAAGAACTGAGCAACATTGTTTTGAACTATATGTCATTAAAAGAATCAAAAGAAATTTTAAATTATTTTATTTCTTTTTATTTTTTATTTGTACTTGTTTGCAATACATTATGATTATAATCCTCTTGGGGAACTTGTACATGTACATAGAATATCTTAAAATCTTTCTTCATTCTCTTTCCTTCCCTACCTCCCCTACATCTCTTAGTCTTCTTCCCCTTTGTACAAGATCTATCTCCTTATTTTCTAGTATCTTTTATTTTCTTCTTTATTTATATTTTGAGTTTCTCATATAGGAGTAACCCCATCATACTATTTAGACTTTTGTGCCTGATTTATTTCAAGTAACATTATGGTTTCAAGGGGCATCCATTTTTTCTACAAATGACCTTAGTTTATCCTTCTTTATGGTACCATACCACTACATTATGTATAAATATAGATAAGCATGTATTACTGCAATGTGACGTCTTTAACTCTTTCAGAAAGATACTTAAAAGGGGAACAGCTGGATCAAATGTAATTTCTATTTTTAGGGGTTTTTTTGGATTTCCAGAACTGTTTTACTACTTTACATTCCCATCAATAATATAGAAGTGTTTCTATATCTGTACAGCATCTCCAGCACTTGCTAACATTTGATTTCTTGATGATAGCCATTCTTCCTAGAGTAAGGTGAAATCTTTGAGACAAATAAAAATGAAAATAAAACATAACAAACCCTGATAGATGAAACAGAAACAGTACTGAGATGATACTTTATAACAGTAAATTGAAAGATTACAAAATTGAAATTACACTTGCATTACATTAAAAAATTGAAAGATTTTAAGTGAAAAAACCTAACAAAGCATCTTAAGGATTTTGAAAACTGAGGACAGATGAAATCCAACATTATTAAAAGTAAAGAAATAACAAATGTCAGAACAGAAATAAATGAAATAAAGACTAAAAAATGCAAAAAAATAATAAAACAGCTACTTCTTTGAAAATATGTTTTAAAATAACAAACCTTTTGCTTGACTATTCAAGAAAAAAAGAGAAGACCCTAACACAAGTAGTAATGATGAAGTAGAAGCTATGTATTACTACTAATCCTAGCTACTCAGAAGGTCGAGATGGGAGACATGCAAGGTTATTGTCAGCTTTGGCAAGATAGTAAAAAAAAATCACCAATGTAGGGGTATTAAAACTGACACAACAAAATTTCAAAGAATTACTGGAGATTATTTTGCAAAACTATGTGCTTAAAAATTCATAGAACTAGAAGATATGAAAGTTTGTGTACACATATGATTTACCAAATTGAATAAAGAAGAAATAAAAGTCCCCAATAGGCTAACTAAAAGTAAAGAAATAATTAAAATAATTTAAAAACCCTCCCAGTAAAAAATAAGCTTAGAACCAGATGGCATCATGCTGAATTTAAACATAAAGAATTCTTTGCAAAATACAAGTAAAAGAATAGGAGACACTTCAAATTCATTGTATCAGTCCAACATTACCATGTTTCCAGGAATTGAAAAGAAGAAGAAGGGGGAGGAGGAGAAAGAGGAGGAGGAGGAGGAAAGAGAGAGAAAGGAAGGAAAATAGGAAAATCATGCAGCAATATCCTTGATGAACATAGATGCAAAATTTCTCAACATAATAAATCAAGAGCATATCAAGAAAACAATTCACCCTGATCATGTTAGCTGCTTCCCAGGGAAGAAAGAATAGTTCAACATTTCCAAATCAATAAACAATCTATCACATGAACAGAACGACAGAAAAACACCCCATGATATTCTCAATAGATGCAGAAAAAAATTTGATGAAATTTAATATGTTTGTTACACAGATTTGATGCAGTCAAAATACCAAAAGCATATTTCACAAGATTAGAGAAAACAACCTGAAAATTCATTTAGAACCAGAAGAGATCCAGAATAGCAAAAGTAATTCTGGGCAACAAAGGCAAGGCAAGGGGCATTACAATCCCAGAATTGAAATATACGTCAAAGCTACTGTTATAAAAACATTCTCCTCACAAAACAAAACAAAGCAAAACAACAACAAAATACCTAGACCAGACAATCAATTGAACAGATTAGAAGATCCAGAAACAATTTCAAACATACTTGGCCACCTTATCTTTGACAAAGGGGCTAAACACCTTCACTGGAAGAAAAATTGCCTCTTTAAAAAATGGTGCTGGAAAAACTGGCTTTCCACATGCCAAAGGTTAAAACTACATCCATGTCTCTCACCATGAACTAAACTAAAATCAAAATGGATCAAAGATCTAAATATTAAGACAGAAACACTAAAAAATACAAAAAGCAAACACTAAATCTACTGGAAGATAAAATAGGTAGAACTCTTGAAGACATAAGTGTAACCCAAGACTTTATGAACAAAATCCCAAGTCCACAAGAAATATCACAATAATTAATAATAATAATAACAGGAATCAATCAATAGGAAATAACAGGAACTGGGATCTTATCTTACTAAAAAGCTTTAGCGCAGCAAAAGAAACCACCGAGTGAAGAGACAATGTACAAAGTGAGAAAAAATTTTGCCAACTGCTTTTCAAAGAACTGATATCTAAAGTATATAAAGAACTAAAAAAAATCAGACCCCGCCAAATTCAAAGACTCAATCCAAAAGTGGGCATTTGCAATGAATAGCCACTTCTCAGATGAAGTACAAACAGCAAATGTAAAAAATGTTCAACATTGGTCATTCAAGAGATGCAAATTAAAACAACACTGAGATTTCATCTCACTCCAGAAAGAATGTCTACCATCAAAAAATGCTGGTGGGGCTGTGGGGAGCAAAGAACGCTTCTCCAGTGTTGGTGGGCGTCTAGACCGGTGCAACCACTCATCAGTATAAAGATCCCACAAAAAAACTAGGATTAGAGATCTCATTTAATGCAGCTATTCCTTTTCTGCACATCTTCCTGAAAGAATTAGAAGCAGCTCATTAGCTCATTAGCACACTCGTGTTTATAGAAGCAGAATTTGTAATAGCTAAATCTTGGAATCAGCTCAAATGCCCATCAACTGATGAAAAGATAAAAAAAGAAGTGAGTTTTTTTTAAAGATAAAAAGAAGTGTTTTTTTTTTAAGATAGTGGAATACTATTCTGCCATAAAAAGAAAACCTTGAAACATTACTAGACAAATAGATGCACCTTGAGACCATACTCAAGTGAAATAAATCAGGCATATATGTTTAAATATTGCATTGTTTTTCTGGTGTGAGAAATTGAAAGAATAAATAAGAACCAAAATGTACAATAGATATTGCTAAATAGGGAGAAAATGGTCAAGTAGGAAGGTGTATAAGGGAGGAGGGAGGGGGAAAGGAAGGGAGAAAAGAAAATAGAAGGAAATGGAAAAATGGAAACAAAGCTTTTGGAAATAAAGAGGGGAAAGAGGAGTCAAGAGAAGAGAAGAGATTGGGAAAAAAGAAGAATCAAGATGTATTATGTACAAGCACAAATTCCCTATGATGAATGTGATAATTATGTATATCTGAAATGTACCAATATATTATTTTTAAATTCAACATATTTTCATGGAAAAATCCTGGATAAATAGATTTAGAAAGATTATACCTTAACATAATAGGTTTTTTGTTGTTGTTTTTTAGTACCAGGGATCGAACTCTGGACGTTGCATTTGTGAGGCAGGCGACAGCACCACTGAGCTAAACTCCCCGCCCACCTTAACATAGTAAAGAATATACATTGAACAAACTGACAGCCAATATCATATTGAATAGGGAAAAATTGAAAGCATTTTCTCTAAAATCAAGAATGAATCAACAGTGTCCACCCTAATCACTCTTGTTAAATACAGTGTTAAAAACTTTAGCTGGAATAGTCAGTCAAGGGACAAAAACAAAAAAGGCTATATATAATAAAGGAAGAAGTCCAATTACCCCTGTTTGTAGATGAAATGTATGGTTCTATACCTATAAAACTCTAAAAAGTCCATCCAAACTCTCTCATAAAATGATAAAGTCAGTGAAGCAGCAGGATACAAATGGACCTACAAACAACTTGTAGCAATTTTTATTATGTGCTTAATACCCAAAGCAATCTATAGATTCAATCCAATTATAATAAAAATATCAATGACATTCTTTACAGAACCAAAGTAAAAACAATGCTAAAATTTCTACTGAATCACCAAAGACCCCAAATAGCCAAAGCAATCTTAAGCAAAATGATCAAAGTTGTTGGCATCACAACACCTGATTTCAATAATAGAGCCATAGTAACCAAACAGCATGATATTTTCATAAAAACATCTGCATAAACTGATGGAACAGAATAAACCCACACATGTAAAGCCAGCTAGTTCTTGGGGGAAAATGCCAAAAACATAAAGTTGAAAAAAGGAGAATCTCTTCAATAGATGGTGCTGGGAAAACTGGATATGCATATAAGAGGACTTTAGCCTGACCCTCATTTTAGCCATATTCTTGTCACTGGAACAAAATACCCAACATTCACAATTAAAGAAGGAGAGGTTTATTTTGGCTCATAGTTTCAGTCCATGGTCAGTTCACTCCAAACCAGAAGTGTCCTGCTGAAAGGGTGTGATACAGGAAAGTTCTTCATCACAAAGGAGCTGAGAAGCATGGAAAGATGGAGGAGCTCAAGACAAGATCGCACCCTTCCAGATTATGCCCCCAGTGACTGAGCTCTAACCAGTGTCCCTCTCCAAACAGCACATTCAGTTACTAAACACATCAATGAGTGCATCCACTGATGAGTGTGGCATCACTCTAACTCTAATTCAATCACCTTATAAACACATGAGACTTTGGGGGAATATTTTACATTGAAATCACCACATTCCACCCTGGCTCCCAAAGGTTCATGTATATCTCATTATACAAAATGCATTCAACCCTTCTCTAAAAATTGCTAAGTTTTAACAGTCCCAGAATTGCTGAGAAGTCAAGGTCCCAAGTCTTATCTGAGACACAAGGCATACACTTGGCTGTGAGCCCCTGTAAAAAATTTAAAAGAAAAGTAAATACTTCCAACAAAAATAGCACACAGTAAACATTCCAATTCCAAAATGGAGAAATAGGGGAATAGAAAGGTATGGGACTAAAGCAAGAATGAAACCCAGTACAGCAAACATGACATCCTGTAGTTCTCTGTCCACCACCCAGGCAGGATGCAAATTCCAAAGGCCTTGGCCAACCCCACCCCTATGGCATTGTTGGTTATAGACCACATGGTATATCTCTTGGGGTGGCTCCACTCACCACCTGTGGCTTTCCTTAACTGGCATTCCATGTTCCTAACTTCCTGGGTCTCCACCGTACTTTTAGCTTCACATTCAGAGTCCCACATACTACCTTCTCGGTGGTATACTTCCTTGACTCCACCAGCCTTTTTTAAAAATCTTGATGGAAGCTTCAATTACCTCATAACTTTTGCATTCTGCATACCTGATAAACCAGCACTATGTGAAAGATACTAAGTTCTGCTGCCAATGAGAGCAGTACACAGGCACTCTTACAACATGGTAGCAGAGGCCTCTGCATTCCTGCATAGGTGAATACTGTGAAATGAATCCATAAGGAGTCAACTCCATAGGCAGGCTTTCTTTAAAAGAGGGCCCAGGGCTCTCTTCTTAAATGAAAACTTTACAATTTTGTACCCTTAAAGCACCAGTTTTTGGGGGCTCAAAGTTCTTGAAATATCTTTAAGCCATTTTCCCTATTGTCCTAATGTAAAGTACTTAACTTTTTTAATGCTAATCTTTTTAGTAACTGTCTTCTTCTTGACCCAAACTTTGTAGTGTCTTTTCTGGTGAAAGTGCAAAATTTCACACTTTTTTCTATTGTAATGTTTGCTTATTTTCACTATAAATCTGGCTAAAAATAGCAAGCAGAAGTTAAGCTACAGACTGAATGCTGAGCTGCCTGCAGATTTCCTCCAGCAGATTAATTAATCCATCCTCCTTAATTTTAGTTTCCTGAAAAGTCTCAGCACATGTGCAAAATGAAAACAAATGTTCTGCCAGAGTATATCACACATGGCCTCTATTCCAATAGCCAATGGAGTCCTTATTCTCAACAGAAACACCCTGAATACGCCCTTTGTGGTCTACATTCCTATCAGCATTCAAATCTTGTGAGATCCTACCAGAATCTCCCATTGGTCTCCTCTTACAACATCTAAAGCTTCTCTAGCCTGCGTCTTCAAAACTTTACAAACTCCTCTGATGAATGAATTCCAAAACCTTCTCAAGCATATGACTAAGTATTGTCAGAACAATCCACATTTGCTACCAATATTTGTCTTAGTCATTTTTCCATCATTAGGATGAAATACACAACACCCGCATCTTAGAGGAGAAGAGGTTTATTTTGGCTCGCAATTTCAGTACATGGCTGACCATGGCTCCAAGGCAGAAGTGGCCTGGTAGAAGGGCATGGGAGAGGATAACTGTTCAACACATGGCAACCAGGAAGCAGTGAGAAGAGAAGGAGCCAGGAGTAAGAACGCACCCTTCCAGGTCTCATCCACAGTGACCCACCTCCACCCAGTCCCCACCTCTTAACAGCACATTCATTCAGCTACTGACCTCATCCATGATGGATACACTGAAGCATACAGTGCTAACTTTAACCTGCCTTCCAATCACCTTCCACACATTCTAGATTGTGAGGGACCTTTTAGTTCTAAATCATAAAATCTCATCTCTTACTCTTTACCAAAACCAACACAAGATAAATCAAAGACCTAAATATATGACATAAAATTCTAAAATTACTAGAAAAAATAAGGAAAACATTCCACAACATTGTCATCAGCAATGATATTTTGGTTAGGATCCCCAAACACACAAGAAACAAAAGCAAACACAGGAAAATTTAATTACATCAAACTAAAAACCGTTTTCACAGGAAAGGGAACAATCAACAGAGTGAAGAGGCAACCTATAGAATGGGAAAAAACATTTTCCAACTATTCATGTGAGAAAAGTTTGATCTAGAATATATAAGGAAATAAAATCCTGTAAAACAATTAACTTAATTAAAATGAGTAAATGATCTGAATAGATATTTCTGAAGAGAAATATAAATGTTTTACAAATACATAAAAATATACTCAATATCATTAGCCATCAGGAAAATATAAAACAAATCTAAAATGAGAAACCATCTCACTCCAATTACAATGAGCATTATGAAAAGATATAATAATAAGTCAGGTGTTATGGTATATGCCAGTAATTCCAGCCCTCTAGGAAGTAGAGGCAGGAGGATCACAGGTTCTGACTCAGCCTATGAGTTAGAGAGACCCTGATTCAAAATTTTAAAATAAATAGAAATAAACAAGGCTGGCAATGTACCTTAGTCCCAAGGCCTTGAGTTTAACTCCCAGAACAATAAATAAATAAAATGCTGGCAAGAATGTGCAAAAAATCAACATTTCTGTACTATTGATTGGATGGTAAATTAGTGTCACCATTATGGACAAGAGTACGGAGGTTCGGAGGTTCCTCAAAATATCCAACTATCCCACTTGAGGGGCTGTATCCAAAGTAACCACTATGTATCAGCATATCAAAGAGAGAGCTGCATTCCCACATTTACTGTGGCATTGTTCACAATAACTATGGTGTAGACTCA
Source organism: Heterocephalus glaber (assembly GCF_000247695.1). The sequence goes on along the minus strand of NW_004624757.1, from coordinate 19,329,069 downwards.
GTCTAGGGGCCAGCCAGCAGATGGATATAGAAAGAAAACATGTTATAGATACACAATGGAATATTATTCATCTGTAAAAATGAATGGAATCATGTCATTTGCAGGCTAGTGTCTGGAACTGGAGGGGATCATGTTAAGTGAAATAAAACCATCCCAGAGAGACCAGTACACATGTTCTCTCTCACAGGTGGAATTTAAAAACAGTTGACCTGAAAGTACAACAATGACTTATAGATACTGTGAATGGTAGGGAGGTTTGGAAAGAGAGAGATTGGATTTGATCATTGAATGCTATGGCCCATGTGAAAATATCACCCTAAACTCCATTAATATTAATATGTTAATAAAAGGAATTTTAAGTACAAATAAATTACTCATCTTTCAAGACTAGTGTGCTTTCTCACAAGTTTATTTAGTCTTTCAGCCTCTGTGCTTCCAATACTAACTTACTCTTTCTATTTAGTATCTCATTTCCTTCTCTTAGCTGCCTTCTAAGGTATATACTTTATCTCTCTTTTAAATTAAATACTTTATGGTATTTAACAAGGTCTGCAACATGAACACATTCTAGATCTGAACATATATTTTCCAAAAGTGTGAACAACTTGTCATACTTATCACTGGTTCACATCTTACCATCTTTATTATAGAGAGAGCTCTATGTGTTTTCATTCTCTTCAAACTCGTAACTGAACTGCATGCCTCGATCTGATTGGAATCTGATTAAATAAGCTTAGGATAGACACAGAGTGACAGGGAACAAAAATGAGAAGCATATTCCTGGGTTTGGTAATTAATATAATGACTCTGGCAAGGGAAGGAAAGATTATTATACATACTCATATAAATATATGCACATAAATATTTGGGTAACTGATTCATAGATGATATTTTGTACAGATTAATTCATCAAGCTTGATCTAAGAACCTCAGAAAAGAATTTGTAAACATGGGTCACTAAAGGCAGAATTGAAGAACCCTGAAGCCAAATAAAACTGAATAAAGTAGAGCATAATATGAACAGTGAGAATAAGATACATATAAAAGGGGAAAGCTGTGCAGAGAAGGTCTTTTGAACACTATTAGTGATTTCTTTCTAAGTGCAAACAAATTCAACCAATAAAAATTGTTTTATATATTGAATAAATTGTCAGGGATTATTTGCAAAAGATTGCTAGGAGAAACCTAAAATTAAGTGCAGAGATTTGTATATCCATCTTTCTGAAAACATAAATTTATTCTTGATCCCTAACCTCAGAAATTAAAATATAATAAATTTATTTGATAAATTTTATAATAACAAGTAATGATTCACTATAAATAAGGAATGTACCTTACGTTTAATTTTCACTATCAAAAAAAGTCTATTTTAGGGTTTAAATTTCACAATAGATTACTCAAATATAATCCATAAAGAAATAGAACACATCTATAAGATCTTGTAATTTCTTTAAAATTGGTATATTTCCAGATATTTCTGTACTATATCATACTGATACTTTGGTAATGAGGCTTTTTCATATGTACAAGCTGATTAGGACAGATTGTTTAGTATTTATTCTTTGTAAGTAATGATTCTGTCTCCTCATCTTCCACCTTTAGTTGTTTTTTTTTTCACATTCATATCTATAATCCTTTTTTTTTATTCTTGTTTTCCCACATTAGGGTAATTGTGCTGGCCTTCTCATTCTCACTATTCTATTATCCCTACAATATGCTGATCACTATCTGTGCTTTTATCCCTACAATATGCTATTATTCACATGTGTATAAATTTTAGATCCTTAAAGCTAAACATTCACTGCTAGTCCATTGCTTAAAAACCTTCAGCATTCTCCCAGTGTTCATTAGCCTGATATTATAGGTGCTCCATAACTTTGTTTTAATCTCGACTCATCAATATTGGTTTTCTCCTTCCTTATACCATTACTTAACTCTGTATTCCCAATGCTCAAAAGTCCTCAACCAGGATTTTTTCTCCTTCCCAGAGACACTGGCAATATTTAAAGAAAATTTTAGTTATCATTATAGCATATAGGGTATGCTAATGGTATTTAGCCTGTAGAATAGAAGAAGGTGATTAAACATTCTAGAGTGCATAGGATGACTACCCACAGCAAAAATTATTTTATTAGTATTTTATAATAATAATTAATAATAACTCTTAATAATGCCATGGTTGAGAAATTCTACAATAATTTAAATCTCTGCATATGTTTTTCTTTGAATGGAACTTTCCTATTTTCTCTGTTACCTATTCTTCAATGTTTAGCAGTTCTTTAGGATTTTGTTTCAAAAGTATCAGTCCATCGAGATTATTTGTTCTGAATCCTATAACCATATATCTTTTGTTGAATCTATTTGACACTGATCACATACTATGTTGGTATGCAAAAGTGAGATTTATATGCATCATATGTATTCTTCAAAGATAGCCAAACATTTTTAGCAAGATCACAGATACTAAAATGAATTTTTAAAAATTTACAGGCATTCTGAGGATTTCATTGTACTAGGAAATATAATGTGAAATTCTAACATTTCTAAAAAGCAGATTCATTGACATTACTGTTAATGATGCTGATGATGGAAATTAATTAATTTGAAATAGTATTAGAGTTTATAATAAAGTTATAAGACCTTTTTAGTTAATAACTGACAATTGGCTTATGGGATGAGTGAAGTATGATGATACCATCCTTTACACATACTTCTTGGTTTGTAGGGTAAAATATCTTTTTCTCCCTTAATTCTTCAGTGAATACAGAACTTATTTCCAAATTCTTGTATTTTTTTTTTTTTTTTTTTGGTACCGGAGATCGAACTCCGATCCTTGTTCTTGCAAGGCAGATGACAGAACCACTGAGCTAAATCCTCGGCCCTCCAAATTCTAACTGGCTTCCATTTGTGACTTTTAAAATTAGATGTAATGCTGCCTTGAAAATTTACCATAAAAATTTTCATCTCTCTTTTCCCATTGTTATTTGTTTCTAACAATGAAAGGAAAAAGAATAATGATGACCTTGTTCATTTGTGTTTTAAAGGCAGGAGGACTCTTCATGAAAATCCATTCAGAAAAAATTTGCATGAAGGAAAATGAAGACTAAGCTACTGCTTTCCTGTGTCATGAAAACCATGTACTATTTTATGTAGTTGTAAAATATATGACTGCTTCCCATAATGCACGTGAGTGACAAGCAAGTCTGCACAATATCCCCCTTAATTCCAAGTAATAGCAGCCTACTTGAGCCAGCACTGGAACAAAGGAAATTAATCTAATTCTTGGAGTTTCGATCTGCAAAGATGTATCTGGTCTCTGTGCACTAGTGGAATCCTACTCTGGGAATGAAGTTATGGGTTCTAGAGGATTGCTAATTGTTAAGAGGTACATTGATTTCATTAGGGTGGTAGCTACTCTCTCCTGCTTAATTCAAAGGAAAAAAGATTATTTTAAAGTTTGAGCAAAGCCTGTCCATCTACCTTAATTAGCTTAAGAAAAAAATATCTATATCTGTGAAATAGGAAAGTCACCATAAAATTACATCATCTGGAAGAGACACAGAATTTTTTCTCTTAAAAGGTATAATCAGATGGATACAGATAGAGCTTTTGTTTTGTTTTTTGTTTTTAAACATGCAGTTCCAGATTTGTGCCCATATTTTTTGCAACTCCTTGCCACATGAAAGTTTTCAGATGCTATTCTCATGTTGCTATGAGCACCGCAGCTTGATGTGGAAAACGTAGATGTGTAGCTACTTCTTTAACATTATGGACCTAAAAACAAGTCTCACTGGGATCTTGTGCACATATGTTACTGATGCTCTGGTTCCAAATCTGTAAAGCCATAAGTATTCTATTCTCTATGAGATCTCCTACTTCTCATCAAAAGCACCATCCCAGCAGAGGGGATCTAGATCTGTCTGTAAGCCCCACAGTCTATTCTCTCTCAGTGGGTACTTCTTTAATTTTATCTGAAAATCTTTCTATGCCTTTCACTTACAGATCCTGAAATTTCCTTTTCCTTAAAGAGTCAAGAATCTATTCAGTGGGTTAAGTTTTAGTTCATATCTCCTCTTTGGTGGAACTCCTTAGACCCTGTCCAGTGACACTGCCAGATATGGTTTACAAAGACATCCTTGAAAATCAGTTTCGGCCGTATTTGTAAGGACCTTGAATTTCAAAAACAGTTTTTGGTAATTTTTGTTTTCTGTGAATTTAGTGCTTCAGAGAAATTGTTCAGGGAGTAAAGTAAGCATGAATTAGAAGACAGTGGAGATCAGATGGATCCTTACTCGATTTTTCCACATTTAAACACTTGAGGCAGGGCATGGTGATGCACACCTGTAATCCCAGCACTCAGTGAATTGAGGCAGGAAGATTGCTGTGAGTTCTATACCAGCCTATGCTACATAGTAAGTTCAAGGCCAGCCTGAATTACATAGGGAGGCCATATCTCAAAAACTAAATAAATAAAAATAAAAACCTGATTTCACTTTGGAGAGCAGGAGTGATACAAAGGACCGGACAAGGGCCGGGGATTTAGCTCAGTGGTTCTGCTACCTGCCCCACAAGCACAAGAACACCAGTTCGATCCCCAGTACAAAAGAAAAAAAAAGGACAGGAAAAGATATACAACAAAGAGGTGAAATTGTAGGACTAATATTCAGTAGGACATTTGAAAATAGAGAAATGTGGTGGATTCCATAAGGCAAAGAGGAGGTGATTAAAACACTGAAGACAGTAAAAAGGAAGAAAAGAAGAAAGGAAAAATAGATGAGTATCAAACTTGATAATGTCTATAGTAAAGGATTAGAGGAAGAAAAGTTATTTAAAAGTCTGAAAAGAATGAAAGTACGAATCACCACAGATTAGGTATTTGTGTTAAGGAATTAAAATATGTATCTTCACACTTAACTATTTGGGGGATGAAGAAAAACAGGGCTTTATTTGTACAGTAGGCTGACCATATAATTGTCCGAACTAGGACACTTTTGAAAGTGAAAAGTGATACCAGTAGCAAACATATTATTCAATCTACAGAGGTATAAATTAGCACTGTCCCTAGAATGCTGAGCATTCAGTCACTCTGGATGGGAGGAATGAGCTGGAGACTATAACAGGCCTTGTAGTTGCTATAAGAAAAATAAGCAGTTAGAAAACTCAGAGCAGAGAAGAGAGAAAGAAATCAAGAGCACAAATGAAGCAATCAACTTTGATAAGAAAAAAGGATTGTTCTTCCTAAACATCAATAGCAAAGTTAGCATTGTAGCAACACAAAGGCCCAGAGGCATTTCCAAATGGAAAAGAGGGTGTTGAGCTTCCCTTTAGAAAGCTTTAATTATTTGAGTTGAAGGACCAAAAGGTCCCCTAAGGACAATGAAAGGTAGATTGAAGATGTAAAGACTGCAGAAAGCTCTTCAGAATTACTGCAGAATTACTCTTGGAAATGGTTCTGGGAGTCAGTACTGTAAATCAAATATGACCAACTGAGATCAAGACCCCAGTTAGGTGTTTGAGCTTTCAAAAGGACAAAAGAGTCTCATAACAATGGTTGCCATTCACTGACTATTTAGTGCAGGTGGTTTACCTTATTTTAGTCTCAAAGCAACCTATGAGATAGATGATATCATTCACCTCCTTTGTAAAATAAGGACACTGAGGCACACACTGAGGCATTTACAGAGTGGTAAGTAGTAAACCCTCAAAAGTCAGACAGCTAGGTTTTCATATTGATTGATTCTTGGCCAGTGTGGCTTTAGAAACCAAGGTCTTGACTATTGGGTAAATTGCTTCTCAAGGTTAATGTTAACTGTTTTAAGTTCATAAAACAGATTTCAGAGCAGTATTATTTCATAGAAGCAAGTAATAGGGCTTCACAAGATTACACATACACCCAAGGAAAGCCAAATAGAAAACATTGCCCAGGGAAAGAGACTCACTGGATGCCTTTGATTAGACTTCTACCATGATCTCAAATGATGCTACCATCTGAGCCAAGTGGGATGCAGTCAGTCTGCCACAGGAAGGTTTATACTATGTTGGCCTATAGTTCTACACATGGAAAGATGATTTGAGTCTGTAGGGTATCATTTACTAGCATGGCATTTTCAGCATTTCAAAGAATATCAATCAGGAATCCCTGAAAGCTAAAATGTGTTTCCCTGAAGTGAGCAAGCTGATACAATAATTCTTAAATCTTTTGTTGTTGTGGAGGAAATTTCTGTGGGTTTCATCATAAAAAATATTTTATACTACAGCTATGAAAAACTCCTATCAATCTAAGATCTAACATTAGCTTTTTATGGTTTGGTTGCTAGGTAATAAATGCACACTGAAAAATGCAGTTTGAGGGGGAAAATTCTTCAATAAAGAGAATACCCCTGTGGTTTGGGATGACAGTTTCAACTAATATTTTACATTAAAAAGAAATCAAGCATAGGAGTTCCTAAGAAAATTACAAAATTCTCCACAGCTTTCTAGAAAGGGTAATCTTTAACATCTTTGAATATGTTTATTTCATTGTCTTTTAGAGTCCTTGACCTATAATATGTCAAATAAATAATTGAGAATATCATTTTATGATTAAATAAATAAATTTCATCTCTTTTGTAAGTTCTAAACTAAATATAGACTACTAAATGAATATTATTTTATATTAGTATCTTTTATTTTCTGAAATTGTTCCATTTTTCCACTAATATTGACTGATTTATGCACAACTCATGATTTTATATGTATTTAACATTTTAATCTGAAAGCAGCATATTTCCATGTGTAGATAGTGCTATTCAGTCATTAAATTATCAAGCAAGCTGTAATGCATATTACTTGCTAGAAAAATACCTAGATTTGAGGACAAATCTCAAATTTTTAAAATGTCACAATTAAATTAAGAGGTCATTAGTGAAATGTGACATAGGACACAAGGATTACAAAATCAAATTTTAGAGTTCACCAAAAATTTTACTTAATGGGTAAAAACATATTGGTGGAGAAAGGGTAAGAAATGAAGTTTGAATGATGAATGTAGGTGAGAATGTGGAGCTATAAAACTGTCACTCTTTGGTGGTATGAGTGAGAAAAGTAAAAGCCACTTTGGAACAAATTTCGTATGTTTCTTACAACTAAATAAACTCTCACTACAATTCAGCATTTGTGTTTCTTGATATTTACACAAATGGTTTGAAAACTTACATTCACAAAAATCCTTGTGCATGAATGTCTATTGTTTTATTTATAACTGTCAAAACTTGAAAGCAAACAAGAAGTCTTCCAATAGCTGAATGGATGAACAAAATAATGCACCTCTGAATCCTACAATATTATCCAGTGAAAAAAAGAACTGAGCTATTAAGTCACGGAAGGACACAGAGCTACTAAATACATATTGATGAATAAAGTAAGCCATTCTGAAATGATTACTCACTCTATCGAGCAGAACTATGAAAATAATAAAAGCATTAGTGACTAAGAGGAGGAGGAAGAGAGGAATGAAAAATGGAGCACAGAGAATATTTAGAACAGTAAAAATACTCTGTATAATACTGAAATGGTAGACATGTATCATCAACACATACCAACATTCATGGAAGATACAACACAAAGAGTGAACCACAATATAAGCTATGAGCTTCAGTTAATACTAATATATCAATATTGGCTAAGTTTGGCACGGTGGCATATGCCTGTTAATCTCAGGACTCTGGAAGGCTGAAACAGAAGAATAATAAGTGCCATGGCTGGCTCAACTCATGGCCTACAGCTTTCCTCAGCAGACTAATATTTTGGAATTCCTGGGGTCTCCACTACACCTTTAGCCTTCGTTCCCCACCTTCACACACTGCACTCTCAGATGGCAGACTCCAAGGCCTTTCTTTGAAGCCTCTCCGATCCCACAATTATTGCATTCTGTATACTAGTAAACCCAACATGGAAAGATGGAAAGTAGATGTGCAACATACAGTGTACTACTTAATGCATAGAAAGACAACTAATATATGTATTTTGTTATAAGGCACATTTATTTCAAATTTTGATTTCTCCTAAATTAGAATGTTTTAATATTAAATTAAATTTGATGCCTGTGGTTACTACAGTAATAAAAACAAGTATTTCCGTAATATGTCCACTTAAATGTCAAAAAACTTCTTGGAATTAAGAGATCAAAAGTATAAGTCTTGTTTACACTCTACTTGCTAAATAAACAAGCAAAGAAAAACTTTCTTCATCCTATCTTACAATTCAGTAAATGGTATCACCTTTATCTAATTTTTTTAGGCCCAAACACTGGAATTTGTTCTTGATTCCTCTATTTCTTATAGCTCTTTATCATGTATGGAGGAAAAATTCCTAAAAGAAATAAATTCAAAGTATAAATCAAACACCAAAGACCTCTACAGGACATTGGCTGAGGTCTGAGGATTTCCCTCCAGGAAGAGGTAATAACCTCAACAGAGCTCTCCAAGTAGGTTCTTGACTTTTACAACAGAAAAGAATTTGAGTATTCGATAAGAGGTATAGAAAGGTTTTATTAGGCAGATTTAAAGTGTACACTCAGAGGAAGTAGAGTGCAGGCCCTCAAGAGAGAAACCCATCATAGCCTGGAGCTAGGAATATTTACATATTGAGGGAGGGGGTCTGAAACCTGTGGAATTTATCAATTTTAAAAAGTTTGGATTTGGTTTGCAGGAGAAAAAGAGTGGCCTATCCACCTACAAAGACCATTTTAGGTCTTTTTTGATACGTTAAAGAATGGCTTATTTTATAGGAAAATAACATGGGCCCATTCTATTATACTATTTTCTAAGATGGATGATCTAAGATGTTTTGCTAAAAATATTTCTTGAATGATCTGAATCTGTTTTCTTAGTCTTAACATCAGATTTCTTACTTATCAACTAAATCAATTGATGTATTTATAGTATCTTTAAGGGATTTTGAGTGTGATAGGCCTGGAAGAAAAAGCAAACAAAACTAGGAAGCATTAACAAGCCTAGTGACTAAAGCCATGGAGTCCAGATATGGATAGCCTTAGGTAATCTTGATTGTGTGTTGAAATCGCAGCCCCCCTAAAAGTACAATTTTTAAATTATTATTTTTCTTGTCTCCTTTCAATCTGTATTTCTTCTATCCTACCTCACTATCATAGTTTAAGCCGCAGTCATTTTGTTTGGACCACTGAGCTGTTCTGTTTCCTCACTTCATTAATATCTCTTATTGACTATTCTTCATATACCAGATAAACCATTTAGAAAACAAGTGTATGAGATTATATCATTTGCCTGATAAGGCACAACAAAGATTTCTCTACATAATAAGAATAAAGTTCAAATCTCTCATCATGTTCTTAAATGTGCTGCATAACCTTGTCCCACTCACCTCTTTGGATTCCTCTCTAGTAACTCCTCCCTGAATAATTCTTCTCCTCCTATACTTGTTTGTGCTTCACAAACTCATCAAAATGTTTTCTTCTTATCTATTTTAGGGAGAAGCTTTTCTTCCCTGTGTTTTTATGGTTTGCTCTGTTGCTTCATTCAGGTCTTTTTCAATTATCTTCTTTCTCAAATTATTCTATCCAAAATCATCATTATATCCCCATCATTCTGCATCATAGTCACATTCTCCTCACTGGAAAAGCCTAACACTCACAATTTAACGGAGTAGATTTATTTTGGTTCACAATTTCAATTCACAACCCATTGTCCCTAAAGCAGAAAAGACATGGCAGAAGGGTAGGGGGCTGCTTGTTCCACAACAGCCAAGAAGCAGAGGGAGCAGGAGAAGCTGGGGACAAACATACACCCTTACAGGTCACTCCACCAGGAACCCACCTTCACCAGGCTATACCTCCTAAGAAGACATTGGCTACTGAATTCATCAACTGATGAGCCCACTGATGAACATGGCAACCCCATGATCCAATCACCTTCCAAACACACGAGACTTTTGAGAGACAATTTAGATCAAAACCATTAAACATTTTGTAATCTTTACTATACTTTCTTTTGCTTTATAGAATTCATTATAACCTGAAATTTTCTATTTATGCTTTTATTTACTTAAGTTTTTTTCAATAAATTACAGTTTCATGTGGAATTTCATCACCCTTAACACACAAAACATAAATGACATTGATATTCAGTGCTTGTCGCATTACAAATAACCAATAAATGGGGTTTTTTTTCTGTTTTGTTTTTTGAGACAGGATCTTGCTATGTAGCTAAAGCCAGCCTTGAACTCACTATATGTATCCCAGGCTGGCCTCAAACTCATGGCAATCCTCCTGCTTTAGCCTCCAGAGTGCTAGGATTACAACCGTGTATCACCACACCTGGCTACCCAGCAAAAAATTTTCAAACAAATGCTGAACTAAGTATGAAAAGTAGAATTTCTTCCAGATGTATCATGGCTTTCATCATAAAATTTGTGTTCTATGAAATGGCATGCTTTACTCAATAATGTAATGCAATTCTGGCTACAAGTTTTAGTTTTATGAGATATTTATTGTAACTGTTGTATCTGGAGTTTAGAAGAAGCTACAAAAACAACTCATACGCTGCTGCAATTCTTTTTAAAATTTTCATTGGTACATTTTTACAGTACATAATGCTTGCATGCCTTGCACGGAGTTGGTACATGTATACAACACATCTTAATTCATTTTTAAAATGTAATTCTTTTCTATATATCCCAAGCTATTTTTATGACTGTATTCTTGGAACCTGCTGCCTCCCAAGATGATCCTAATTATTAGAAAATTGTTTTGTATTTTCACTTACTCATTTATTAAAAATGTATCAATCTCTCTAGGCTTTGGATCCCAATGATTTTAAGCTACTGGTCTTAGTTCATCTTTAAAATGTATCTCTATGATAGGTAATTCACAATATTTCTGTACTTTGACTAGGAAAACATTCCCAGCTGGGCAGAGTGGTAGGTGCCTATATTCCAGCTACTCTGGAGGCTAAATTAGGAGTATCGCAAGTTCAAGGCCAATTTGGGCAACTTAGTAAGAACCTGTCTCAAAATAAAAAAAGATGGGATGGTAGTTCAGTGGTGAAGCACTTATATAGCATTTTGGAGGCCCTGGTTCAATCTCTAGGGCCACAAAAAATAAAAATAAAAAATATGAAATAGAATATTTACTTTGGAAAAGTCCAACAATGTTTCTATACTTCTTTCTTTTTTTGAAGTAAGATCTGAAAATTTATTTTGTTATTTTAGTTTATTAGCATGTGTATGTAGTACAGGATATTTACATTCGTTTGGAAGTGGGTACTTATGCATAACACATCTTCATTCTTTTTTCATCCATTCCCCCTCCTCCCATCTTTTGATCTCCTTCCTTTTTTTGCACGTTTGTAGTACATAATGTTTGCATGCCTTGTATGGAGTGGGTAAATGTACATTACAGACCCCAGTGGTTCCACTATAAAGGCCAGGCTGGACTCAGATGTACAACCCAGCTGCCTCAGTCTTTTGAGTGCTCAAATCACAGCCATGTACTGTGTCAACCATGCCCGGCTGGTTTCTCATGTTTTCAAAGTCATAGAATGGTTAGATAAGGCTTGTTACTAGTGTTGTTGTTGTTGTTGTTGAAGCAGGGAATTGAGTATTTTTAAGGACACTTGACATAGCCCCCTAAATAACCCATACCATTAGAAATCAAACTGTTCTGCTTTTTTATATTTCTTTCTTTTAAAATAAGTAATGCACAGAACAGACATCCTTATACTGTCCCTGAATTCAGACCTTCTTTATCTTCTCAGGTAAATTTTGCCTCCTTTCTTTTCCCTTCCTTAAACTTTACTGTACTTTCAACATATTTTGGGACTACAAATTGATGGTAGGAGCCAGTAATATCTGTTGCACACATTATTTGGTTGTAGAAGTTAATGTCTTTCAAATTTAACAAGTAAAATCATCTTCTTTGTGTCAAAGTAGCTATATCAGCTTGGCTTTTCCAATCTCTCCTGCTTTATCATGGGCAATGCCAAGAATATGTAACTATTTTATGTGTCTCTATAACTATATATTTTTAATGTGACTGCATTTTTTTACATAAAAGCATGTGTGTGGGGGGGGTGTGGGTGTGTGCTAGAAGCTCTTAAAAAGTAGGAAATACTAACAGCTTTTAGCATATAGAGTACATCAAGGTCAACTATCAACTTGACAGTCTGGACAGTGTGTGAGTTAATGCAAAGCACTGATTAAAAATTGAACTCAAGATGAGTCTCCCTGCTTGGGAGTAAAAGTAAATAACAGAGGGTAAGAAGATTTTCATTCACAGTCTTTCATGTGTGTCACCTTTGGGTTCTACCAATTTTGGTACACAAGACTGCCACAAACAACCAAAGGAGGTCTGCTGTGCTACTGGAGGTCACATATGGATGCTCTTGGTACATGATATGCATCAGACTTCTGTGTAATGATTGTGTTGTATTTCCTCATGTCCCTTTAACACTTAGATGGAGGAGGTTAAAGAAATAACGGTGTGTTATATCTTCTGGTGAGTAGATAAACAATTAAGTTTTTTCTACTTTATTCTTTTCCAATTACATTAGTCTCCCCTTGAAGCAAGGAAGAATAGAAAACAAACCTTAGTGTGATTCATAATTTTATTGAATTGAGTGTCAACTCTCAGAAAGGTCAGTTATTTACTTGGGTCATTTTTTCCTTCATTCTTTCATGGAGTACATCTATGTGCTGGATGGTGCAAAAAGACAAAAACACCAACCTCACACGTATTATTTGTATAGATTCGTAGCTACTGAGATTTATAAGCATTGATCCCTATTCATCTACAATAAATAGTCTTAGAAACATTCTGGCATCCTATTAACATCATTATTTATGGAAGAAGTTGCCTAGCTCATTAGCTACCCCATTTTTCTCTTTCCACCCTAAGCAAATAACTGAAATATATTTTCTAGCCTCTCTTGCAGGTAGGTATATTAATAAGGGTTCTCCAGAGACCAAACCGATCATATATACAAATAAAATAAGCATTACTATGAGTTGGCTCACAGGGTCACGGAAGCTGAGAAACCCCAAGGTCTGTTGCCCAGGTGTCAGAGACCCTGTAAAACCAATGTTCTCACCAGTCTGAAACCCAAGAGCAAAGCTTACCACAGGATCTCCTTCTGAGGATAGAAATAAAATGCCTCAGTTCAAGCGATGTGATAGATAAAGGTGGCAAATTTTTTGTTCCTCCTTATTCTCTTATTCTATTTTTTGTACTCAATGGATTGAATGATATCCATTCACATTAAGGAAAGAACTTTAGTTTCGTGAATTCAAATTCAAATGCTAATATCACCTGGAAACACCAAGAAATAATGTTTAATTTAGGTAGCCATTGTTCACTCAGGATGACAATTTTAAATGATCTGAGTGTGATGGTGCATGATCGCAATCCCAGCACTCTGGGAAGGTGAGGCAGAAGGATAACAAGTTTGAGCCCAGCTTGGGTAATTTTGTGACTTAGCCAAAATCTGTCTCAAAATAATAATTTTAGACATAGTCTGCAGATGTAGCTCAGTGCAAATGTTCTGGATCAAATCTCTAGTATCACAAAACAAATATGTTGAATAAAATTAGCTATCACAGTTAGTATGATCATAAACACAAGCTCTAGGTGATGGAACATGAGAAGTTACTCAGAAAATTAATCCTGAGAAATTCCTATACAGGAGGCTCCCCATATTATTTTCTTTCCTACCAAAGTGAAGCAGTAAGCACAGTGACGTGGAAAGCCACAAATTTTATAATTGTTTATATCTAAATGTCTCCCCAGAGCCTCGTTCACTCATACATGGGACTTTTGGAAGTGAATGGATCATGGGTGTGGGATACTGGATTAATCCACTGATTGGTTTAGCATAGCTCTGGGTATGGAAGATGGATTTACTAAAGAGAAAAGACCCACACTTCTTGTAGGTGGCACCAACCGATAGACTTGTAGCCTAGGTATAATAAAAAGGAAAAGAAACAGGAAGTCCCTGTGCTTCTTGCCTGCTGTGGTGCTGTGGTGTGTACCCTTTATCCTGTTCTATGGCCCTCTGCCATGCCACCCTGCATTGGAGCCAGCTGACCATGGACTAAAACCTCTAAAAAATGAGCCAAAATAAACCTTTCCTCCTTTAACCTGCAGTTGTTGAGTATTTTGTCCCAGCAACAAGAAAGTAACTAAGACAGTGTTTTTAGATGGTAGGGCCACTATGCCCCTTTATCTTCCTAATGAGCTAATTCCCAGCCCCACCTCCACCTCCTTTTAAAAATTTATTTATTTATCTATTTTTAAATTTTGAGACAGGATCTTGCTAAGTTGCTAGGTTGAACATATGTTCCTTCCACCTCAGCCTCCCAGAGTGCTAGGACTCTATGTGTGTGCCACTACAACCAGCTAAAGGTGCTTACTTCTTCAGGGACCATGAGGATATCAAAAGAAGAACTGATTTTTTTTTAAAGAGTCAAATTTGATGAAAAGTCAGAGAATAAGGTATTTAGTTCTAGAAATTATTGATCAGAAAATAAAAGTCAAATAGTTGGGGAGAAATTAAAACCTGCAAAATCACAGTGAATAGAATGCTTCCATGTGATATATTTTGTGTCTCAAACAAACTGATAGGGCAACACACTGATGGAGTATTAGGTGATGCTATTAGTTCTGAGAATTATACTGTTACCCAGAGAGTTATTTGTTGCTGGTAATACTGTTCCTTTTAGCAAATTTACCTTTCAAATGGATTAGGAATATGCTATGTCTGGATTTAGACATTTTGATATTTCATAGTGTCTGCCATTAGTTTTGGGATAATCACCTTTATATTCTGTATATTTTTGAATTCAACTTTTAAATCTTCTATGTGTGCTATGATTTGAATGCAGGAAGCCCTCCCAAGTTCAAGTGATAGAAGTAGGAGGTGGGGCCTTTGGGGAAGTGCTTGGGAGTTCTGAAGTCCAGAATGGACAAATGTCCTTATGAAATAGGCTTAGGAGAGAGAACTGCCTGAACATTTTTTCTCCTTCACTTTCCATCACTTTCTTTCCTCCTGAAAGATGCATCAACTAGGCTTAATCTTCCTCACCAGACAAAAAATCTGCTACCACCTGGATCTTGAACTTCCCAGGCTCCAAAACTGTAAGAAATAAATTGCTATTATTCATAAATTATCTAGTCTCAAGTATTTTGTTAACAGCAGCGCAGGCTAAGACAATATATAAATGAAATTATGCAATATTTCCTCCTATGCCAAACATTTCACATAACTCAGTGTCCTCTAGCTTCATCCATGATGTCACAAGTGGTGGGATTTTCTTATTTGCAAAGATAGTTACTATTCAATTTTACGTATATGTAAACACACATGCAGATATATCTGTGTTTGTGTGTGTGTGTGTGTGTGCATGTTACATTTGGTTTTTCCATGAATCTATCAAGGCTCTTAGGTTGTTTCCATACCTCAGCCATTGTGGATAAAGCAGTGACTAGCAGAGAATAAATATATCTGAATAGTGATTTAATTTTCTTTGCATATCTAGGAAGGAATGACATTTTTGTACTATATGGTAGTATTACTTTTAATATTTTGAGCTACACCTTTAATATTTACCATAAGAACCCGTTTTCCACAACCATATATAAGGATTCTCTTTTAGCCACCTCCTCACAAAAACATATGTTTTGACTTTTTGTTAATAATTATACTAACAGGTGTGAGATGCTTTTAATTTGCATTTCTGCGATTATTAGTGATACTGAACATTTTTCATATATCTTTAGGATGTTTATATATCTTCTGTGAAAACTTGTCTATTCAGGTGCTTTGCTTATCTTTAAATCAGGTTATTATTTTATTTTGCTACAGAGCTTTATGAATTCCATATATCATTTGAGTCTTTGGGGAATATTTTCAGTAAAAACATTAACAAAGACATTCACAGAACAGGCACTACTGGGCATCGCAGTGACATAGCCATATGGCTGGAGTTTAGATCCCTGCCCTTGGCCATCATTTTGTTCCTGACTCCAGATATCTCAGGGATGTTGATGTTTAGGGATCTTTTCTATGAGATTGCTCACCATTTTTTTTTTGCTCCACTGTGTTGTTACAGATACTTAGTTGGACTTTAAGCCCTCTCCTAGCTATTTTCATTCATGGATAGCTACCGATTGTGGTGTTTTGTTTTGTTTTGTTGAGGTGGGAGTGAAAATTAAGGCTCATAATTCCTATTTTGCCATTATATTTTATCTACTCCATTGTATCTTTTTTTCTCCTGGTGTATACTCACATACCACATTTAACAACATTATCCCACAGTTGTCATGTTTTGTTTTCCATTTTTATTTGTTCTATTTTCCTTCTTTTAATTACAATTTGGGACATCCAGTTATCTTATAGTCAAAGCTGATTGATTTTTGACCTGAGTATGTTTAGTCTACTGAGGAGCCCACTGATGGAGTTCGTCATTTCTATTATAATGTATTTGATTTTTATGATTTCTCCTTTGAATATTTTTTGAGTTTCCATATCTCTGTTTACATTTTCTATCTGTTCTTAAAGTTTGTGTACTTATTGTGTTAGAAACTTTTACATACTAACCTGTTCTTTTTATATTCCCTGTCCAAGAATTCCAAAATCTGTGTTATATCTGAGTCTGATTCTGTGCTTTCTTTTTTCCATCCAACTTTTTTTCCTTTGTTTCATATTTCGTTTTGTTTTATTTGAGACAAAAATCTTGTTATGTATCTGAGCCTGGCTTTGAACTCACTATCCTCCTGTCTCAGCCTTCTGAGTGCTGGAATTATAGGCATGTTTCACAATGCATAGCTTTGTTCTTGCTTTTTAACATGCCCAATTTTTTTGTTAAAATTTATGTTGAAAGCCAGGCTTCGTGTATCAGATAAGAATTGAGGTAAATAGTGTGAAGATTAATAGTAATCTTATTATTGTGTGATGAATTCTTCAGGTTAATTCCAGACTGTTTTGTACAACGAGCAATGAATAGCAAGTACACATCTGATATCAAGTGAAAAGTGAAGGAATCCGACTGCTTCCATCCTGATCAGAGAGAGAGACCTCTAAACACCTCCTTCTGCACTGCCGCACCTGAGGGCTCTTAGCAAGATCAGCCCTGCTATTGATGTAGCCACCACTTCCTGTGCTTTTCCCAAGGCTGGTCTTTGGGCAATCATTACTGCGTGTGCTCTCTCAAGTCTTGTTCTTAGTAGGGAGCCACAGCCCCCTGAGTTCCCCCACCCCATGACCCTACAAAAGACCCCAGAGCCTTTAGGAAAACTGCTGGTCTGTTCTCCAGTGCCATAGCCATCCCTCTCAGGTTTGTTCAGGAATCAACCTGTCTTGGTGAGGTCATATCTCTGCTTCTTTTCCTTTTTCCTAACAATGGGGTCCTCTCAAAATGGAATTTCTTCTCTTATATTAGTGCTATGAGTTTTCCACTCTGTTAGTCTACACTGAAACAAAAACTTCAGTAATTCCTTAAAATTACCATTTAAATATTTCTATCAATTTAATCTTTCCAATGACATCTGTTCTAGATAAACTGATCTTGACTAACACTCTTTGAATTTGATTCTTTCTGTATTTAAAAATTGTTATTTGCTTTGCAATCTCCTCTTACCCTGGGTCCAAAGATGTAAATGATTTTCAGATTGTTTAGCTCTTCCTTATTATAAGGATGGAAATGATAATTTCCAAATTCCTTATAAATTGAAACTGGAATAGTTTATGTATTTTAAGACAGAGTTTTTTGTTTGCTTGCTTGTTTGTTTGTAGTAACATTTACAAGTACTTTTAGCTCTGAGTTAGGTATGGTTTCTATCTCATATGGGCTAAGACACAGTGTTGTCAGGACTTTGTTAGGGGGTGGATGAGTATCTCCTGATGTTCTATATGTAAAGATCCCCAGGGCAGAGTTAGTGAGAGGTAAGAAATAGTAAGTGAGAGGTTCTTAAATCAGTGGGAGCATGTGTCCTTGAAAAGGATCTTAAGCCTCGAATCTCAGTTCACATCTACTTGCTGGCTGGAGATGTGAGCACCCATTCTGACACACTCCTGCCATGATCCGCTGCCCACTGCAGGGCACAGACCAATGGCACTGCCTGATCTGGGACCTGAATAAACCTCTTTTTCACTTCATCAGTATCCTGGGTCAGGCATTTCATTATAGTGATGGAAAGCTGACAGATACAGACACCAACTGAAGTAATTATATGCCTTTCCTGCTTTAACTTTTAAAATGGATTTTTTGAATTTTAAAAATTTTAATCATCTTTGAATTTGTGCTATGAGCCCTACATGATTCTGATACATATCGTTGATTCAGTTGTTTAACATTTTAATTAGAGTCTTTTTCTTCTGTATTACCAATAAAATGGATTTATGAATTCTTAAATATGTCTCTACTTAGTTTTAGAAACAAGTTTATAATCAATCTTAACAAATATGCTTGGCAGCTTTAGGATTTTTTTAAATTTCTAGAATAATTATCTAACTCAGCAATTAATGATTCTTTGGAAGAGTGGTAGAACTTTGCAAAAAAGTTATATTATTATAAAGTCACCATTCCAATACTAAATTGAGTGATTTGATAGCAAGAAAATCAGCCTAGTGATTATAACCTTAACTCTCCTTCATCTCAATCCTGTAAACCAAAGTTTCAGCAAATATCTTAGGAAAACTTTTAATTCCATCCAGGAATCAGGATGAGAATGCCTTGAAAATTTTGCAATGATGTTATACTGTTGATATTCAAAATATATAAAGAAACATGACGCCTGGTAAGGCTGCTTTGCAAGAATTGTCAAAGTCACACACATTTCTAATAGGCCAAAATCTGTATCCGCTTTGTTAGACAACTTAGTACATAAAATGAATAAGGATTTAAATTACATATGTAAGCTATTTTCATAGTTTTTTTCCATATGAATTATTTAATTTAATCTACCTAAATTTATTGTGAGAGGAATAATTAGTCATATTTTGACATGTAAGGGAATTTAATATTTATAAAATCCAATGATTTCATGTTTATAACCTGTGAGCATACAGCTGAGATTGAGTTACTATTTTATCACTCCAAAGTTCACATTCATTGTTCACATATTTTTATGCTAGCATTTAAAGCATTGTTAAGATGATTCATAATGGCCTTATTTTTTTCTACCTCAAAATCTTACTTCAAGTGTAAGGCAATTATACAGTTTGTTTAAAAACCTTTCTTAATAACCATGGAAGAAATAATTTTCCTCTCTTATGTGTTTCTATAGAACAACACAGTCTGGTAGAACATCGCTTTGGCTGAAGCATTTAATTTAGTGCCTGCCCCAATTAAACATCACTCAGTAATTGTTAGGCATTATTAAAACTAGTGCACCGGGAATTTAGCTCAGTGGTGCCGCCGCCTGCCTTGCAAGTGCAAGGACCCAAGTTTGATCCCCAGTACCAAAACAAAACAAAACAAAACTAGTAATAATCCACTCAAGGGCACTAAACAAGATTCCTAGTCCTAATTATTATTTTTATACCATATATATTACTTTAAATTATATATATTATGTTAAATATGTGTAAATAATCATTTTGCCTTGCTATCCTAAGTGCACATCACATTATTTGGTAGAAGGTAGATAATTGACACATACATATGTTGTATAAATACATGAAAAAAGCTGATAATAAGGTTAACAGAACAGTTTGATTCAGGAATCCAAAGTTGTGTTTAATTAAAACAAATTTCTTTAAAGTGTGGACAATTCCTTTGAATTATTGCAACCTTAATATTTCAAAATCCTTTATTCAGTTTTTGTTTTAGTTTCTTTAAAGCATGGATTTTAAAGGCTTTCACATTAGACCTTTTGGTAGAAAATTTAGAATTGATTATTACTAGTCTAAGCTTAAGTTTTTCACAAACACATTGAGAAAAAGCTTAATGGAAAATAACTTATAGTACTGCTGTTTTGTTAAGAAATTCTTAGAAAGAATTGGAACATCCAACCCTTTAAAATACAAGGTAATAAAGCAACACAGCAAAGTGAAGATGGGCCATTTGTATTTATTATTGCCTCTTCTATAATATACTTCTCAGTCATTAAACATGTGACATATCTTTGCTATCTCAGTTAAGTACATTGTCAATGCTCACCAACACTGGTAAAAGGCAGTTGTTTTTATTCATCATTTTATAGCATGGTCTTCAAAGTCAGTATGTTTTTGACATTTCAACAAGCATTTTTCCATAATTTTCTTTTTAGTAGATAATGAAGCAGCTCAGAACAAGAATAAATTATTATTTTTGTGAAATAAAACATAGTAAAAATACATAATTCTATAAAAGATTGCCATATTTGTTTAACATGTATAGGCTGATCATGTTTGAATATGACCTTGCCTTCAACATGATAAACATATGCATAACGTGATACAGAAGCCAAAATGTTGACATAGAACATAAGATTTTTGTTTAAAAAAGAGAACGCAGGAATTTCAGAAGTTTAGGAAAATTCTTCTATTGTTGAAAAAAATTTTAGATTATGAAATCCTAAAAAACATCATGAGGAATTTGAATTCTTAAGATTATAGAATTTTGGATGATAACTTGCCAGGGATTTCTTTTAAAGAGAAAGAGTTTTTTTCTCCTATGGTAACATCATCAGACTTGGATAAAGGAAAGTACTACATGAAATTCACACCTACTGGATAGGGTGAATGATTGATTGATTGATTGATTGATTGATTGATGAAGCACCTAAATATCTTCTATTCTGTGCCAGACACGATTTTTCAATGCTTCATAAGTATTAACTTGTCCATTTCCCATGAAACCTATATACGCTGAGTCTTGTTATTTTTCCATTCTATAGTTGGTTAAACTGAGTGAGAAGTTATCTTAAGGGCATATATGAAGTAACTGTTACATCTAGGATTCGAACTCAATATCAATCTGCCTTCAACTGCTTTGTTCACATAATATTGTACTTTCAGTCTCATTTCTCCAACACATTTTTTTATTAAGTTTATTGGTACATTTTAGGTATACAATACAGTTACATTCATCATTGGGATCTTGTACCTTTACATGATGTATCTTGGTTCTCATTTTTTCCCTATTCCCTGCCCTCCCTTCACCTCCTCCACCCTACCCTATTTACAGAGAC
Source organism: Heterocephalus glaber (assembly GCF_000247695.1). Next base: position 19,307,891 of record NW_004624757.1, on the reverse strand, counting down.
TTTGTTTCCATTTTTTCCTTTTCTCATATTTTTTTCTTTTCCCTTCTTTCCTTTCCCCTACTCTTCCCACTTTCCCAAGTCCTTTAGACCTTTTCTTCCTATTTCACATTATCAATTATATCATTTGAACCTTATTTACTCTTTTAGTATTTCACACCAGAGAAACTGTTAGATATTTACACATCTGTGTCCTATTTATTTCACTTAAGAGTATGGCCTTAGGCCGGGGATTTAGCTCAGTGGTTCTGCCCACCTGCCTTGCAAGTGCAAGGTCCCAAGTTCAATCCCAGGTATGAGAAAAAAAAAAAAAGAGTATGACCTCAATGTGCATCCATTTAGCTATAAATGTCTCTAGTTTCTCATTCTTTATGGCTAAGTAGTACTTCATTTTATAGAAAAACCACATCTTCTTAATCCAGTCTCCAGTTGATGGGCATTTGGGCTGTTTCCATGTTTTAGCTATTACAAACTGTGCTGCTATAAACATGGTTGTGCATATATCACTGTGGTATGATTCTTTTCATTCTTTTGGAAAGATACCCAGCAGAGGGATAGCTGGGTCAAATTCTCCAACATTTTTGAACTAGCACAAATGATATATGCAGCTAGCTTAAGGGAACATGACTAGATTGTAATTCTTCAATTTGTCTTTTTGCTTTTAAGTACAATAACACAATAATCTTCTTCTCTTCTCTCCTAGTCACTTTTCCAAGAGCTTTACATTCATTAAATATTTTGGCACTGTGATTGACATTAAGTAAAGAAGTTCAGAAAGTTCTAAGAATTTTTATAAGCACCTTTGAAAAATGAATATAAGCCTCTATGATATGAAATCTAATTGTATATTTACAACTCCAATTTTATGTCTGATGCAATAGCATGATTGTTGCAAGTTATGTATGAACTTATTCATTGTAGGAATGAATTGAAATTGATTGCTTCACCAGTTTCTGGAATTCCTTATGAAAAACTCCTCTGGAAGCTTCTGCATTCAGTCCTGCATCTGAAATCAGGTGTTCACATAATTCTCATTAAAAATAAGATGTTTGTCTCAGTCGATCTAAAAATTTCTGTACCAATTTCCTGTTTCTTCTGAATGTTTCTGATAAGCTCTCTGACTTCACATTGTAACTGATAGTTATTAAACTATTCATTTAATTTAAACAACACACAATGATATGGTGTTACTGGCCAACATCTGTCCTTACATGATATGAGTGTCGGTCTTTATTATAATTTCCACATACAAAACAATCCTTTAATACTATATAGTTTGACATTCTTTAATTTGTAGTTTATAGTGACATAGAAGATTCTGCCAATTAGCTATATATTCTTTTCTTTTTTACCCACAAATAGTCTCATGAAAAACTTAGATTAAGGAAAAAAGAACAGTGTTTCTGGCTGTTGTGAGGGTGCTACAGCTTTATCAAACGTGTTTGAGTGACGTCCATTTGGATCTAAAGCTGTGGGGAACATTGAAGCCATCTGTTTTGTTTGTGTGCAGATAAACACTCAGCAGCATCTGACCTGAATTATCCAGTATAGACTCTGTAAAGTCAGCCACTTCGCTGAAACATGGACCAGGTCACACTTCTGGAATGTGGTCATATTTCACAGTTCACCAGCCAGATGAATTCTAGACAGCGTTTCTATGTGTCTTCCTCCTTCCACCTAGCCCTCCTTTAGTAGAAATACGTAACCCTGGGTTTAATGGTGGCAACAGAAATGAGACTACCTGCAACAAAATTGGTAGGTAAAAGTTAAACTTTATGTAAATATACCACTTTTCACATTCAAGAACCCACAAAGTCCAAACTGAACAAAGCAAACTCAAACCCTAACAGTGAAGCACAAGAGGCAAAAGCACTTCTTGAGATGATTTCATTTTGATTTTTAAAAAAATTTTGGTCATATGACTACCAATGCATTGTAAGTAATGTTTGTAAATGAAGCAATGCTCTGACCTACTGTGAAATTCTCAATATTGGCCTACATATGAAACTAAAGCAACCATTGAGCATTGATAGACTATTAGTTCAAGTTAAGTCTCTGGATAGTTTGTTTCCTTCTTTTCATAGATACTGTGTAAAAAGTGATGATATTTATAAATATTCCTTAAACTGGGATATTTACTTCTGCATTTAATTTCGTGATGCCTGTTTTATGTTTTATATCTCTACAAAACATTTGCTATATTAGAGAAACAAGAAATATAAAAATTTGTGAGATCTATAAGAATAATTAGAAATAAGATTAAGATGAGAATATTGGAAAGAATATGTAAATGAGTATAAATTTCAATCTTACAGTTTAAATGTTTAAAAAATAATTAACAATTAATATTTGTGAGATAGCTTCATAATTCATCCTCAAGAAAATGCTCATTGATTATAATCATAACCAAAGAATTTATAAAATATTACCATAACTTTTGGGAAGATACTTAGAAGAGGAAGGGGTTGCTGGGTTAAATGATTTTCCTAGTTTTGAAGAATCTTCATACTGACTTCATAGTGGTGGTACTAGTTTACACTCCCACCAACAATGTGTAAGGCTTCCTTTTTCACTTGTGACCTCACCAGCATTTATTATTTGAGTTCTTGATGATGGCAAATTTTTTTCAGGTAAAATGGAATCCAAGGTTGTTGTAGAATACTTTATGAATTCTCATAAAGTCTTCAAAACAACTGTTCATATTTAATACCCATAGTAATTTAGTTAAAAAATAATACCATGTTTCTTTTAAGAAACAGGGTTTGTGATTAAAGAGAAGCTCTTTCTGTGGTTAGGAAAATGAATTGACTCTGAAACCATAGGGTTATATTGCATATACATTATAAAATATAGTGTATTGCTTTACTTTTGCTTTTTGAAATTTCATTTTATAAAGGCATGCAGCAGAGGAAAGCCATCTACTATGAAGTTATGAGGATATGAGACACTTGCATTTAAATATATGATTTTGGCATATGATTTCAGGGGACTGTAGGACCAGTTAAAGTATATATTCTTTCCCACTGGCTGAAATGGATACCAAATGAATGCATGTCTGAGCATTGTGTGAATGCTTAAGTAGCTTTTCTGCATAATCCATCTTCTACTCATTTTAGAAAACTCCAGGGGTGTGTGTGTGTGTGAGTGTGGTGGGAAGGGGAGAGAGAGAAAAGGAGAGAAAGAAAATTTAGAAGAATTTTACACATTAATACATAGGATAAATGAACAGTTTTGAACTAGAAAGTCAAAACATTGTGAGCTACAATGTGACTTGTGACTAGTTGTAAAATAATTGAGATAAAATGAGTGCACCAAAATGAAAAGATTCCATATATCCATTGACATTACCTATAAAAACATATTCCCTTCATGATTTCTGGGATATTGTGCTTTATTTTGTGTACTAGAAGTTTTTAAAAAGTGAATTTAGAAAAGAAATTGTATCAGACGAGTGATGAAATAAACAGCAGGTTTATCCTTTTCCAATTGTCACAATGCTCAGGAACACAGAAATGAGTCACATTGATGTATGCAAAGTATAAAGCCATGTAATAAGCCAAACCATCAATGACATAACTTCAAAAAAAAGTCACATTGAAAGCAATAAGGTACCACACAATTCATTTTATTTTAAAATTTATTAGGTGCAGAAGTATGCATATTTCTGCAATATCAATCTTCCCCCCAAATATTAGTCAAATTATGAAATTTCCATGAAGTAAAATCATTGTCTTTATTGGGATGGTAAGAGCCACAAAAGAAATTACATCATTACAGTCAGTGTTATTTAAAATTGTGATCTCAAGAGTAATATGCTATTTATTATCTTTCTTATTAAAATTTTAGAATTTTGGAGAGGAATAGAAAATATTATTATAAATCTTAATGACCTCCGATCCATACATTTTAGAATGCATCATATAGGGTGTTATTTTTCTTCTCCTAAAAACAGTCTAGGTACTGTTCAAATTCACTTGCGTTCCTGCAGATATGGTTTTGGAATAAAAACTTCCTGGGAAGACTCTATTTTATTTAGACATTATCTAGGTGTATAGAATTAATGACAAAATAAAATCTGTCTCATGTAAAAATTTAGAGTAATTAAATTTGTACATAACATTTAATTTCAACTCCTTCCAAATATTTAAGAAAATTTCAAATCATCTGTAAATTTTGTCCCTAGATAGAAATGTTTAAAATATTTTTGGAATAGTCTTATTTTTAAAATGTACAACATATCAACTTCAATGATGCCTATATCAATACTCTCAGAAAGGAAGAGGAAAAATGAGATAATCAGGCTATTTTTTATCTACCATGTGTTTTTCTCTTTTAGACATTGTTGGCACTCCACTTTAAAAAAAAAAATAACATGAAACCCTTTCTTAGCAGTTTTCTCAATTGTCCTCAAGAAAAGAAAATTAGGATGTCCATTTTTCTAGGAGGTAAGCTTAGAATAGAAAAGCATTCCTCTCAGAATTCTATGTGAATTGATCTATTCATCAAAAATTTTTAAAAAATGCTTTAGGATGAATTTTTTTCCTAAAACTAAATGTTGCTCAGATTTTCTTTCCTAGCAATATCAATGGAATTTTAGGAGTAAAAGAGATTGAGGCAGCTCATGTTTCTTTGAATCAATTTCTTTGAATGTCCTTGGCAACCTGCCTCAATTCTATGAAAGCTAATCTATGAAAGAATAAAACAATAACTCCCTTACTAGATTGTTACAAGCTGAACATGAGGGCTGTGAGCTGAATGTGTTGCCCACAGATTCCTATGTAAAAACTCTAGTACCAGTGTGATGGTTTGAAGGTGGAGCCTTTGGGTGGTAATCAGGTTTACATACAGTCCTGAGGGTGGGGCCCTTGTGATGGGATTTGGAGTCCTTTTAAGGAGAGGAGGGAACCAGAATTTATTCTCTACTATGTGAAGACACAAGAAAATGGTATTCTGCAGCTTTCCTCACCAGAAACTAGTTCTTCTGGCACCTCAAACTTCACTTCCAGCTCCCAAATTGTAAGCAATAAGTCTTTTGGCCATCCAGTCCAAGATATTTTGTTACAGTGAACTGGGCTTATTAATGGAATGAGGTAATATGTGGCAAAGATGATAAGATGTAGGAGGCTCCATTTTTTCAGTTTATGAAAAAAAGTATATTTGTTAGATTAAATTGGAGAACTTAATCTGTCTAATCCAGAGAAAACCATGATATTCCACCACATGTGTCAGTATTTTATTACTATATCAAAATACCTGATAAAAGCTATTTATGAAGAACAAAAGATTTATGTGGGTTATAATTTTGGAAGCTCAAGAGCATGACACCCCTCTTAGCTTTGTTCTGGTTAGAGACCCATGGCAGCCGGTTGATGGCAATTATAGGATTTTATACTCCCCCAAGTAGTCACATTGAAAGACAGGAAACAGAGAAAGCTGGGTGAGACTTGTTTCTTTATAATCACCCTCTCATGAGAACACAAAGGAGCACATTAAAACTGCTTTTCAAGGACATGACTGAATGACCTGAGGACTTCCCATTAGGCTGATTAGACGCCTCTCTCTCTCTCTCTCTCTCTCTCTCTCTCTCTCTCTCTCTCTCGTGTCTCTGTTTGCTTTCTCATTCAAGGAATCAGATCTAGGGACTTGAACATGCCAGGTAAGCTATCTAACACTGAGCCACATCCCTAGCCCAGGCCCCATCTCTTAAATTTTCCATAGCATCTCTCAATACTACTACCCTGGAGACCAAGCCTTCAATCAGAACCTTTGGGTGGGTATAATTAAATAAGATCTAAACCATAACACCCACATCCTAGATCATTGGCTCAAGTGACAGAACTCCCCTACATAATTAAAGACTTTTATTGTCCTTTATTTTTCATCAGAAATTGTCCAGATCTTACATAGGGTAAATGACCTTCACTGGGTCCCATAGGTAATACAATTACAAAATGTTATCATTTTATTTTTGTTCTGGGCCTGCACTCCTTAGAACTAGAAATGTGTTCTTAGTGAGATAAAATTTGTTGTAAAACTAAATTAATTCATAGATATGTTTGTAGTTCTGACTATTGGTTGAACACCTTGGCAAAGAAAATTTGAAAAATAAAAATTTGGCAATAGTGATGTATCTTATCAGACAAGTGAGCCTCTTCAATTGTTGGTTAATTAGCTATTTGCACTTATACTATGTGCATTCAGCTTTTTTAAGAGAACCAAAACTAGTTTGTTTATTCTAACATCCCTGTCATGCAATTAGATTTAGCCTATATTTACATGGTAGACTTAGCACATGGGAAAAGGCAAAATAAATTTTTTTAAAGTTTTAATTCCAGATGGAGTAAATTACCAAAGAATATTATATGTGCTTGAAATACTTCTTGTGCAAAAAGATACATGTGTGTATGACAATACATAAAAGGACCTGATTATAATGCCTAAATACAGTCAAGTCTTAGACACAAAATCCTGGTGTAAAAGTATCAGTGCTGCATTTAAGATGATATTTCAATGAGAAAAGGTTCTTTGCAGGGGGAATGTAATTTAGTTACATGAATGATAATCATAGACACCACTTTTGCACACTTCCACTTTGCCATTTTCACGTATGCTTTGTTCAGTGGAGTTGTATGAGAACTTCCTACTTCTATGGCTGTTCAAAATATAAGGTTCTAAAACTGAAAAAGTGAGTCTAACTTGAGATATAATTACAAGGTTATAATAATGATGTTATAAGATCATACCCAGTATTCCAATTTACTCACTGCAGTGGGTTACTATTTTTTGAAGAGGAAGGTAATAATGAGCAACAATATTCAGATAGGACTCACTATTCATTAAACTATTCTTGTTGTTTTATCAACTAAATTACTAAGGAAGTTCCAGGGAAAACTGATGGAATGTTTTCATTTATCTTATAGATATGGTCTTTAAATATATGATAATAACAAAAAACACAAATCTTTTTGTGGGGGGAAGAGGGGTATTATCTCTATTAAACACATAAAGCGTAAGCAAAACAAAATGTAAAATTTCCTTTGAATTCAACAATAGCTCAACATTCAGAAAATAATGACACAGGGCTGAAATTATTCAAAAAAATATTCTGGGTAAAAACCCAGATAAGCCAGGAAAACCTTTGTAAACAAGTTAGACAAATATGTCCATGCTTACTATTGTTTAATATTAACAATCAGCCCACTGTTTTATTTATACATAAATGAATAAATAACAAAGATAACCCTAGTAACTTGTGACTGTAGGCTCTTCCCCTGAGCATCATGATACTGGTAGATTTACACCTTTAACATTGCCGCAACAATTTCACGGTATCATTTGGAACTACATGAAGGTGCTCCAAAGAAATAGAAATAATCTGGGAGATAATGTGTAGTTTTATGGTGCCTCTGGTAGCTTACAAAATTATCTGAAAAACTTACTGAGTTCATAGAAATACAGTTTCATGTCCCAATAATTACAAAAGTGGGAATGATTTATTTCAGGTAGAAACAGCTTCCTTCAAGGGATATCTCTTCTTCAGTGTCCTTTAAAACATATTCTGGATTCAGAAGAGACAGTTTGCAGCAGAAATTTCACGGGGTTGCTTGGGCTTAGCTACACATACACATGCACAGAAGAAAAAGAAAGGAAAAGAGAAGACCATTGCTTCATCAGAAAAACAAGCACTTTTTCCCCCTGGTGTCATGTCTTTGGATATGTGCGGCCTTGGAGAAATGTATAAATCATTTTTATACATGGAATTGTCTTAGAAAACTAGAGACTTTAGTATAAAGAAATCAATTCACTAAAACAATGCCCACTTGCTATTGTTATGACTTAAGAGTATCTATACAAGAGGAACTTACAAAAGGCCTCTGTATTACATTATTGACCTATAGGAACACGGTGGGCTTATACCTTCTCCAGGCCTACGTTACACTGAGTATTACAAATAATATTATAACAATGCTGAAAATACTGATATAAAACAGCTTTAAATGATATTTCCAAAAAATATCCCTCCATTTAAAATTGAACTGTTTAATCCAGGTTTTCTTTTTGAATGTTCCAGCTTTAAAAAAGATTTTTCAAGAAAATATTAGTGTTTAAAACATCTCTTAAAATGTCTATTAAATGACAGATTTTCTTAAATAGACTATTTTTTACAAAGTATAATCCAAAAGTCTATCTTTCAGCAAAATGAAACTATAAACTCCAAAATTCCAAATCCAAAACATTATTTGTGATACATAGCTCTTCCATATCCTGGGAAAAAAATCCTTGATTATTTTATCATGCTTATTTATTTACAGGATTTAAAATATTCTAGCAACACACACCAATTTTCAGTACAAATCAAGCTGAATTTCACAACTAACAATTTTCTATAATTTCTTAAATATTGCTCCAGTCTATAATGTATATTTGTCTGAATATTACAACTTTTAAAGTATGATGAAATTTTCAACAGCAGTCTCATTAAGTCAACCGAATTGCAGTGTGTTTTCTCTTTTGGCAGAATTATAAACACACAAGAGAAAGAAAACATTTGAAGAATATTTGCCTTGGTGCACATGCTTCTTTTGGGAAACCAAAATTATAGCATATTCCCTATACTTCTTATCAATTATAATCAAAGTTAGAAAGTTGATCAAAGTTCAATAGTTAAAAATGGGGAGAGGATCTAATGTTTCTCCCCAAAGTGTAGAGCTCAAATAACTTTGATTTAAACAGGTTAGTCAGATGCCATGCTACAACTGCAATCTTAATTCTCCTTTATTCATCTCATTTGTGCATGCTGACAGGTCTGTCAGAGAATGCAAGGGAAACAGATCATGCATTTTGTATGGCAGTTTCAATTTCCATGGACTAGTCTATTGTGGCTATGATCAGCTCTGATCTTAGTATAAGAAAACTGCAGACCTGATTCTTAATAGTACTTTTACAATTTTTTAATTTATTTATGCCTACCATTTAATACTGTTTTCTAATTATTTTATTTAGATTTATTGATCTATCTCATGTGCACTTGAGTATACAATGTATTAAACCTTATTTGTCAAAATATTTGCATTTGCTCAGTTTTAAATATTTCAGTTAGAAGTTTATTTCTAAGGTCAAATAGCCACAGTTCGCATATTATTTTACCTTTTTTTTTCTAAATCTAAATGACTGCATAGTGAGAGTATTGTTTACAGGATACCGAATATTGACATTCTGTCCCTCAGTTAATAAAGTCATATAGGTTGATGTATATAAAGCAAAACTGGATATATTTTAAAATAAATATTTAAAAATATAGGAAAAATGAAGTAAAAGAATATTTCTCTCAGAATATTGAATCCCTGACATTTCAAAAATGCTGATATTTCTATGATAGTGACTCAAAGAGTACAGCATGTCACAGTTTATGAATCATGTAACAAAATCCAGCCAACTTTACCACTTCTCTGTGTTATGCTATGGTACTTCTGTATCAATAGCAAAAACTAAAAGCAAAATTTTTGTAAAGATCAGAGCTGTCATTCCCTATTTGGCTAGCAATTATTCTGTCTGAAATTCTTTCAGCACTACTGTAAACTAAACATTTAAAGGATAAAAGAAACAGCCTTTTCCCCATTAATAGCATCACAAGCTTGAATGCATGTAATAGAGAGACAAAAACATCTCTAGGTTACATGCAAACAAGCTTCATTTCTCTAATAAAGACATCACCAAATATATCACATTAAAATTCCTCTATTAACTATGTCATTTAAAATTCTTTACAATTCCCCTCTCTATTTCTTCTTTATATCTATCTTTACAGTAACACTGTTGACAGTGAACAGAGTGCTGACATTACTCTTTGAAACCTCAATGCCTATCAGTGATAGAGATAAAAGAGTATCTCTAAATTATCAACTATATAAACCAGCAAGATAGTCCCTTATCATATACATATATAAGAAAGTGTTCAAGGCAATTCAACTTAATTCAATTAACATGCTTGGACCTTCATTTTTAAAATAATAAGAATAATGAAAGACCACAAGTTTTTGTTTATGAAAAAAATAAAAGTAATAAAAAGTACATGACAATTTTAATATGAACTATGCACGAGAAACACAAACCATCTTTATCCTACCCAGAGACAAGAACACGATGATTTCATTACCCATCCTGCTGGCCCAGAGTCTGGAGTTCAGTGGTATGTAGATTATGGTGGAGGAAAACATTCTTCCTGCTGTACATGTGTAAAGAGATTGGCCCTCTGGGTGGCTGCCCAAATCTGCCTGTAAAGGTCGAATGCTGTTGGGACACAGCAGCTTGCTCCTTTGGTTTCTCTAAGTATGTGGGGAGCCCTTCCATCTTGGTTATTGGCTTCAGAGAGTTCTGCCCAACTGTGGTCCGTAAATTCTGTGCAACCTCTGAAGAGAGGGATTCATACGTTCCTCTTGAGTGTTTGATAGCTTCTGCTAGTTCCTTGTCCTTTAAGAAATTACCTAAATATAGACTTGAAAGTTGGCAGGCCTTGTTTTTGTAGGGGCTTGTCTGGTCAGCTGGTGAATATCTAAAACGGTCCTCGGTGGGAGTATGTATTGCTTTTTTGTCCCTTGTGCTGAGGCTTTGGCTCACAATTCGATTTCGATATGTAGCCTAGAGTAAGACAAAAAAGATGTCTTAAAAACACCTTTAAAAACACATTCATAGCATATAAGAATGCAGAATGGTATTCATGGAATCTCCATGAGATTAAATTTCCATGAGAAATCATACTATGTGTAATGGATAAAAGGTCAGTTCACCCTGAAAGACGTTTTAAGTCAATTTATGTAATTCTCTCAATGTGAATACCATGATTTTATCTGAAAATACAGATTATTTTAATACATAATAAATGCTAATACATGAGGCAATTATTTTTGTTGATTTAGTATATTATGTTCACTTGAGTATATATGTTGAAAATTAGTAGAATTATTAACATCATGATTTACATTACCACAGCAGTAACCCAGAAATTTAAGGAATTAAAAACATCAAAGTCACTCCAATAACCTAAGGAGAACAAGAACCATTGAAAGAGTGAACAGATGCTATCTGACATTACTTTGTGAAGTCTCAAAGATAAAGGTGAAATGAAATTTCCACACATGATTCATTTAGACTTTTGGATTCAATTTATTTATCGCAGTGAGGTTTATAAGTACATACCATCTTCCTGCTCTTCCCAAGCCTAAATTCTAGAGATAGAAGAAACAAGACGATGCTCATTGATCCATGCTGAGGAGAAGAGGAAGATTTCAAGCTGGCACACAAATTCCTTCTGAAAACAGTACTGTCTTGGTTTAGTAAAACACATTTAGCCAGAAATTGGCTTATTGTCCCAGTGAAAAAAGAATGAGAAGAAAAGAGATGAAAAGCAAGTAAGGGAGAAAAGAGCTCTCTGGATGGCAGCAGGCTGGTACTACACGTGTCAAAGGAGCTAGAAAACGTTTCTGCTAACTTGAAGTCTAAAGGGTGTTATTAAGGGACCCTAAAGCAACTCTGTGACTAATACCTGAAGCCAGATGTTAGACATACCATGGGTGCTGCTCGTCAATACTGTGAGAAAAATATTAGAACAATGGAGACATTGGTAAATCAATAACGGTAATAGCAGTAATGTTTCTTTTTAAATTAATAATGTTTATAATTGAGAAATCATTACATACACTTCTGGTGGCACAATGTGATGTTTTGATACATATATATCTATAGTGTTAAATTATTAAACTGAGCTACTTAACATATCCATCATCTTACTGTTTTTTATTTTAGGTAGTGATGCTTTTTTCATTTTTGTTTCTTCATACATTGCATAAGAAAGTAGAGAAGGTGGATGGAGACATCATTTCCATTACTTCAATATTACATTTGGGGAAATATTCATTTTTTTCTTTATATGATCTTTTTGACCCTCCTGGGATATTACATTAAATCGAATATACCGTTTTAATAAAGGAATTTTGAAAAAAGTTCAAATAATTCAATCCCATAGGCAGCCCCAGTGCTGTTTTATATCTGTTACTAACAGGATACATGTGAATCTACTACAAAAAGAAAAAATGAAGAGTATCACACTCAATATAAAAAAATATACATTGGAATCCCTCATTAATGTTGATTTGACACGGTTTGCTCTTTAAAGTTTTGGTTATGTTCCCCATTAACTCCAGGATTCTTATTGGACATTGAAGATTGTATAGCACAGGGATTAATGGCATGGGTGTGAGATCAGACATTTATGGAATCATTTGATGAATTTTGATTACTACTGAGGGCAAGGTGCTGCATACATGATAGAAAATAGTTCTGTTTACAAAAGACTTGTATCCTCCCTTCAGGTAGGAATCAATCAAAATCAGTCACTTTCTAACTGAGTGACCATGGCCAGCTAATTAACTTTCCCAAGTCCCCTATTTCCTCATCTGTGGAAGGAGTGTTTTTGTTCAGACCTTTATTGTCCCGCAGGCTTATTGTGAATATTCAAGGAAATATTTTGTGTCAAATGTCTACTATCATACCTTGAACATAGTTATCTTGAAGACAACAGTAATAATCATAAAAACAATATAAAGTGACCAATAGACCATGAAATTACTTTGATAGCCATTTATTAAATCCTGTAGAACTTAGATGACTTTAGACAGTTTTATTTTGACTTGAAAAAGAAATTCTTTGTAGAATATGCTAGTAATTTTATATTTATTATTATTGTTTGTTTCTCCAGAGCACAGATTTTATGACATATTTTTAACTTTATTATGGAGGAATGAAGAAAACAGAGCCAGATAAAGGGAGAGGTCAAATTTTAAAGTTAACCTGTCTCTATTCATCACCCAGGGGGGCCTCAAGTTGAGATGGCTACTGATTGTTGCCCCCAATTCTGGTAAGTGGCTGTGACCTTCTCTACTTATCTGTTGTTGCAAATTGGAAAGCTCTGGGAAGGGTTATAAGTTTCAATTAGGTGCCTTTTTTGTTGTTGTCGTCTTCAGGGAGGAATTCCTGGAGAGGAATTTACTAGACAGTTACATGTATAGCAAGTGGAAAAATGAAAGCTTGAGTCCTAGAAGTGTATGTGTGATTCCAGCAGAGGGAGTAAGAACTAGGAGGTGCATGACTGTATAATGGGGATCCAGAATTTAAGCCTGCAGATGTCCAATGTGTAACTCAAAACAGGATAAACCTTAACATTTCCATTTTCATCTTATATATCTTCTTTATTAGCTTAAAATCTTGAGACAGAGTACTGTTGGGCTCTTTAAGTAGGCATGCTAGTCACTTAGCATATTACAAGGTTTTTAGCCCTAAATTTATTTAACCTGTCTCATACCTTTCAAGACAGAGGACTCCAAGACAAGAGAAGCTACACTAATTTTCAGGTTTTTCAGGGATATGTACTTGGCGTACACCATGTCCTGTTCCAGACTCTCCAAAAGTCTCCAGCCATTGTTCCAGACCTGTGCTCACCTGAGTTCCAGGAAGAGCACAGCCTCATGAACCCTTCATGAGATTGCTCAGGCCAGCAAAAGCAATCACCTCGTGGTAACTGAACTGCCCCACAAGCTATGAGGATTCCTCCAGAGCTACAAAACCAGATCAGAGCTCACTGCATAAAACTGGTGCCCACTCCTTTGGTGGTGGTCCCTTCCCTGTCTTGTATTCTCCTTGTTCAGAAATCAGTTTGATCTTTGTCCGCTCTTGGAACTGAAGTCACTTATCATTTTCTCTTAATTTCCAGTTAAAGCCTTTTTTCCTGCAAATTCATGCCTGTTTTAATTTCCATTATCACTGAAGCAAGGACATTCACTAGCTAGTAACAACTGCATCTACTACATTAATTATCCTGTTCATATGTTTAATGTAATGTGGAACAATGAATCTTGAATGAAAGAACTCTAATACCAAACTCTACAACCTTGGATAAATATATATATTTTTTCCTAAGCTTCAGTTTCATAGTCTATTGAATGAGACTATCAAAATGTAGACCACACATGTAGATTTTGATGAAACTCTAGCAATTATTCACCTCACTTTCAATTCTAAAATTATAAGTTTAAAATATATGCTTTATTTAACATGTTTTAGAACACATTTCAAAAAACATAGGAAGATTCCCTTCATTCAAAAAATAGATATAAGTATATAATATATTAATATATAAATATTGTATAATACTATAGACCCTTGACTTACAAACTCAATTCATTGGCAGGGCTGGTTGTAACTTAAATTGGTCAGTAGAAGACTCAGGCTCCTCTAGACAGCCTTCAAAGTCTCTCTCCTGTATACAGGCAGATCTCAGTGTCCTTAGAAAGACATTGGCCCAGGATATCTCAGTTAATTCTACCCAGGAAAGGATGTTGTAATGATCTTTTCAAAACTCTTTAAGGGTTAAATATGTATCTGAGACCATCTGGAAGCATAAGCAGCTGGCATTTGGGTCATAACTCAAGACTTTGTAAGTTAAAACTAAAATTCTGGTCATAATTCAAGTTGCTTGTATGTCAGACCAGTCATAACTCTAGGGTCCACTGTATATATAAATATAACATGAATATATATTTGGATTTGATTACTTTGGCCCAAAAAGAAATAAATAACAGCCTTATCTTAATGTTAATGGATATAACTTCCTTTGAAAGCTCTTAGGATTATATCCTTGAAATGAATTTTGTGTGTACATGCCTACCCATATTTTCCTCAAAATCAGAATTGTTTCTGCAGAGTCAAATAAGTATGTTACTTTTGGGACAACATGGCTATGAAGTAGCAAGCTTATTATTTATCCATAGAGTTACTAGTAGAGAATGAAAGGATGAAAAATCTAGTAATTAATCAGTCAAATGTATACATTATAATACAAGCAATTCTTTACTTCTCTATATACAATTGTCCTCTCATTTTTTTGACTGGAGCATTCATATTGCCTTGTTTCATGGAATGCAAAATGTCATTGGTTTTAAAACATTATTTTACATACCTCTAAAACAGCAAAAGTAAGCAAACAAAACATATGATGCTAATGTAAAACAAACAGCACAAAAATCTCATGGCTTTATCTTTTGTCACCCATTAGTGAGTCTTACCAACCTTACATTGAAATTTCTTTTGTCTTTAGTTGCTTTGCATTTGATGGACAGTCCTTTTGCATTTATCTCAATGATTCATTTTCATCTGCATCTACATACATTCCCTCTTAGATTTCATAAAGCATTAGGTTTCCACATTTTAAGCAAATATGGAATCGAAGGTTTTCCAAATACAAATATTTGTTTTGCTCCCCCTGCTTTTTTCTTTCCTTGACTTTAACTATATAAACATTTGCTATGATACCAAAACATAATAAGTGTTCTGAATTTTTTTCCAGTACTAGGCAAACTCCTGTACTTGCACCCAGGAGCTCTCTATAATAGAACTGCACCACTAGTCCTTTACATATTTTATTTTGAGGCAAGGTCTTATGCTGTACAGACTGGCATTGAATTTACAGTCCTCCTTTAACAGCCTCCTGAGTAATTCAGATTATAAGCAAGGACCACCACATTTAGCCAAAAATATCCTTAAATGGTAACTCAACACAAGTAGCACCAATATTGCATATACTTTGTATAAGGGAAGACAATAAGAAATTATGATAATACCCACACTTTCGTAATTTTCCATAGAAGAATCTACTACTATGATTTCTAATTGCAATGGGTTATCTATTCTAGAATGTTCTTTTTATTGATAATTATTAGTTATTGATAATTATGGGTTGATTAGTTTAATGTATATAAGTTGGTGTATTATCTGAGTATTAAACTGTCAACTATTGGATTTATATTCTGTTTAATTTCTGAAAAGTAGTTGGGAGTGGCTTTTCTCTAGAGACATGTTAACCTTTCAAAATTGTTTTGTTGCCTCAGACCCCTTTAGTTGTACATTTCCCAATAAAGACACAAGAAATTTCATGTAACTACAACATGTACCCAGAAGAAATAACAAACCTTTCATATACCCAAAGCAATATGACATTATATCTGTGGCATTAGATACCAAAACAAGTGGAAAATATCTCTTTAAGAACATTTTGTCATTACTGTACAAAATGAACTGAATGGTATTATAGAGTAGCAGTTCTTAATATTTTTCTCCATTGTGTAAGTATGACAGATGGAGACACACTTCTTTGGCCAAAACCAGGGCTATGAAAAAGCTCTCTTTAAAATATCCATAACTCAATAATGTATTTTAAAATCAGTGGCATCTTGTGTTACATATTCCTCATTTAAGAAAAATTTTGTGCTTTGAAATACATATAACAGTAGTCTGAATATACTTGTTTATTAAAAACATAAATTTTAATATTTTGGTAGTAGTACCAATGTATTACTTAAAATAATATGGAAAAAGTAATAGTGGAAAAAATTTGACACTGCTCTAGTAGCATACAGATCAATTCACTTCATTTGTTCAGAAAATAAATGGAAAGGACACAAGTTGAGATAGCACAGCCAAAAAATGATGAAACAAACTATAACACAGATGTTAATGTAATTTCTTACAAATATATAAACATAAAGGTAAAATAATAAAGCCTTGTAATACTGTGATTTCATATGTGGAGAATTTTTCAAATAAAATCATACACTACTGCTAGTAGTCATTAAATCAAATTTCACAATCTGTAAATAAATATTCAATGTATTTTCATTTCCTGAACTATATGTTTATATATAGTAATTGCTTTAAATTGTTGTTATGGAATCCCACTATGACAAATTATATTGCATTTTTATTTTGTTTACACTAATTTTTCTCCAAATGTGAGCAATTTTCCTTCCAAAATACACATTGGAGTACTTTTTCAACATCACAAATTAGAGTCTGGTGATTTTTCATAACAGTCTCTTCATTATTCTTTTGCTAATGATCTTTGTAAATTATTTTAAATATACCTAAAATTAACACTGTGACATATTTTGTAGAAGAACTTCTTGGAAGTATCTTGTATAAAGTCCCTTTCTCATTGAAACATGCAACTTAAAGTTACCTCTCTTATCTGAAAAATGACAAGAGGATAGATTCAATATTGTTAGTAGCAAATGTTGTACTATCTATGGAATCTATTATTGGAGTACATAAAGATCTTTTCTTGTAAATTTCCATCACACTGGTGTGTAATCTAGTTTTAATGAAGGCCATAATTGACTTAAACTTGAGCCTATCAGAGGGTTTAGAGTTGAGTAAAATAATTTGAAATGAGGTCAAGGAAAAGACAATGATAGAATTTATATTATTGGAAAAACGTTATCTACCTTTATAAAATTTCAAGCAAGTCCTGAATCTTAAACAAAAAATAAAACAAAATTAGCAACAACAGCAAAATACAACAGAGTACTGATAGGCATTTTCAATACTATTTGTCTATCTGAAACCTAAAGGTTTAAATACAGGGCGGGAAGGGAATTTAGTGTTCTAATTGCAAGAGAAATTATGTTGTATATATTCAAACATTTTTTTTAAATGGCAAGACATTTTATCTCAGTCATTTTCTTCAATGCTGAGACACAACTTAAAGGAAGAGACATTTCTTTTGGTTCAAGTTTTTAGTCCATAATCTTGTTCCAAGGGAGAAGCTGCAGGGTAGATAGGCCAGCTGCAGAGGAAGCAGAGAAATGGAGTAGCCAGGGCGACAGAGAGACCCAGGTCACACCTCCTGTAAACTGCCTCTTCCCACCAGATCCCAGCTCTCTTGGCAAGAACTTCAGCCACTGAGCTCACCAGTGGGTGAATCCACCATAAGTGCTGCACCTCATGAGCCAATCACCTTCCCAAGCCTCACCTCTGAACACATGAGATGAGGGCATTCTAGAATTAATCCATATCACATCCTATCTCAAATTTTATGTAAAATATTGGCTAATGGCTAGTGAATACTCGCAATGTGACAGGATATGTGTTGTTTTATGTGTTACCACATTTGATATCTACTAGACAATATGGTTGTTTTAACAGTGAGGAAACTGAAACCCTGACACTTAAGAATTTATCCAGGATTTGGGGGTTAGTGGATAAGATGATATGAAGTGGAATTCAAACATATGGACTCCAGAATCAAAGCCTAAACTGAGGGTCTTCAACTCAGCACTAACTGAAGTTGGGAACATATAATTCCTTGTTGTAGAGGTCTTTCTTGTACATCACAAGATGTTTAGCAACATCCTTTCCTGTTCCTGTAAATGTCAGTTGCAATTGCACTCAGTTATTACACCAAAAATGTCTCTGGACATTGCGAATGTCCTCTGGTGGGAGTGGGGGGAATTGCTACCAGCTGAGAACTGCTGCCTACATTATAATGCTATCTACCTAAATTGACAGACCATAAAAGAACCCAGTGCAATACATCTCATCAAAGAGATGAGCAGCCCTTAGGAAAACAAAATTAAGACTTTACAATTTTTTAATGCTTACTAAATGCTTAGTACTCTTTCAGATCTTTACAATTTTTACTTTGAAAAAATATTATCTCTTACTAAATCAATTCAGTGTGCTAGTAGACACTGGAAGTATTGATAAACA
The DNA here is from genome assembly GCF_000247695.1 of Heterocephalus glaber. Next base: position 19,289,300 of record NW_004624757.1, on the reverse strand, counting down.
TAAATCTTTCTCTACAACAGCAATGAAAACACAAATAGTATTATAAAAAATCCAAAGTTTTTTCCTTTGGATTAACCAAAGAAGCATTAGGATTCCAGTGAGTTTAGTAAGAGTACAGCATGCTCTAACAAAGGTCTGAAAAAACAAACTTTTGCTTCACAAATAGGAAATGGAACATGGCTTGTTATAAACTCCTTGAAAAACAAATACTGTACACCCTTTGATTTTTCACCACATAACATGTTAGTGTGATCTAAGCAGATACACTTGGAATGTGTCTCTTCTCAGTCACTACCTCTAAAGTGCCAGTGTAGACTTTACCACATGTATTAAAATGAAAGACTGCCCTTTTGCTGTCAGTGTGGAGGAACAGTTTCTGAAGTGGTTAGGCGTATTGGGACACATCTTTGTGGAGGGTTTTGTCACCACTGCTGCCTCTGTTGAGTCCTTAGTGTAGAATCTGTTTGTAGTGATGAAGAGTTTTGGTAAAAGTCTAGCAAACACTACTATGCAGAGATTATACACAGAAGTAGTTACTACTTTGCAAGCAGGAAACCCTGTAATGAGTTCAAGTAATAACCAAAAAGAAACATTCTGGCAGACAGGACCTGTTTGTTTCAGACTGTACAAATTACCAAGAGGTGTGGAATGGAGAAAAGTGTCTGGAGTAAAAGCAGTTTTTCAGCTCAACCTTGCTTATAAATCCTTCAGGGGATACTAAATTCTGCTCATGGGCATTTAGGTCTCAGCCAGGGTGAGAGGACATACACAAAGCAAGCAAGATGAATGCTAAGCAGGTTAGCCAAAGGCACAGGTCCCAGGAGGAAAAGATCACGACATCTCTCTTTCAAGAGAAAAATGAAAACATGTTCCAGACTTCCCATAAACCACTAGGCATGTGCTTGACTGCTCTGGATATAACTGGAGTAAATGAACTCCAAGTACTTCAAAAACCTGGGACAATATGAGGTGTTTTCAAAACTAATGAGATAGGGCATGTATGTGTGTGTTGTTGACCCACTCTGTGTGAATATTTCTCCTTAGTTAAAAGGTGATTTAAGTGGTAATTTCAGATAATTATTGCTTAAAGTGACAATAAAGAGAGTGGGAATAAAGATTATTCAGAAAAAAAGTATAAATCTATACAACTGAAATTCTACAAAATACAATTTCTAAATGAAAAGGTTGTGTGTGGGTTTAAGCTAGATTTAAATGCTTAAGGGGAATGAGTAGGAAACTTTTTATGTTTGCATGGAAATGCAATATAAGAAAAAATAGCAGTGGTCATTACTGAAAAAATGAGTTTCTTATCTAGGTATCTAGATTCCCAACACCTAGTACATATTGATATTAAAATATTTCCTAAATGAGAGTATTCAAAATATAGTATCAAAAAGACAGTAAATTCATACAGTGTATTTTAGGTGAATATTTCATAAGAATTATAGCCGATTGTTATGGATTTACAAGATGCAGAATTTGAATAAAAATCTGGTTTATTGTTCATTCTTTTTATTTTCTAGTCCTTATTACCATTATTAATGTGAGCACTAAATTCTTTCCATAAATTAGTCTATTTTATTTATTATTTTATACTGTAGAATCTGGTGGGGCATTGTTAAAGTAATGAAGTAGTTAATTCTGTACAAATTGAGCGCCTAGTTTAATGAAAATTGAAGAATGACATCAAGAACCAAAAGAGGATGTTAGGAGACCATTTATTGGAAATATTGTATTAGGAAGAGTAGCTCCTGTATTTCTAGGAGGAATCCTAAGTATGTGGCATCAAAATGTATAATAGATAATGAGAAGTAGAAAGAAAAGGTCCAAAGGGGAAGGGGAAGGGGAAGTGAGGGGGAAGGGGGAAGGAAAGAAGGGAAAGGAATAAATTTGAGAATAGGGGAAAAAAAAGAAAAGAAAACACAATTATTTTGAATTTTAAGTTCCTCAAAACTGAGGAATTTAGTAGGGAGGGGCTGACCTCCTTTTAGTAGGGAGAGAGCTGCCTTTCATTTTGCCTGAAGAAGTTCATTTTTGGTCCAAGTCCTAGTTCATTGCCTATTCTTATTTTAATTCTTATCAATGTGGCTGATCAACCAACTCTATTTCAGGTTGATTCCCTAACTGGCTAGCTTATTCATAAAATAACTAAATAAACTATTTTTCACAGTAAGACATTAGTTACCTAATCTGAAAGATAACATGAGAAAGAAACTGAAATAATAATAGAGCAATTTCATAGAGCTTGTTTGTTGTATATCAATGATATGGAAAAGTTTTAGATAACTTAATAGATTGAATATTAAGGTAATTGTAGAAGCAAAATAAGTAATGTGTTCTTTTAAGATTTGCTTTTCCTGTAACTCCTTGTATAAGGTGAAGATTATCTGATTCTAACCAGTAACTTCATTAACCTAACAAAGTTACCCTGCCAGGGTGAATTTACAATGTATATGGCCTATCTTGTGTCTGTGACTTGTAAATAGGAACTGGAATTGTATTTACATATCAAAGACCACTAGGGATGAGATAATGGCTATAAAGGATATAAAAAGGGAAATGCTGAACAAAGGGCACTGGTATTGACCAGACTGGTTTCTGGCATGCCCATCCACTCCAGAGAAGAAATTTTATTATTTTATCCCAATTCTGTGTCTCTGTGTATTTCTTTCTGAGATTTCCATAACATCAATATAATATATTGTAACTATAATTCTACTTTTAGGAATACCTTTGACCCACTGCATAAATGAACTACATTATTAAATATGTCAAATAGCTTGGATGACAATACAAATAATAAACATATTTATAGCACTCCACCTATAAGGGTAGCTTAATTATAAATTGCTTTCATATAAATTATCCTAATTGATCCCCACAAATGTACATTAAGATTGGATTTGAATGCTTCTTTCCTTTTTAGAAATGGAAAGCTGAGCTCTTCGTAATGATTGACTAAAGATGATTCAGGTAGTAACATAAGTTATTTATCTTCTAAGTTCTTTATATTATGATGTCTTTTTATTTGTCAAATATTAAATAGATCCCCATGCTCAGCTGTCAAATCTAACATTGGTATCAATTCCTTTCAGCTTGCTATATGTTATATTTTTCTGGGTTGAGTTTATTAAGCAAAATGTATTTGCACATCATGCAGAAATTGCTGCTAGGTACCTTTTAGAAAGATAACCTAAGTTATTAGCCATTTAAATTTTTGTATGAACCACATTATTCCTACAGAAAAGAATTTAAAAGAAATTATGGGAACTGGGGGTATTAACTGTGGAAGAAGCCCATTGTCCAGACCCCAAAAGTATGGATTCAGAGACGTAAAGTTGGATGGGAGCCAGAGTTTAATGGTGATTCCACAGAAACAGCACCTGTCTGGGGCAAGCACACCCCAATTCAAACAAGCAGTGACCTTGACACCCTCTTGCTGGCAAAATCCCTACCCATGTCCTTCAGTAGCTGAGGTCAATGGGGTACAGTCTTCATGACTACCTTCTAGCTCTTCCTTAGTTTCTCATAAAGCATCCCTTCTCTGTGTTGTGTTCCTTTGATTGTGGAATGTTGCTTGCTTATCAATTATCAAGTTCTAGCATCTCATTCTGGGACTTTCTGGGTGGGGTCACTCTTTGTGGTTAAACTCCAAAACAGCTGCCTTAACTGTCTGTGCATCTGTCAGTACATTTTCATCCAGACTTGAGGCTAAATGAAAATGGACTATCTTCCTATTTTTTACTTTAAAAATGGTGTTACAGAAAGAGAAACTGGAGCAAACAAGGTGTGTGTCTAGTATGTCTCACTCTGTGTCACTCCAGAATAACCATCAAAGTCATTAGCATGAAGGAACCATGACTCAAGGTGACCAGACCACGAAAGTGTTACCATGAAATCACTATTTTTTCACAGTACTCTTTTTTTTTTTTGGTACTAGGGATAGAACTCTTGCACTTGTGCAGCAGGTGGCGAAACCACTGAGCTAAATCTCCAGCCTCTCATAGTGCTCTTTTAAACAGAGCATTGGATTTAAATATCTTAAGGACCAGTTATACGTAGGTTTTAACATTCAAAATACATTTCAATAGTATTTTTACATTACCAGCCATTTTGTATTTATATTGACAATATTTTTTTTCAGAAGTCTGCACAATTTAAAGCAGACCAGAATCACTTAATAATATTCAGGGGACATACACAGATCAAAGAAGAGACAAAAAACAAGAAATTATATTTCTTGCTTGATTATTTGGTGATATAATATTTAAAGTCCTTTAAAGAATCATGAAATCAAAAAATATTACAAACATATATATATGGAAATATAAAGCATGCAGAATGATTTTGGGTTTGTGTTTAAGTCATCTTCATTTTTCTCATTTGGATTTTTTGAAATGTTTTCATATAATATAAACAAAATAAGATACATCATGAAATGAATTATGGTATGGAAGGTTATGATCAGTACATCATTACCTACAAGTAAGAATCAATTTTTAAAGAAGTATAGAATTTCAGAACTATATTCTTTCACTGTCTAAAGAATTGAGCCTTGGAAATAAGAGATTTATTTAATTATAGTAATTTTTAAAAAGTAATCAACCATCTTTTTCCTATTTAGGATGAGTTTATGGGTGTTAGAAACACTGTAGAGTGTAAAATGAAATTCTGAGGCTATTTTTTTCTTTGAAAACCTACTTTATCAAAGCAAATCATTTTCTTTACAAACTCAGAGTAATCTCAAGAATTCTGCTTAACAAAGAGAAAACAGATGGGCCGACATCTTCAAAGTTAGTCATCCTTAAAAAGATCTGAAATTGATTTTTAAATAGAAAAAAGTCAACAAAGTACAAAATATAATGAGAGTTAGATGAAGCTTACAAATTGCCAGGATCTAAAAATGTTATTATTTTCATTTATTAATGTCAATTGTTATTTTATTAATTTCAAATATCATATCTTGCTCACTGAAAATATCAATTTATTCATTTATGATGTAGAAATAAAGATTTTAAGATTCAATGAAGGCTATAAAATGAATGGACTGATATTTTAATCCATTAATTTTATAAGAAAATTATGGCTGCAATGGATAAGTGACTTGCCCTGAATTATAAAATTTGCAAATGGCAGTCAATAGTCACTTCAAGTTTTCCCGTAGATTTATTTAATGTTTCCATGCAGAACCCATTAGCTTTCAGTTGATTGTATAGAAATAAGTTTTGCCTTTGATGTAAGAAAATTAAGGGTCAAAGTATGTATAATAGAATATTTAATTACACACACCAGACATTATGCTATATTTCAACAATACTTACTGAAGGTGAATATGCAGTTGGAGATATATCTGTTAGGTTTGTGAATTTAAGAGGATGGATATTTACAAATACTTTAGGCTAGTGCATGGCAAAAATTAGTGCTGGGTTGTAAGAAATGAATGCAAAAGAGTAAGAGTTTTGGAGATAAAGTCTACATGTGTAGGCACTGATCTTTGCTGTGGGTGTTAAATTGACTATATTTAAAAGGGAAGTTGCAATACTGGAGGCTGCCTTAGGGTGGACCTATCTGTGGTCTTCTGACTGAAGTTGTCCACAGGCAGGAGTAATTCTTCCCTGGCTGTGGTCAAGATCTCTTGTACTTCAGTAGAGGCAATTCTGGATGTTGGAATCATAACGATGAAATATATCCATGTCTTGATCTGACAGAGTATGGTTTCCATTCTAATAACAGTAAAGACTGATAGATATTAGTAAGTAGCAAATGAATTTTCCAAGAAACCAACTCGGCAGAATGAGTGTGTGCTATCCTGAATGTTCTGGACAATTTCCTACATACTAGTCAGGAGGAAGGTTGTGTGAGGGCTGTGAACATCTAAAACTAAGAAAAGACAAACAATGAGAAAAAGAGAGAGAAAATGTTTTTGTGATCCAGCATGGACAATGTATCTAACAGTGTAACTTGAATTAGTATACTTATCTTATGTGTGTTTTATGGGGGTTTTTTGGCCTCTTACTCTGGCTATTAATCTGTATTTATGTTAACTAACTTCATAAGGATTTATAAAATTAATGAATCTGATGCTGGCAAAAGATATTTTTAAAAAGTGGGTGGATAGCCAGGGATTTAGCTCAGTGTTTCACCGCCTGCTGTGCAAGGGCAAGGACCCGAATTCAATCCCCTGTACCCGATACCGGAAAAAAAAAAAAAAAAAGTGGGTGGAGCAGAAGGGGAGCAATAAAGAATTGAGATGTATTACACATATGTACCAATTCCCCACAATGAATCTAATTATTATGTACTGCAATCATGCACTAATAAAAATAAGAAATTAAGAAAAGAAAAACATCTAAAACCAGCTGTGGTAAAAGATACAGTGCCTGTCCCATACTAGCTTTATTAATATTTCTCAGTCTCTTTGGTCACCATTATGCTTTTATTCAACCAATCATCCATACAATCTTGTAGCAAACACATAGTATAAAAATAAGGAGGATCAACACAAATAAATATATAAATATACAGTCTTATCCTTGGGAACCCGTTCTAGCTCAAGAAACTAAAGTAGTATATATAAAAATCAAAAGATTAAGTCAGTCAATACAACAGTATGTAAGTGTTTCAAATCAACACCAGATTTAGTAAAACTCGTGTGCTACAACAGTATAGCTACTAAGAGTAGAAAAAGATCTTGAAGAATTCTTTCTTTGGATGCTTCAACTTCACATTTCCCCTTTATTTAATCATTCTAGTAGTTTGGCTTTATTCCTCCTAAAGACTTCTAAATTATTAAGTCAAATGGAAACTTAACATTTTACACATTCTTTTCCACTAAGAAGCTTTTAAGTAAAGTTAACCACTTTCATCTTAAATTTTACATCTTTTGGAATTGTGACATTTTAAACTGCCGGTTTTGTTTTGTTTCTCTGATCACTATCGATCAACATAGATAGCTAGGCATGTGTTATGGTTTATATGTAAAATGTCCCCGAAAGTATCATGTGGGGCTTTTAGGTGGTGATTGGATCATGTGGACATGATACTCATTAGTAGGTGAGTCCACTGATGAGCTTATAGCTAAGTGAGACTTCTGGAGGTGAAGCCTGGTGGGAGGAGGTGAGTCCGTGGGAATGTGGCCTGCAAGTGTGTATATCATCCTTCCTCTCTTGATCTCTCTCTGCTTCCTGCCACCATGCAGTGTGCAGTTCTCTGCCATGCCTCTCTGTCATGCTGCCTTGACTCACCAGCCAACTATGGGCCGAAACATCTGAAAAATGAGCCAAAATAACCCTCTTCTCCTTTAAGTTGTGGGTGTTTGGTGTTGTGTTTGAGCAATGAGAAAATAAACAAGACAGTACTTTCCACCTAAATGTTTGGGTTCCAGTGGTATGGTCAAGATTCATTTCACTCTCCCTAGAAGGTCTCATCCACCCCTGGGATATGTAAGCACCACCTCTAGATGTACAACTCTTAAGGTGATTCTTTAATTTTAACTTCTTTGATAGTGTCATTCATCTGTCTCCATGACTTTATTGCAAGTACCTCAATCTTACATTCATAATTGACCTCCTCTCTGTATCAAATATGGTTTTCATCTCAATAATTGTAGTGGTATCTGTTGAACAAATACATGAACAGAGGCCAAAGGAAAAAACTGGAATTCTCCTTGATCTGTTCTCTCTTTTCCTACCATTCAATCCATCATGATTTCAGTGATTCTACATACATGCTTCACACTTCTCTCTCCATCCATCCCTTTAGATCAGTACAATATATCATGCCAGAGTTAACTGTATTAACTCTTCTGATTTCCATACCATGAACATGACAAAAAAGCTAAAGAAATCATTTATAATGCCATTTAATCGTGCAATTGACCTCTTTCAATATCTTCTTGCTAAATTTTAAGAAGATACAAATTCTAGTGATCGTCTATGTGACCCTTTATGATCTACCCCCCACTAAACTCTCTCAATTCCTTCCTTGGACAATTTATCCTTGATCATTGAATTTCTAACGCAAGCCAACTTCCAGTTTTCAAACATTTAAAATCTTTATTTTCTCAGCTCCTTTGACCTTTATCTTTTAGCCTTTGCCTGCCAGGAATCTTCTTGTCTTCATTTTTCTCAATAGCTATAATTCAGTCCCCCAAATATTCAGAATCCTTATCACATCCCACAGTTTTAAAAAAGTTATATTTTTTTAAATCTCTTGACACAAACACAATTTATAATTTGTATTGCAGTTGTCAAATATATGTATACCATGTTGTGCATTTCTTTACTTAGTCTACCACGTATTGGCCATAAGTTTCTATGGAAGCAAGAATTGTGTTTAACGGTCTGAGGCTATATTCCCAGAACCTAGCCTAATTCCTGGTAGAAAGTAAATGCTTGATAAACATTTGTTAAAATTCAAAGAATGAAGGTAATACTTAAGAATAATGGAGGAGAGGGAGATAGGAAGGGCGGGAGAAAGAGAAAAAGGAAGGGGAGAAGGAGAGAGACAGAGACAGAGACAGAGATAGAGACAGAGACAGAGAGATCTCATATACAAAGCTGTAATCTAAGCTAAATTTTCCAGGATAAATATAATTTGGACTCCTGCATAGTCAATAAGGGATTCCCATCATTAGGTATAGGAGTAGGTACATATTTTAAGGCCTATTTTGGTAATTGTTGGTATTATGTTTTTTTACTTGGGTAGTTTAGGATTTTCATGTAAAGATGGACCAAGATAATATCATGTATATAAGTGGTCTTTTTGTATAGATTTTCTCCCGAAAATATAAGGAATTTGTAAGACAAAGTTCAAAGAAAATTTATTCAAAGTTTATATGAGGTAAATGACATGACAAAGTACTTTATAAAAATTAATTGGACAATTCAATATTGCTCAATCTGAAGTAAAAATGTCTAAAATAAAATATATCAGAGTGTGTACAAGTCTTACAGATAGAAGGCAGGTATTATAAACAATGGTTATATTAAATTTCTATCTTATAAATAATGCAAATGTCTCACATAATAGACAAGAATTTAAAATTTTAAAGTTCTAGGAAAACCTGGAAACTTAAAATAAGAATTGTAAGTAATTTTTTGGTGTTTATACACCTACTTCAGGTACAGAGATAACAGAACAAAAAAATATATGGACAACAAATCAATTTGAATTCCATGTGGTATAAATAATCAACATGTGTTGAATTTTCAGCCTATATATTTCAGGGCCAATGGTATTATTTTATTTGTTTTCAGGATTTATTTAAGAAACAAAACTTTTGCTAATATTTTCCAGTAATGTAAACAAATGATGAAGCACTTTGAAGTAAATATTGTATGTACAATTTTCCTAGAATATTTTTATCCAGAAAAGTTTACTGATGAAAACAGCAAAGTCCTATGTGACACTGTGGTGTTTTTGATGTATCATATTGTTCAAGGCCTTACCCATATGAAATAAACTCCTCCAGAATATTTATACTGCCTCAGTGAGGGCGATCTTCCTCTACCCATTGAAACCAGTCTATGGAATCATGCTTCACAGACAAACTAATACATCTCAAATCTAATAAGCCTTAGCCATTTTCTCTTGAAATTTATTTTTTCAGTGAAAACTAAGATGCAACTGACCAGGCACAGGGACGAGAGGAAGACCACCACGTCTCTCAACCCTGAAATGGAAGCCCACCCCATAGGTGAAAAAGAATCAAAGGGGCTCTGATGTGGGCATTTAGTGTGTATTTGTTTAATTTGTCTTTGCAGAATAAAAAATGAAGATAGTGGTTAGTAACTTTCCCAGTACCTACTTGTTTGCATAATTTTATCTACACAATACCTCAATTTTCTTTAAAAAATGTGCTGTTAACAAAGCATGCTATGAGCATTTTACAGCTACACAGACAGAATTCTACAGCATTCTAGTAACCAGGATGTTTAAAAAATAGAGACTAGATTTTTTTCCTCAGTCCTTACCTCACCTGCCTCAGGTAATGTCCACGGCACTCCTTTAAAGTAGAGTCTGTGTGTCAGCTTTTGCACTTCCGCTTCTTTCTCATAGGAGATAACCGTGGTCTAGCATAATGCTTTAAATTGTGCGTAATTCTTATATAAAACTATGCATAAATTTTATATTATATGATGTAATTCACAAGGCAAAGTATTGTGAAAAATGAAACTGTACTGTTATATTTCTTTAAGATGCTTATAAGTAAATCATTATAATTATACCAACAATGAAAATGTTTCACTTTTTCTTTTCATAAGCTAAGTGACTCAATGCAAAACCTACTTCTGTCCTCACACAAAATAGATTGTTAAATGCCCCAAATAACTGGCTCAGAAAGCAGACTGCAGAACATACTAACAGAATGTGATCAAACACTAAGATATCCCACCACAACCAAGCAATCATTGCCAATAAGTAGAATATGTAGGAGTACTTGTGTTTTAATCCAAGGATACACCTGGTTTAACTCAAATCAAATCAATAAATGGCATCATCTACCCAAAGAGGCATAGTAGGAAACACCTCTTCCTTGGTGACAGCTTAGATATAATTTATGAGGAATTATAATGGGTAAATATAGGTCATAAAAGTTGGACAAGAATAATTTAAATGAAATGATGCCATTTCTAGATATGACATAATTAGGATCAAACATTTTTGCATAACATGTTAGAAAAAAACAGAATTTTTAATGTAATGTCAACTTAAAGTTGGTAAATAAAATAGACACTGAAAATATTTTTTATATAAAAATATACTGAGGATATAAGAAAAGAAAAACATGATCAGACATTCATTCAGTAACAAAAGAAAGGAGCACATTAAGAAAAAGATCAACAGAATACAAACAATACAAGAAATAATTTTAACTATATATGAATCCTTCCAATAATTGTTTTGTATAGAGTCTTGGACTGACAGAATCTTAACTAATAGCTCAATTAAGATTGGAAATAGTACAACACTTATCTAGAATGGATGAAACCCTAGCTTCAATCCCCAGAAACACACACACACACATACACACATAGAGTTTTGGATGATTGGAATGGTACACCAGAAATATAGTTTTCTTCCTGTTGCCACTTATAGAGACTGGATTCTTGCACAAATGTTTTTTCCCTAAGTGTACCAATTTTTTTTCCCACAAAGAGCAATATCATCAACAATTGTCATTTAATATTCAAATGAAGCTAATACATTTACTCAAAATGTAATAATCCAAAAAGAGAGGAATTCTGAGTATTTTGGATTTCACTCTCAAATTAGATGCTATGACAAAATGTTTTTATCTCTTCAGGTCTATACACAAAGTTTTAGTTCTATGTACACAAGAATAATAGAAGGAAAGACATAATTTATGAAAATATTATGAGTCAAATTAAAAAATTGAGTGAGTGAGTTTCTCAATTGAGACAATTTTCTTCTGTCAGGAAACATTTGCATAATGCTCATAACGGGGTGAGGGTTTGTAATAGGTAGGTGATAGAAGCCAGGGCTGCAATACTGCATAAGTCCGGCTGTCACATCAAAGAAATACTTAGTCTCATATGTCCTGAAGTTGAGAAAACTTGTCACAAATTGAAGCTATGATTCTCAATAATATTTTGTTGTGAATTTTCTCAGGAACTCAAGAATGAAACATTTTCCTGTCAGGTTATATAACTGCAGATCAAATTTACCAATTCAAGTTAAATCATCTCTGGTATACTCCATTTGTAACTATGTCAACTGCTTATCCTGCAGCCCCTCTGCTTGGTGCCTATCAGCCTCCAGCATCGACAGTGATCCAACACAGGATGTCATTTAGCAGCAGTGTAATTGCTCTTCATTTCACTCGATTAAGAAGTACCTTTTCTTATTGATTTTGGGCTGCACCTGAAGCATCTTTACAATTCTGCCCCCCTCAACAATCTGAATCTGCTTCTATTGATCAACTGATGCTGCCCTCCTGGTATAATCTACTATATCAAAGACACTGAGAAGGAAAAGAGTGCATACAAAGTAAAATCCTGCTATAGGAAGAAGCCAGTGACTTGCACTTCTAATACCACTAGTGATGAAACAGACTAAAAGGAAATAAAATACAGGGACTTGCCATTATGTTTCCTTTTATTCTCTACTTATTCATTGACTTCAATATAATCAGGTGATTAAGTGTGTTTAAATAGAAAATTCTCTATTTGCTTTTACACAACTGTCCAGGAGGTCTGTGGATAAAGTCCTTATATGTACATTTCTCCTTGATAAACAAAATTTTTAGGTAAACGCATACTTTTAGCAAAGCATACTCCGTAATAATTTGTGCTCTGACACAGATTATTGGTCTATATATTAACTCAGGCTTGTATAATACTGTGCAAATTCTTTAACCTTTCTGAGCTTTATTTTCCTCATCTGTAAAATGAAGATTCAAGGCTGTCACAAAAGATGATTTTATGATTAAAGGATGTGAAAAAAAATAAAAATAAAGCATATGGAATAGCACAGATGCTGCCATGGTTTCAATCTGGAAAGTTTCCCTAAAGCCAATGGGTTAGAGGGTTGGTACCCAGCATGGCATGATTGGGAGGCAGTCCAAAACTTTAAGGGGTGGGGCCTACCTGGAAATACTGTGGTCACTGGGGCAGGTCCTTGAAGGGATAATGAGACCCCAGCCCCTTCGCTTCCTTTCTCTCTTTTACATTGCAACCATGGAGTGAACAGTTTTCTCCCCCACCTTCTCCCCACCATGATGTGCTGCTTTTCCACAGGTGCAAAGTGATGGGTCCCATCACTCATGACCTGAAACATTCAAAATTATGAGCCAAATAGACTGTTTCACTTTTAAAGTTAATTATCAAAGGGATTCAGCTATAGTAATGGAAAGCTGATTTACATAGATGTGAAACTCAATTGTCAAGGAGTCCATCATGCAAAGTGAGGAACAAAAGTGTAATCTACCAGAGACATGCTGATTTTTCAATCTTAAATTCTTTGAAGTGCCAGATTCTTGGCTTTCCCATTGTCACATCAGTTTTAATAAAGTCCATGAACTCACTGTTTTGAATATTCAAGTTACGGGCCTATCCGTTCAGTAGGCTTAAGCAACTGACAAATTATGCTTCAGACTCTACAATTAGGCTGGGTAAATTACAGTTCAATTTTCTGGCCACAGCAAATCTCATTGTACTCAGACATCAGACTTTACATAGCCCCTTCCCCCAATGTGTACAGGTATACAACAAAGCATCTTACTCTTAGAGAAAATTAAAATATCACATGAAACACTGTATGCAATGTGCTTGGCACATAGAAAATATTAGGGTGGTGTTTACAAAATATAAAAATGTCAGCATAATGAGAAGGATATCTACAACAGAATAAGGATATCTAATATTTCTGCAAAGAAAATTTTCATGGAGATAGCTTTGTCATTAATAAAGTATGACTTTGTCAAAAACATGAAAGATTAAGTATGAAGTAATATAAAGGAAATCATTGAATAATTCTTCACCTTGTTCTGAATTTGCAGTAAATCATTACTGTCCTCAAGTTGATAGCTGTCTTGCTGCAATAAAAAAGTTTTCCCATTGAAACTCGTGTTTAAATACATCCTGAAAATTTGAGCAAAGTTATTACCTCTGTCTGTCATCACTGTATCAATATGGAGATTGGAAATTATCACACTGCTTTGGAATAAAGGGTCACCGCTTCAGTAAAATGAAAATTTTTCAGGAATATAGGATTTTTCTGCCATATATTTTGAGTTACAATTTAAGTTATTTTGTGTTGTAATTCACAAAGGAACAGCAAAAATCACTTTTAAAATTCAGCTTTTTATGACCATAATATTCACTCGTTATGGTTCATTTTACACATGCTATACTCCTCCATCTTCCTACTTGTAGGATTAGTCATTACAGAAGAGGTATTTCAGTTTTTCTGTCATTCAGTAAGGCTACTTAGGATTCAGGAAATTGTACATTGCTTAACTACTCTTAATGCATCCACTAGCATGCTTTACTAATCCTGTCTTCCCATAAACCACTCTATTTTAGCACATTCAAGGAAAAACCCTTTTCCATGGGAATACTGTTTCTCTTTAGAGTTAACATTTTTTCATAATGTTGCAGTTAAATTTTAATTGCAGGTTATGTTTCCATTTTATAGTTGCAATTTCATATCATGAGTTATCTGAGAAAAAAGATCATACTTCACTTTTAATATGTGTTCCAAACTACTAATGGAGAGCTACACACCCTCCCAGTATGCAGAAGAGATTGGAAAAGGACAGTGCAAGGAAGAAAGTGTGTGTTAAGGTGGGTAACCATGGGCAAGCTGCAGAGACATACCAGAAATATCTTCAGAATGATCTTTCAGGCATGAATCACTTAGTGACTTGTCTTATATTCAAGTGACATATATTGATACTGACAAAGACAGATAAATGGAAAGACAAACATACAGACATATACATACCATTAGTACCCCACATGATTAATTTGCAGGATCAAATATATAATAAAATATAAACACATTTATCTTTATCTTGCCTTTAGGTTTCTATTAATTTACATAATAATTCCCAGCTGAAGAATGATCGATTTCCTTTACTCAATGATGAAAAAAGACATTCCTCGCAAAATATGAAGAAATAAGAAGTATTTCTAAAAATTGTTGGGAATACTATCCAAACTACCTAAATCTCATTTTACTGCTGTTTCTCATAAAACTAAAGCTATTCTATGACTTAATTTTAAAAACAATAAATTAATGTGATAAGTAAGCAGGAGACTAGCCGTCAATTTTATGATGTCAATCAAAGGCTAGTGGATCTCAAAATCACCTAAGGTGCTAGTTAAAAGGAAACACTTTCACCTTCAGAATATTTCAATCATTAGTTTGCTACATTGAGACCTGGTTTCTAAAATTTTAACATATTTTCCAACAATCTGATATATTCACTTAATAAATGCTTACTGAATATTTACTACATGTTTTAGATATTTAAAAAAATAATTTTGAACCTAATAATACATATCAAAGAATGTAAAATTTCACAATTTTACTTTGCCTAAAAGTGACATGCAGAAGACATGAGAATCTGGGGTCAGAACCCAGGAACATTATTAGTCTTGGAAAAGCAGCCAGCGCCAGCTCTACATACTCATTCATCCTCCAACTTCCTAAGTACCCTAGGAGCCATGCCTTGCAGCCCAGGGGCATCCTCCCTACAGGGGATTTGCATTGTATGCTTCTAGCAAACCTGCCCAACTTGCAGTTTTCAGTGTAAGTGACATTTTAAACCTAAACACAAATAATACAAAAGGTCCATGTTGCTGTTTCTTTTAAGCAGAACTGTCATCTAGAATTTCCAACAGATAATTTTTGCCTTAGATAAATTAATGTTATTACCAAAAAGGAAAAATGTATGCACATGATGAGAGATAAAATACTAAAAATTGAAGTCATTTAAAGTTGCATTTTTATAATGAAAGCAATGATTGAAAGCAATATATTCTTCAAGTGAAAGGCAGCAGAATCTGCTGCTTCAAATGTTTAAGGAATCTTTTAGCATTTAAAGTGAAATGCAATATTCAGATATTCTCAGGAGTCACTTAAAGAAATGTTAGATCAGAATACATTGAAGATGTTTCGGCAGGACCCTTAGAGGATTCTTAAACATAGCTAGATATAGAATCTTTATAATGTTTAATTCAATTTGATAATCTCCAATGTAATACTATACTTTGGAAATAGTTTTATTCCTCCCAATGATACAACAGAATATGGTAGTGTGAATTGTGACAAGACTTCTCTGTCTTATCAGAAAGGTTATTGAATCCTCAATATAATCTCTTGGAAATACAATTTTGGTGCAGCTTAGACTCCTGGACAGTTATCCTAGTATCTGATAAAATAGATCTTCCCTCATTTACCTTTTTAAGGGACTTTCAAATACAATCTATCTTTGTCTGGACCCCCCAGGGCCTAACTGGTAGCTAAGCATAATCAGTTACTAGAACCTCACCAAGGAGATACCCATAAACTAAATCAACTTCAAGCAAAGAAGACAGTCTCAGAGGAAAATCACACACTTTTACATGGTTTACAGGATTGGGATAAATATCAGATTCCTACAGATCATTTTAGCATGCTTGATTAAGCTTCCTGAAGAATATTTTGTAAGCTATCTAGTAAAATTATCAGGAAGGTTCCCCACTCCAAGTAGCAAATGATGATATATTTTCCAAGCTTTATTGAAGTATATTTGAAAATGAAAATGGAATATATTTGAGGAGTACAATGTGATGCTTGATATATATTATTTTGGTATTATCCTCATAATCAAGGTAATGTACATATACATCACTTCATGTGGATGTCAATTGTATGTGATAAAAATACTTAATATTTACTGGATACAGTACATTATTTTCAACCACAGCCACCGTGTTGCACATTAGGTATTCAGAACTGAAGCATCGTATAGCTGAAAGTTTGTACCTTGTGACTAATCTCCCCAATTCCTCTGTCCCCAGCCTCTAATAACCATCATTTTACTCTCTATAAGTTTGACTTTAAGAGTTTATATAAAAATCAGATCATGTAGTATTTGTATTTCTGTGTCTGTCTTACTTTACTTAATATAATGTCCTCTAGGCTCATCTATATTGTCATAAAAGGCAGGATCTTTTGTTTTTAAAGAATGGATAAGATTCCACTCAATAACTATAGACATAGACTGACAGATGGATAGAAAGATATTGCATCCGCATCCATCTATCTATAGACTTTTCAGTTATCTCCATGCTTTGGCTATTGTAAATAATGCTGCAATGAGCATCAGAGTGCAAATATCTCTTCTTGATAGTGATACTATTTCCTTAGTGTATCTATCCAGAAGTACTAGTGCTCAATATGTGGGCCTTTGGGGGACCCTATCCCACGCATACTGAAGCCCACTGAAAAATGTGAAAAAAGTACTCACAATATAAAATGTTATTTCATCTATAAAACTTGGCTAAATACATCAAGTACAAGGTGGTGCAACAGTTAACAAGACACCATAGATAGTTCAGATGCTCACTTACTGGGCATTTATTCAGAGTGGTGTTCTATTTCCTTTTGATGTTAAAATTTATAATACAAAAGGTAATCTAATACAGATGTGAGATTATTAAAATGTAAATAAGTAACTTTTGAGAAGCTACAACAATCTAATGGCTGAAAGAATACAAAAATGACTAGGGCAAAGGACCTGTTTTCAAGAATTCCACAGTTTAGAGGCAAGACAAGTATTTGGGAGAGAAATATAAGGAAAACTAACAACAGCTATAATAATAAGTAGAAGTGTTATGAAAATGCAGTGGTAAGTAGGATTACTTTCAGCAAGTTGAGGGAGAAAGATCTGAAAAAGGTTAGAGAAAGTATCACATGTGTTTTTGGTAATTGGGTAAGTTGATAATAAAGAAGGGATTTCCATGGAGAACTAGTAGCATTATGCTCAAGGGCATGAAATAAGGCCTACAAGAGGAACACCAAGAATACACACAAGTGCTATAAACTTTGACTTGGGAAGACAGGGATGTGCTGAAGGAGAGCTGTTGATGAGACTAGAAAGTAGGACATGAGAGGAGTATTAACAAGCACTTTGGTCCATAGATATTAGGGATCCATATAAGGTTCCTCACCAAGGTAATCATTATTTAGGCCAAAAAAAGAGAAAGGAAAAGGATAAATGGTTGAAGGTGACTCTATCTTGACATTTTCTTTTAACTGCATGAATTTTGTTGAAAGTGTCAATCCCATCCAATTTGATTCTGCCCCTCCAGAAAAAAAGAAATGATTTTGTTCGTACAATGAAAATACGTACCATTGAAATGCTAATATGCATACAGTGTTTGCTGAAGTGGATATTTGATTGTGGGATATGTAGATTTCAGGAAAAGAGATTTCACTTATTATTTGAGAAATACATTCAAGAGAGTAATTGTTATAAAATTTTTAAGGAATCATTTCTGCTGGGTTTTTTTTACATTTCCCATCTGCAATCTCTACATAGAATAATCAGTAATTATTCTTTACATGTATGAATTTATAACAATACAGAAAGTATCTGTAATTCTTCAACCCTTTCATTTTACTTGATTACAAATCAGTTCATAATCTCAATGAAATTGTAGAAAATATCTTTGTCATTATTAAAATTATCTTTGAAATTTGAGAAAGCTTATGGCAAAATAGCATTCAATCCATTTTCTTAGATTGAGAAGTTTCCTGTTTTTTTTTTACTTTAGCAAAGCAGCTGAAGAGAAAATAAAAGACATAAAGAACAGAGCATATAAACTGATTACATTGCAAAGTATAATTGAAAACATGTGCACTGTAATGTTTGAGTGAATGACAGGCATATAATTGTCAGTGCTTCTTTCTTCAAAGTAGCATATGGAAAACAGGAAATAGGTTTGAAATAATCTTAATGAAGAAGCAAAATTACTTTCTCTTTAGTATTCATTTCTGAGTGGAATATTTAACATGTTTTGTATTTGAACATAGAAAATCTTATGGAAATGCATTAATGATATGTGGATTGAATCAAATGCATAGCAAGTCTTCAATCTTTAGACTACATCTATTACATAATAAGAGATTACTTAATTGAAATATGCTCTAGATTCGCATGTTTTACTTTGTAATAAAATATCATCAGTTTGAAGTCTATCAATTGGATTTTTAAAAGGCCTGTGAACACAGTATAGTGACTAAATTTTCTAGCTACCATGGAGCTTTTCCATTGCAAGTTAATTTCATAATTCACAGTGTTCTTCTTAAAACATTTATTAGATAGAATTTTAATTTAGTTTTAGTAGTATAGTTTTTTGTTTTTGTTTTTGGTACAGGGGATCAAACTTGGGTCTTTGCGCTTGCTCAGCAGGCGGCGAAACCATTGAGCTAAATCCCCGGCCCTTAATTTACTTTTTATTTCAAGGGTTCAAGTTCCAACTTTTCTTTTAAAACATTTTGGAGTTTTACATCCTTATACATTGTGCACTTGTTTTTATATAAACTTTATTCTTGTAAATGTATAAAGAGTTTTCAAATAAAATATAGTGTTGTATATGCTACACAGAAAGCTAATCAGGACCATATTCATAAAAATTATAAAATATACCCATTCACTACTTTAAAGATGTTATGGTTTACTGAAATGTGTCACAGAGATATTGATGGGTAATAGGCTTCTGTTAGGGAATGGGGAGCTGTGTAATTTATGCACAGTAACTCATGTCCAGTGTATCCTCACTTACTGACAGGCAATTTAATATAGTAAAAGCAGCACACACTTGACATTAGTTTACCATTTGAGTGTAGACTACTTTTTATTATGTAACTGTGTAAATTACAGTGGTACCTTGATTCACAAGCCTAATTTGTTCCATGATTCTGGAAAAGATAACCACATTCATGGTTGTGCAGGAAAGACAGCTGTGGTTAATGTGGTCATGTTCATCATCCAAAGCACAGTTTGCAAACAAAAATAAATTTTTCCCAAATGCTTCCATTTGTGAATCAAAATAAAAACTTTTGCAAACAAAAGTGTTCATGAACCAAGATATCATTTACTTAGTGTCTGGGGTTCTATTTTCTGTGTTCATTATACGATACCTGCATTTCCCCAAATCTCATAGAAACCATAGACACTATTCTATGACTTACAGAAAATGCATAGAGGAGTGTGTATTATCAAGATGTTTACTACTTGTATTACCTTCACAGACTGACAAAACTAATATTTTTTCTATTATCAAAAAAATCTGTATTATATTCAGGTGTTTGAAATGTAATTGAATAGAAGAGAGTTGTACAAATAAGAAAATATGCATATACCAAAATAACTGTATATATAAAGAATGTTTTAAGAATACAGTGAAATCTTAGAGGCAGTCTCTATGTCCAACAGCAGATGATTGGAAAAAGAAAATGTGGTATGTATACATAATGGAGTACAACTTGGCTACAAAGAAGAGCAAATTCAAGGTATTTGTCAGAAAATGGATGCACCTGGAAAATATAATGTTGACCAAAATAAATCACACAAGCTTAAATACTGTATAGTATCTCTCATTTGAATAAGGAAAAATACAAACAAAGAGCACCATAAAGGGTGGATAGAGGGAGACAAGGGAACAGATCTCTTGCAAATGGGAAGGGTCCAAGAGACCTAGTGGGGAGAAAAAGGGAAGAGGAAAGGGCAATAAGTAGAATAAAGATATGCCATATACAGGAACCCAATAGCTTTAATGAATATAAACATTATATATCATAAACATGAGCTGAAATTAATAACATCAACAAGAATGAAAGTAGGGAAAGAGGATTTAGAGGAGGAAGGAGGGAGGTGGGATGGGCGAGAAAGGGATTTAGAAGTCCAGTGTGCTATCCATTGCACAACAGAGCCACCTGGGAAAGGGATTTAAAAAGAGAAACAAGTTGTATTATGTACATGTACCCACTAACCAAGATGATTGTAAATGGCATGTACTCCAAATGTACTAAAAAATACAGTAAATGTTTAAATTTTTAAAAATATTACCATAAAAGGTACATGCCCACTAATTTACTTTAAAATACTCCCCTTGCTTCAAACATACTTGTCCCATTGTTCTTGCCTTTTCTGAGGCAGTTCTGGAAGGCCTCTTTCACAAGTACCTTTAGTTATGCTTTTGTGGTTGCACAACATCCTGAATCCATCACAAATGTTTACCTTTCATTGTCCATTTGACATTGGGGAGGAGCCAGCATTTTCTCAGTGCCTGTTCCAGGGAGTAGGGAGAATGCAGACACAGTGTCATGTCTTCCCAAGCCTGCCTTTCTGTTGGATAGCTCTCAGTAACAGCAGTTACCATATTTTTGATGCCACATTGTAAAGACATCTACAAAAGCGGACTTCCAGAGCTGCTTTAAAAAGTGGCAGGAATGGTGGGGTAAATGTGTTTGAGTGAGCAAGAGTATTTTAAAGGGGATTAGTGTCAATGCATCTTTTACTGTAATATTTTGTAAAATTTAAATATTCATCTGATATTTTGATCACACTTTGCATTTACAGATAAATTCATAATTGCAAACCAAAAACTTCATAATTTTGTGTAAACAGCAATAGAGATTTCAGACCCCAGCATATTCTCCCCTTTATTGTCACCAAAGTTCTGAAATTGGCCTCCCTGAAACACACCAAATTTTGCAGCACAACTGTGTCTATACAAAAAACGTGAGATTTCAAAGTTCTAGTTATTATTTTGGGCTTCTGGACAAAGAGTTCATATCCTACCAAATTAAGATAAAATTGATGCAAGATTCATAGCACCCTTAATATTAAATAGGTCTTTTCTAGCCCAGTTTAAGCATAAAATTCTCAAAATGAAATGAGGACCTGGAGTAGGGCCTAGCTTGCCTCCAGGTGCTGAAAATTTAAATTTGGTACTCTTTTACAGGACAGCAGCTTCTCTCTTTACCATAGGTGGAGCATGGAAAGAAGGTAACTCTTGTTCTATATAGGGCATAAACAACAGCTTGAACAACAATACTCTGAAAACAATGGTATTTAATACAGACTACAGAAAAAAGTTATATAAGTTCTACTTTAAGAATTTTTAAGGGCAGCAT
Organism: Heterocephalus glaber; assembly: GCF_000247695.1. The sequence goes on along the minus strand of NW_004624757.1, from coordinate 19,267,643 downwards.
TACAATAATCCCATTTTAAGGACACAATAGAGTTTACAATTTTGAAAAATTTTATACTTCAGAAAAGTATCTCAGGAAACCAATGCTATCTTAATTTTTAAATATCTTTAAATTTTCTTATAGCAAGATTTGATGCTGGGAGAGGATTTGGAATTTAAAACTTCCAAATATATACGTGGGTGGCTTTTATCATATTATTTTCATGTTTTCAACTCAGTAGTTCATTTTAGTGTATCATTTAGTGCAGTTTATTTTAGTTTATTAAACATTGTATGGGCCCTTGAAAATTCACCATAACTATGCCTATGGTAACTAATAAACAGAAGATTAACTTTTCTTTACTTCTAAACATCAACATGTTGATACCTCCATAAGATGTCAGGTGAATAAATTTAGCATGATGAATTAATATATCAAAAGGTATGAAAGGCTTGTAAATGTGGGATATGAGTAGCTCAAACATTTGTCATGATGTAATCACTCACTACATGAGGCTAAATATTTGTTCATCAGTAAATACATATTGATGGCCACTCTTTACCAGGTGCTGCTTTAGTCTCTAAATAATTAAACATCTGGGAGAAACAGAAACGATCTTCACTTTGAGGCCATGAAACTTTTTGTCAGGTCAACCAGATTATTGACGAAGCAGGGTTGTGTCAGTGGGGATTAAATTTTCTGGTTTTGGTTGGTTTGCTTTTTTTTTTAAAGAGCGATACTAAGTTATGTTCATATATCAATGGAATAATTTGTTTAATATTTAATTACTAATCATTCTATTTTTCAAACAAAATACTGATGCTGAATTTTAGATAAAATGGATGAACAGACCAGTAGATAAATTTGTAATATTACTAAAAATGGTCTAACTGCCCCACACAATAGTGTACAAAGAATTAAATAACATTATTCTATCAGGTGAAATGAGAAAGAAGTAGAAATTCCATAGTAGTAATATCAATTCAGGTTCTAGACTGAGCTATTTATTTTATTTTCACCACTGGTACAGTGGTGAAAATGGAACATTTTTATTAAAAAGAGACATTTTAAAATTTATTTTGACTGAGTATATGTGGCTTGAATTTTCAGCATCTATTTATTTTTTCTCTCTTTAATTCACTAAAAATTTTTCAACTATGATTTAGCACAAGTAGTAAAAAGCTTTGTAGGTAGGAGTAATATTGTAAAAATTTGATCTCTTACGCTTCTTGCAGTGTTTCAAAATGTTTAGTTTTTCCACCTTTCTTTACTTTTTCTACTGACATCCCACTGGGCAAAACAGAATGATAGAGTGAAACAGTTTTAATATAAGTCAATAAGTTAAAATATCAAAATATGAAACAATTTAAAAATATGTGTAACTAGTATTAAGTATACAATACAGTTTAATGTATAATGCAATTCTTATAGTGGTAGTTTATGAAACAACATGAATGAAGAAAACTGGATATTATGACTTTTTTAATAACTGCAAAATTATTATTTTAATATTTTACTTCCAAAATTTCACAGGGAAACTACTATGTTCCTGGACAAAAACTGGAATTTCATTTTCATATATGTCTATGTTCTGTAGGAAATATAAATTCATAAGTTTAAAGTAGGCTTGAATTCTCATCCCTAGTCCTCTGGATTTGAACAAAACAGGCACATACATTAGTAAATGTTTTTTAGTAAATCCATGTATCAAGCTCAGTGGTAGAAGGGTTAAAGTATTCCAGAGGGAAAACCTGTTCTCTTCTTCTTAAGAGAATAGCCACGTAGAAAACAAAACCTTGTTTCACTGCACAGCAAAAAGAAATTTAGAGAAGAGCTGACAGTGTGAAGACAATTATGTAGGCTTTGATTTTCTTCAGGGAATGCTGGAGGATGCACAAGGTGAAGCAGGATGGGGAAAAGCAGAAAATATTATAATTTTAAATCATTTTTATAGTGTTTACAAGCCATAAGAAAGAAATTAACTTTTGAGATTGGCATCCAACATTCTAACTTTGTCTCTTTGTAACAGCCATCTTGGAGGGAGATCTAACAATTTCAAACAAGCAAAGTTCCATCACCGGATGGTTCTCAGTATACACATCCAAATACTTTTAAGTTCTTTAGTACAAAATAATAGTAGACACATTCAACAGGGTACCTGAAAAGTAACACATCATAGTACACTGAAATTCAAGGTAGCAATACACAGCTGACACTTCTACTTCCAGAAAATATTTATCAATAGTCATATGATAGATAGAATAATGACAGCCACATAAGAGCTAATGAAAAGTTCCCAAGTAATTAGAAATTACTATTTTAAATATTTATATCCTCTATTATTAATGATGAACTTTATACATATATATTTTGATTTGATATATTTTCATAAATGACATGGAACCATTACAATTACCAAAATATTAAAACAAAAACATTGCTTCAGCAATATTTAAATACAGTGTTAACAAATTCTAAACTAACTTTGTGGTTCTTGTTAACTATCAAAAGACAATACTATACTACCTATTTTTATGCAGTACTTCCATTTCCAACTATTTATTTTAACAGACTGAAAATAATATTAAAGCCAAAAATGTACTTTTCTTCTCTTGGATTTGTATAGCTTGAAATGATAGTATATCCCTTAGAAAAAACAACTCTTAAAACCAAGATCAGAAAAATAAACTGAATAATGCATTAGACTTTTAAAAAGTAAAAAAATACATTAATATACTATCATAATGACTAAAGTTATACAATACATTAAATAAAATTTAAAGTACTACTAATTTTATCATTTAATTTATATCTTCTTAATTGCTCTTTGTGTACCTTTATCATGGTTCAGTATAACATGATAATCAGGATTTTCTATAAATGCATATAAAGTAAGAAAAATATTGATAGAATGGGGAAATAAAAATACTTGGGAAACTATTATAAGTAAGTATCTAGACAAAAATTATTATTGACTGATTCTAACCTTATTTAATCTTTACAAAACTTTTTTATGACATTATGTGTGACTTGCTCATCACATTACTCATTTTCTTTCTTGCCCTCTGTAAAGATCACTCTTTCTGTATGGAAATACCTTTATCTTTTTTTACAACATTAAAAATTGATCCATCACTTAAGTTATCCCCCAAATATCTCCATTTCAGTGCCCCCAAGCAAAGTTAATACCATTCCTAAATTATAATTACTTTATTATTAGCTTTTTCTAATTATTGCTATAGTGCCTACTACATTAATAAATATTATGGTTAACTCCTTAGATCTCTCTCTCTCTCTCTCTCTCATAAAACAATAATTTCTTTGAAAGTAGAATCAGGCTTATTTTACATTACTTTTCAAAATTTAGTGTGGTCCCTGTACATAGAAGATCCTTAGTAAATTTTAATGAATTTTAAAATGGATTTAAGCCGGGGATTTAGCTCAGTGGTTCCAGCGCCTGCCTCCCAAGCGCAAGGTCCTGAGTTCAATCCCCGGTAGCCCCCCTCCCAAAAACAAATGGATTTAAACTATAAGAACCAGAGAATAAATAAAATGTTGCCAAGACATGTTTTAGCAAGAACGCTTGTGGACAATTTCATAAAATTAAATAGCATAAAGTAGTCAATTCAGGGAGATATGATGTAAAATTTTTTAAATGCCAAGAATTTTACAGAAACAGATAATTTGCCAGTACACGGAAAAACCAAGACTTCAAACAGCAGATCTCAGCACTCAAGGACTCCAATGCAGCCATGCACAATAGTCACCATATTGCACCCTCTATCATTTATAATTTTTAGGGTATACCAGAAGCAAGAAGAAATTTCTGAGTGGAATATTTTCTCCCTAAAACATTCTAAAAATTTTAGGAATAATGTCATAGAAAAGAAAAACATTTATTTTTCTTGTCATATAATAGGGCCAGTAAAAATGGAGCACTCTTTATAAAATGTTGAAAATATGTATTTATAGGATTCACCATAAAGTAATAGTAAGATTCAGGAACACTGAACATTCTGTTGTGACTTTGCTGTACTGTAAGAAATATTGTGAAAAAACATTGTCATTACTTTACATAATTTGTACATCCAAACCACTCATGCATTTTCCTTAAAATACCTTTTAATATAATGCATTCATACCAATTTAAATTTTTTTTGATAAATGTACACTGTTCTCTTAAAAATAAATGAAAAATGTACAATGTTTAGAAAGTATTCCCAAATTAAATTAGAGAAGCTGGTGTATCTCCTACCTCTCAAAGGCTTGTTTTTAGATTTCATCAAAGAATTATTAATGTATCATCTCTGCTGATATTTTTGAATACCTACTCCTTTGCTTCTATTGCACATTTATTTTAGTTTAACTTTAAATTCCTGTGAATGTCTGGGCCAGAATTTACACCGTATTCTCTAAGTTTACTAGCAACACACTTGTTTCTGAAAGGAGGGTAGATTCACTCATTTTGGATAGACCAGTTTCTCCAATGGAAAGTTTAAGGATAATTTCGATAATATTCAATTTTCAATAAAAGTAATTATAATTGAAGGGCTTAACTCTCAATGAGTTTCCAAGTTTGATCAAAACCAGCATTACAATTTACTGATTTCTCTGGTCTGACTTTTGTTTTTTTCAAAATACTAAGTTAAAATGATGCAAATACCACATTTTTCTTGATGAAAAATATTTGCTACATGAAGGAAGCACATTCCATTAATTAACTTATTCGTAATTTTCCTTTACTGATATTGTTTTAGTTGAAGATATTCATTTGAAATAGTTCCTGATCCCAAAGTCATATTTGTGCCGTTGAAAATTTTTTCATCTGGAATGGGTTAATTGAAGGATTAGTCATTTCATTTCAATGAGACAGTATAAAATGTTCATACATCTCAGCTGTAAATTTTTTCAACAGTATAATATATTCCAACATCCCAGGGACACTCTAAGGATTAATGAGTTTGAAAAGTCCATTGACCTTTCTGATGAAACATGTTTTAGAAGTACAAAGTGCTATTTCACTCTGCTCCAAATAAGATACATTGCAAAAATAAAAATATCAAATTGAAGTAGACTGCTAACACAGATACATTCTAAATAGAAATTCTTGTCTCAGATAAGGTTTTGTCCTAGCTTACAAAGTGTGTTCTTGTCCCAAATATCTCTATTCTTATAAGTTTGGTTTCTAATCTATTATATGAATTCAGGTCATGCACTTATTATTCAGGTCATTTATATACCATTAATATTTGTGGCTTATAAGTAAATTATAGAACTTCACTGTATTTCTCTTTAAATAATACAGAAAGCTCTAAGTAATAGAACTAATCAGGGCTACCACTTATGAATTAACCATAAGTTCCATAAGCTTTATACTGGCCATAGATTATTCAATTGAATTCATTTAATTTATAATGGGAGAATAAAGGCCATGTAGTTATACCCTAGCAGCTTAATGATATTAATATTTTTGAAGTATAGTAATAAACAGGCATGGATGGTCATCATAGAAAAACTTGGTTTGAAGAAGATAGATTTGGTGGCACATTTCAGCATAATTTAAAAGAAGGGCATGGTATTTTTCAGATCAGTCATCAAATTGGCATAGCAAAACACTTTTTACCTATTTATCTTCAAATAAAGAACTTTGATACACTAATAATAGAAAAGTATACTACATAAAGATGTGGGAATTTTATTAGGAGTATCCTCTTTCCATTTCATAAATTTGAAAATTCACATAGTGATTTATGCACTACGCCACTGCAGAATAAATTAACCTCATACATGAGTTTGATCTTATCTGATTGTACTTTTGAAGTCCAGTTTTTGGACTTTCAAACTATATACAACTAGTAAATTCTAAGTAACTGTATTTATAGCTTCTTTAAATACTTTTTCAAATGTCAATAATATAAATTGTAGATTGAAGGAATAGATAAATATAAAGTCAAACTCTTCTATCTAAATAACCTTTACAGAAATCAGCTTATAGCAGGAAAAATAATTTGAGAGGAAGCCTGGGTTTACATTTCTGGCATCAGGGCTGCTTAGTCTTCCGGCTCATGATTATTTTTGATATTTTGAGTCTTTTGTGATTCTATCTGAATTTTAAGGTATTTTTTCCTATATCAATGAAAAGTGCCATTGGTATTTTGATATAGATTGCAATGAATCTGTAGATTACTTTGGGTAGTATGAATATGTTAATAATGTTAATTCTTTCAAGCCATGAATATAAAGTATCTTTGCATTTATTTACATCTTCAGTTTTGTCATCAATTTTTAAAGTGTTCAGTGTACAGATCTTTCACTTCCTCCATTAAATTTACTCCTAAATATTTTAATATTTGATGTCAGTGTAAAGAGGATTTTTTTCTTAATTTCTTTTTTGGGGAGTCATTGTGAGACTAGATGAATATAATAGTCATACAAAACATTGCAACCAACAGTAGCAAGAAGCATATTGTTTTCAAGAATACTGGGAAATTTTTCAGAAAAAATTTGTTTTAAGCCACAAAAAAAATCAACAAATTTAAGAACTATGAAATAATATCAATGATCATCACACCATAACACTATGAAACTACAAATCAGTACAAGAGGAAAAATTGCAAAATCCCAAATATGTGGAAATAAAGTAGCCTGCTTCTAAATTACCAATGGATCAATAAAGAAATCAAAAGGGAAATTGCAAAGTATTCTGAAACAAATGAAAATGGAAATACAACACACCAAAACTTTCAGGATGAACAAAAGCAGCTCCAAGAGGAAAGTGTATTGATGAATCCCTATGTTAGGAAGCAATAAGTATAACAAATAACCTTTTAATACCACATAAGTGAAGAAAAAAATGGACAAACTAAGATAAAAGTAAACAGAAAAAGAGAAAGTTTATAGTATAATTATATGAAATATAGACTAGAAAAACAATAGATTAAATTAAATTAGCTAACAGTTGGCTTTTTGAAACGGTAAACTAAAAATGACAAACATTAGCTAGATTAAGAAGAGAAGAGACCAATAAAATTGTACATTGACATGGACACACATTAGGACTAGTAGCACCAAAACACAAAAGTCTCAAGATATGTCTTAATCAAAAACCTGTTATAACTAATGAAAAAAATGAATAAAATCATAGAATATAAAATTAAAATACAAAAAAAAAACCCTATGAATTTCTTTTGTTTTACTATGGCAAGGTGATTCCACGGTTTATTTTCTTTTTTTTTTTTAACATGGAGGATTGAGACTCACAGCCTTGCTAATGCTAGGCAAAGGCTCTTTATTGAAATACATTCTCAACTTTTAAATTTTATTTTGAGTCAAGGTCTGGCAAAATTTCCTGACATGCCTTCAACTTACTATCCTCCTGCCTCAGTCTCCTAAGCAGCTGTAATAGCAGCCATGCATCACCATGTTAAAAATTGCAGAGATCCACGGGGAGTAGTGTGCAGTAGAGGACCACAGTTTTAAATGTCAGTGAAAAATTCTGTGCTGTTCTGGCTGGACAAGGGAGAAAGAACCCACTATGAAATATAACAAAGCACTCTTTTCCTATCAACAAGGCATGGTGCCCTCGGGAGAGGGGGAGGGAGAAACTATTTTAATGAGCCTAGATTGCTGGTATTTTATCAGAGCCCAACCTACCTAAAGACAGGAAAATATCTAATTCTGACCTCTTCTGTCCATCCTGTATCAGTTAAAGATCTGAAGAAGAAACAAAATAACTGAGAAGTTCATAGTCTAGGAACACAGCCTCACCAAAAGACTGAATTCTAATTATAGGACTGTAGATTGCTTCCTCTTTCCCTCTGCACCACTGCCATAGTAAAGGCCTATTAACCACACTTCCTTTCACCTATAAGGTACTATCTACATTTCAACACAAATTTACAAAGCACATCTATAAGCAATAAACACAAGTTGAAGAGAATGAACAAATATCAGAACCAAAGTCAGATATGGCATAAATTGTAGAATTAAAAGCTACCAATTTTTAAAAAATTTAATTAATATGCTTAGGAAGTACTTTGGTTTTCAAAAAAAAAAAAACAAACTACAAGAACAGAAGTGAAATGCAAGAAGAAAGGTGGATATTTTAGGAAAAAATAAGAAATGCTAGAGACCAAAAATATAATTAAAAATGATTTGATGGACTTGTTAGAAGACAAGAAACATTTCGGGAAAGAATCTGTGAGCATGATAATGGAAAAACAGAAACTTGGAGCTGGGGATTTAGTTCAGTGGCACAGTGCCTGCCTCGCAAGTGCAAGATGGTGAATTTAATCCCCAGTACCAAAAAAAAGAAAAAAGAAAAACAGAAACTTCAGGCATGACAGCACAGGCTTGTAATCCCCACACTCAGATGTCTGAGCCAGGAGGACTCAATTTAAACTACACAGTCAGACCCTGTCTCTAAAAAAATGAATAAATAAATATATGTTTACCATGAAAAAGAAAGAAAGAAAATTTAAAAACTGAAAAACGAGGAGAAAATACTTTTAAAAATCAGAAATTAATGCCCAAGTACTATGGGACAATTGTAAAATAGGTAACATATACTTCATAGGAATGCCAAAAAAAGTGAAGCAATGTTTGAAGCAACAATGACTGTGAATCCCTGACACTCCCACCCAATTGTTAAAAAAAATACATCACCTGTCCAGGAATCTCAGAGAATACCAAGCAAGATAAACCCAGCAAAACATTTGGGCATATTGTATGCAAATTGCAGGAAAAAAACCCCGCAAACATAGTCAGAGAGGAAGTAAAGAAATGACATTACCTAGGAAAGAGAAAAGGTATAAACACAATTGACTTTTCAAAACTCACTGCAGACACCAAGTGAGTGGTGTGAAATATTTGAAATGTTGAGAGAAAAAAATTCATCAATGTAGAAGTATGTATCCTGAGAGATTGAAGTGGAACAATGAAAATCTCAAGAAAATCAAAGTTGAGGGAATTTGTGCCTATCTTGACCAAAACGCTAAATATCAAAATTCTTTGGAGAGAAGGAAAATGATACAGGTCAGAGATTTGAATTTACATAAAGACAGGAAGAGCATCAAAGACTGAATAAGTGAATACAAACTGAAAACTCTAGTATTTTTTATTCTTAATCAAGCTAATGGATAGCTGTTAAAATAATAATGCTGACACTTTAATCAACTGTGTGTACATGTGTGAAATGCTGAATAAAGGATATGAATTACAACAATACAATGGACAGGAGGAAGGAATTAAAAATATGTTATAGCTATTTGTACTGCATATTAAGTGACATAACATTATTTAGAAATTGTGGGAATGTATCCATGGCAAATCCACGTAGTCCCTTCATATAGCCCCTTTACCTCAATCTAACTATGAAGTCACCAATAAATATCAACAGCTCTGGGTGTTCAGGGGTTTTGCTTGTTCAAGCTTCTGACTGTTCAAGCATTGGAAATGCTGACTCCTCATATGTGTGTCTTTAACTCTGTCTCTGTGTCTTTTTTCTCCCCTTATGTCCTAACACTGAGCAGGAGATTAAACCCCATTACAGGGGTCTCCAGTAGGAAATGGTTTTGGATTGGATGTGGATGCATAGTGCAAATTTTAGATAAAACATTGACATTTTTTAAAAGTATAATCAATTTGCTAACAAAGCAGAGAAATGTAATCATCTAAAAAATTGTTTTTTGAAACAGGGTCTTGCTATGTGGTCCAGGTTGGCCTGGAACTCACAGCACTCCTCCTGCCTCAGCCTCCAGAGTGCTGCCACCACACCCAGCTCATCTATAATTCTTAATTAAAATCATGAAAGGGGAAAAATATGGAAGACAAAATTAAGACCAAAGTATAAGGGGAACAACTAGAAATAAGAAACAAATTTAATAGGTTTTATTCTCACTTTTCGATTACCAATTTAAATGTCAGTGCTTTAAATATAACAATTAAAAGACATTATCTGACTGTAGATAAAAACAAAACACAAATATTGTTGTTTACCAAGAAGCCTATTTTAAATATAAGGACATATGTAGATTAAATATAAAGGGAAGAGAAAGGTACACTATTCTCTTGCTAATTAAAAGACAGTGAATAGCTGTATTAAATTCACGCAGAGCAGATTTCAGACCAAGGATTGTTATCAGTGAAAAACAGGGGTACTGCATACTAATGATGGGGGCCAATTCTGACGAAGACATAACAATCCTTAATGTATATGGGCCTACAAAAAGAGAATAGAAATACATGAGGCAAAAACTCATAGAACTGCAGGAAGAAATCAGTGAACCCACATTGCACCTAGATATTTTAGCAGCCATCTATCAACCACAGACAGATCCAGCAGCATCATTAGTCAACTGACTGTAACTGACATGGTAACTTTTTCTAAATTATATATGCTTCTTAAGCTTACATGGAATACTCATCAGGTTAAACCACATTTTGAGTCACAAAGAAAACTTAACATTTTTAAAATAATATAAATTATACAATGTCGGCACTTAAACCGCAATACAATTAAACTAGAAATAATGACGGAACAATTGTTATAGCCTATGTCTAGATGTCCCCCCAAAGCCTCATGAGATCAACAGGGGGTGGTTTTCAGAGGTGGCTGGATCTGGAGTGTGTGACTCTGATTAAATATGTGCTTACTAAATGAGTCCACTGATTGATTTGGCATAGTTCTGTAAAAAGAGTGCTTCAACTTGAGTGTGTGTAGCCTGGATAAGATATAAAGGAAAGAAAGAGGGTCACTTGTTGTTTGTCACTTGTTGCTTGCTGCTGCTTGGAAGATTTTGCTGCCTTTTTCCTGCCACAAACTGTTTCTCCTCTGTGATGCCCCGCTGCCAGGCTAACTTGCCTTGGAGACAGCTGACTATGGGGTGAAACCTATACAAACTGTAAGCCGAAATAAACCTTTCATCCTTTATCTTGGGTATTGGGTATTTATTTATTGATTATATTGGTACATTTAAGGTATACAATATACTGACATTCATCATTGTTAATGTGCACCATTACATAATCCATCTGGGTTCTTATTTTTCCCCCCATTCCACTGCCTTCCCTTCAACCTTTTCACACCTCCCTATCTACAAAGACTTTGTTTACCTTTTTTCTCTTTCTCATATAAATTCTATTCCCTTCTTTCCTTTCTTCTACCCCTCCCACTTCCCTTTCCCCTTTGCCCCTTTTCTTCCTATTTCACATTATCTATTATAACTTTTAGCCCTTATCTAGACTTTCACTTTCTCACACAAGAGAAATCATTTGGTATTTACACATGTGTGTCCTATTTATTTTACTTAAGAGTATGGGCTCAATGTGCATCCACTTAGCTATAAA
>NW_004624757.1:19219021-19249439 GCF_000247695.1 Heterocephalus glaber | reverse complement strand
CTTCTGCATTCTATTTGCCAGTATCTTATTAAGGATTTTTGCATCTATGTTCATTAGTGAGATTGGCCTATAGTTCTCCTTTTCGGTTGGGTCGTTCTCTGCTTTGGGCATCAAGGTGATGCTTGCTTCCAGGAATGAATTTGGGAGTATTGCATCCCTTTCAATTTCATTGAAGGTTTTAAACAGTAGTGGCAGTAGTTCCTCTCCAAATGTCTTGTAGAATTCAGCAGTGAAGCAATCAGGAGCCAGGCTTTTCTTTGTTGGTCAGTTTTTAATTATGTTTTCAATTTCATTGATTAATTGATATTGGGTTGATTAGGATTTTTAGGTCTTCTTCATTCAACTTGGTAATTTATATGTGTCTAGGAATCTGTCCATTTCTTCTCTGTTTTCCATCTTATTGGCGTATAGGTTCTGGAAGTAGGTATTGATGATTACCTGGATTTCTGCTGAGTCCATTGTAAATTCATCCTTGTCATTCCTAATTGCATGGATCTGGGCCTGTTCGTTCCTTTTTCTGATGAGGTTGGCTAAGGCTTTGTCAATTTTGTTGATTCTTTCAAAGAACCAACTCCAGGCTTCATTGATGTTTTTGTATTATTCTCTTACACTCCATTGTGTTGATTTCCTCCCTTGTAAGAGCTTTGGATTTGTCTTGCTCTTCTTTTTCTAGAAGCTTGAGGTTCAGCATCACGTGGTTTAATTGAGCCTGCTCCATTTTCCTAATATGAGTATTCACTGCTATGAATTTCCCTCATAAGACTGCTTTCTTTGGGTCCCATAGATTCTGATATATTGTATTGGATTTGGCATTTATTTGTAAGAACTGTCTGATTTCTTCTTTAATTTCCTCTGTGACCCACTAGTTATTCAGAAGTATGTTGTCCAGTTTCCATGTGTTTATGAAAGTCTTGCAGTTTCTTTGCTACTGATATCTCCTATGGTCTGACAATATACAGGGGATAACTTCAATTCCTTTGCACTTAATTAAACATGTTCTATGAGTGAGTGTATGGTCTATTTTAGAGAATTACCCATCTGCAGCTGAAAAGAATGTGTATTCTGATTTTGTGGGGTAGAACACTCTGCAAACATCTGTTAAGTTCATTTGTTCGAGTTTGATTCTGTTCTAATATTTTGTTGCTTATTTTTTGTCCAGCAGATCTATCTATTTGTGATAGTAGGTACTGAGGTACCCACTTATTATTGTATTACTGCTTATTTGAAGTTTCATGTCCATTAAAATTTGTTTTATATAGTTGGGCACACTAGTGTTTGGTGCATATATGTTTAAGATTGTCATTTCTTCCTCTTGGATTGTTCCCTTGACAAAGATGTAGTGTCCTTTGTCTCTCTTAATCAGTGTTGGTTTGAAATCCACTTGATCTGCAAAGAGGATAGCTACTCCTGCTTTGTTGGGGGTTCCTGTTACATGGAGCATTGCTTTCCACCCTTTAACTTTCAGTCTATGAGTTTATTTTTGAATTAAGTGTTTTTCTTGCATGCACATATTGTTGGATCTTGCTTCTTGATCCATTCTGCCAGTCTATTTCTTTTGATTGGTGAATTGAGACCATTAACATTGATGGTTATAATGCATATGTATTGACTTATCATTGTCATGACTTTTTCTTTTTTCTGGATTCTCCCCCTTTGTTTTTAATTTCTTGCCATGCCTGATGGATTCATTCTGCTGGGGTTCCAGGGGTTGTGAACCTCACTGTCTTTTCCTAGGATAGTGTCTACAATTATCTGGAGTGCTGGATTTGTATTCATGAAGTTCCTAAGGTGCTCTTTGTCATGAAAGCATCTTATTTCTCCATCAATTTTGAAAGATAGCTTTTCAGGGTACATCAATCTGGATTGGAGGTTGTTTTCCTTTAAGGCTTGAAATACATTATTCCATGCTCTTCTTGCCTTGTGGGTTTGTGTTGAGAAGTCTGCTGTGATTCTGATGGGCTTTCCTTTTTATGTGGTTTGTTTCTTTTCTCTAACTGCTTACAGAATTTTGTTCTTCTATTGGGTTTCTGGAATCAGAATATGCTTATGCGTAGATTTTTTTTCCTCTATGTCAAGTTCCTTTCCCCTATTTGGGAAGTTTTCTGCCATTACTTCTGTGAAGTTTTTTTATGTCGTCTGCACTCTCCTGTTTCTTCATTGGCTCTGATCAGTCTTATGTTATTCTTCTTTGCATCATCTAGCACCTGCCGGATTGATTTCTCATGGTCCCTTACTATTTTTAAGAAGTTTTTCTTTTCTGTCTCACTAATTTCAATCCTATCTGCTATGTCTGAAATTCTATCCTTGCATTGGCTCATTCTGCAGCCTAAGCTTTCAGTGGAATTTTTCTTAAAGCTTTATAAAACTTTTTTTTGCTTAAATTCTTTTATTGATACATTTTAGGTATACAATACTTTTACATTTATCATTGGGTACTTGTATCTGCACATGATGTATCTGGCTTCTTATTTTTTTCCCCATTCCTTTTCCTCCCTTCACCCCCTCCACCTTGACCTATTTAATTATGAGAAAAGGAAAAATGGAATCAATGCAGTTTTTAATCTCCTGGAAATCTGTTTGCATTTGTTTTATGGATTTCATTTGTTTCCTATGTTGGGATTCCATCATATTCCTCAGCTCCTCTATTTTTTTTTAATCTGTTTCTGCTCTACATTTATTAATCATCTCTTGCACTATGGGCAAAATCTCTGTTGTTATCTGAGAAATTATTTCTGATTTCATTTTTCCGGTCCTTTTTTGTTGCCAGTTCAGGGAGTCCAGGTGGTTGAGTATCAGATTGTTTCATCTCATTTCCTTTTGGGGCTGCCTTAGGTGATCTGGAAGTCTGGTTTTGAGACTTATTTACTTGTCTTCTCATTTCAACAGATACAGCCTGCTGTGCCTTTGTTGAGGTGACTTTTTGCTCACCCAATGATCTTCATTTCTCAGCAAGCCATCAAGCAGCCTTTACCATGCTGCTCACCAGTTCACCAATTTCTGCGTTCAGAGGGTGACCCTCTAGATCCCTGAGCTGACCTGTTGTCTGGGCAGGATTCTGGCTGGGTCCTGGGCACACTTGGGATGGTATCTAGTTGTGCCTCTCACTGAACCCCCTATGTATCTATTGTCTGTGAGGGTCTTTGGCTGGAGGCTGTGCACCCCAGTTTCTGTTGTCTGCACAGGCTTTGGCTAGGGTCTCCTTGCACTTATCAATGGTATCAGCACGAGCCTCTGGGTATTGCTTGTGTGCCTGTACAGCTCTTCTCCACGCAGGTTCCTGGCTGTGGCTGATGGTATGGCACACCTCTGGTTGAAGCCTGTCTGCACGTGCAGCCCCTTTCTGGGTAGGCTTTTGGTTTGGGCAGGTGTGCCCATGCCTCTGTGGTCAGGGTGGACCCCTGGCTGGGATCTGCCCACAGCCACAGTAGTCTGGGCCACACAGCTGCTCCCTGGGATCTGCCCACACTTAGGGATGGAATGGCAGGCCTCTTGTGGGAGCCCATGTCCCCATGCAGCTCCTCTCCGTGTATACAAGACCATTTTATGAATGAAGGTGTATATTAGAAAAGAAGAAAGAACTAAATGCAAACATATAAGCTTTCACCTTAGAAATTTATGAAAAGAATATTCAAAGTAAGCAGAAGAAAATATACAATAAAATTATATTAGAAATAATCCAACTTGGATACAGAAATTGATGGAGATAAAATGAAACCAAAGTTGATTTTTTAGAGAAAGCAATATAATTCCCACACTTCCAATCAGAGAAAGACAGAGTGAAGACACAAATTAGGAACATACTAAATAGACTAGGCGACATAAGTACAAATCCCATGAATAGTAAAGAGATAACTAAGAAATATTAGACACAAGTTTATGTCTACAAAATTGATAACATGGATGAAGTAGTTTTTTTAAAGACTAATTCTGTCATAACTTAAACAAGAAGAAATAAGCAATCTAAGCAGGCCTATATCTATTAAAGAAATTGAATCAATAAATAGCCTTCCAAAAATATGAGCAATAGGTCCACATTAGTTCACCAAAAATACTTGAGTAAACATTTAAGGAAAAAATTATATCAAGTCTCAGTAATTGCTTCCAGAAGTAGAAACAAAGCAAATATTACCTAATTCAAACTTGGAGGTCAGCTTTATGCTAAAACCAAAGCCAAAGATATTATAGGAAAAGAAAGCTACAGACCAATATCCCTCATGAATACAGATCTTAACAGTCTCAACAAACTATTGACAAATTGAATCCAACAATGCATTAAATGAATAACGTACCAAACCAAAGAGGTTTACCTTGATGTCCATGGATTAAACATTTCAAAATCAATTAGTATAATATTTCACATCAAGAAACAAAAGGAAAAAAATACATGATAATAACAGGAGATACAGGATTCTAAGCAAAGTAGAAATAGGGATGTTTCCTCACCTTGATAACAAACACAAAAATGCATGCAACTGGTACCAAACTTGACGTGAAATAGTTTTTTCACTAAGATCAGAAATAAACCAAGGATGTCCCTTCTTACCACTGTTTCAAATTTTTACTGTAATCCTAGGCATAAAATAAAATGAAGAGAAAAGTAATATAGGTTGCAAAGGAAGAAACAAAATTGCCTGTGTTTGTAGGTAACCTGATTATTTATACAGAAAATCAGAAAGAATCAACAAAAGAAGTTCCTGATACTGGCAGTAATATCAAGGATGCAGGATCTATCCTAGTACATGAAGGTTAATTATTTCATTACATGCAGTAATGATGAAATGAAATCTGAAATTTAAGAACTATCACCATTTATGTGAGCACACCCTAAAATTAAGTACTTAGATATAATTTACTACATATACATTCATGCATCACTTAATAACGGGGACAGATTAAGAGAAATGCATCATCAGGCAATTTCACCACTGTGTGAACATCATAAAATGTACTTACACAAAAAAGCAATCACATCACTCAAACTGTGGTTATATATGCATATCTCATGAAACAAAAGACCATTATGTTGCATATTTCTGTGTATGTAAAAACTTTAGGAAGAAAACTACAAAACTATGATAAAAGGAAAGCTAAATTAATATAGAAATATTCTATGTTCATGGATAGGAAGACATAAAACTCTAAAGATGTCTGGTTGTTCCAATTTGATCTATTCAATGCAATCTCAAAATTAGAACAAATTAATTTAGCAGTATAAACAAACTTTCTCTGAAATTTAAATGGAGAGGCTAAAGATGCTGAATAGCCAATTCATTACTGAAGGAGAAAAATAAACTTTGGGGACTGGCCAGATGGGCTTCAAGACTGAATACTGTAGAAAGTTGCTCTAGTCAAGATGATGTGGTGTTGAATAAAAGACAGTGAGATTAATGGCATGGGGTAGACAGCCAAATTAAAAAGGCCTATATAAATATTGTCAAATAACCTTTGACAAAGGAGCAAAGACAATACCGTAGAGGAAAGGTAGTCTTTTTAAGAAAAGGTGATTTAAAAAAAAAAGGACATATGCATGAAAAAAATGAATCTCAATAGATCTTATGCGCTTCAAAAACTTTAATTTGAAATGGATCCTAGACCCAATTGTAATACATGAAACTATGAAATTCCTCACAGATATCTTAGATAACCTAGATAAAAACCTATATCTTGGGTATAATGAGCACCTTTTAAATATGAAACACCAAAGACATGGTCCATGAAAGTGTAAATGATAAGATGATCATTTAAAATTAAAATTTGCAGTCCTACAAACAACAACATACACTGAATAAAAGGAAAAACCAGAGACTGGGAGAATATTTATTTCCTAAGGACACATCTGAGAAAGGACTATAATTTAAAGCATACTAAGGACTATTAAAATTCAAAAATAAGAAAAACAACATGATTAAAAGTATAGAAAAAACCTGAGGAAACTCTCACCAGAGAATATATACAGATGACAGATAGCAGCTAACCATGTGAACTGATATTTAACAGTAAGAAATTGAAACTTAAAGTAACAATGAACTACCACTACAAACTTAGCACAGGGATTAAACCTAAAATATTGATGATATACAGTGCTGGCAAGGATGTGGACTGATAGAAACATGATACTATAGTGGTGGATACATGTAATTGGACAAAATCCATATAATGCACAACACCAAGATTAAACCCTAATGTAAATTATGGACTTTGATTATGTTGTGTTGTATAGATCTCAGGAATGATAAATACACCACTGTAGCCTTAACTATATATAGTGGGGGAAGTTTCTTATGTAGGAAAATGGAAGTCACATAGGAAATCTATTTTATTCTTTTTGCTGTGAACCTAAAAATGCTCTAAAAATTAAAAAAGTATTATTTTTTAAATTGGGAAAATGTCCTATACACTTGTGAGTTCTTATTAAAGTAATTTTTTTTAAAACTTAATACATGTTCCATTGTATATAAAGGAAATATTAGCAGTCATTTCTTTTTTTCTGTTCACCTCAAAGTAAATTTAAAATTCTATGCACATCAATTTGTGAATGAGTTTAAATGATCAGGATTCTAAGTAGTAAACTCAACGATTCAGTAAATTGTGCACTAATCTAATTCTCAAGATGGATTGAATAATTTGCAAAGTGTGGGGATTTAGCAATAAGTAGAGATAAAGTAGTATAGAGTAAATGATAGGCAGAAAAATAGAGGTAAATACAAGTATAGATGGATATCATACAGGTAGACTGGGTAAAGAGGAAATAAGGATTGAAACTGATTCACATAATTCAGTAGATTCACCTGAGAGAAAAGGCACCACACCAAACACTATCATTCAAGTATGTCAGAATTTTTTGATAAGTTTGGTACATCTTAAAATTCTTCCCTACATTGTCACTAACAGTACCATGGATGACCAAATTCAGCAAATGTTTATTGGATGTATAAGGTAAACGTTGTTGCAAACTCTGTCAGCAAGGGAGTTCTTTAGAATTTTTTTCTTAGATAATAGAGTATATATTAAAAAACTAGATTATTGAAAAGGTGCTAGGTTTTGAAAACGTAGTAACTGAAATAAATGGCAAAGGGCACAAGTATAAGGTACTTAAGGAAAGAGTAACACAGATAGATAAGATTGAAATCAAAACATTTTAGAAAAATCTTGATTTGAAGAGGAAGCAAGTCTGGAAATACAAACTATTAATGGAATATGAGTTAAAAGAAACATTTATTATTTATGCCATCCAAATAAATAAGAATATGAACAAGATAAAGAGTTAAAACTTTAGAAAAGAAGTGAAAATATCACAGGATTTAAAAAATCTAAAATTGGGTTGTTCACTCTAGAGAAGACAAAAGTGAAAAATTTCAGTTATGTAAATATGAACTCAACTGAAAAGACCTTTAGATAGAAAATAGTGATTGTTCTTTCATTTGTGCTGACGGAAAAGGAGAAAATAAGATTAAATTGCACAATGGAGAGATTAGAAATAACAAAAACTGTCATGCCAATGGAGGTGGTCTAAGCATCAGAATGTACTACACTAAGGAGACTATTTTTACAAGGTTTGAAATAGGATACATCTTTACCAGCCTTCCCTAGAATATTCCTATTGTCTAGAACCAAGCATAAGGCACTTGTCAATTTGAAAAATTTGTCTCCACCACAGTTCCACAGGGAAATCATGATAGAATCCACAATTCGGGTGATAAGGTTTGACGTGTTTGTGCTTAAGGAAAGTGCGTGTTCATGAAAGACTACGGTGGGGCAGATCACACATGGAATAGGGCTGAAGCAGTCTTGCTTTTTCATGGCAGGTGCCCCTTTCCATGTCAGGGGTCCTGGACTTTCAATAATTTCCTGGTTTTCTTTAGCTCTGAGAGACTGTAAGACTTCCCCAGGTTTTCCCATTGGTGATAAGTCTTGTTATTGATGTTGTTTGCATTGTATTTTTTTCATAAATTAAATGTTTTATTTGTAACCATTTAAAAACAAACTGATTCATAACTGAAGCTTGCAAATGTAGAAAGCTGACTCATGTGGTCTGATTAATGAGTAGCTTACTTTTTAAAATGGTCTGTAAAGTTGTATTTTGTCTTTTGGGGGGATTCTAAGCTTAAAAATAAGATTCAAAATTATTTAGTTTGTATCATCTATGTGAAGTTTATCTTCCTGCTCATTGCTCATGCATACAAATGCCATTCACAAGGGAAAATTTTTCCCCATTAGAGTAAGCAAAAGAATTTAAACAGTTGCTTGAGACTAGTATGCTTCCTACATGATTGAATAGTATCTGTACTAATTAATATGCTTGATGTGAATACTCTTCAGTCCCTTCAAGAACAGTTATTTTTAAAACTAATCAGTGTCTCTCTGAATATAATCAATTCAATCTAACATTGCAGTACTGTGAATTAATGTTTCCTCTCATGCCTACATTCAAAAAGTAAAATTTAAAAAAGTATAACCAGGGAGTACACTGTTTATATTGCATGAGTGGAGGCATCAACTCACCAGAATTACATATATTAATTTTGAAATTTGATAGATGAATACCAAAAAAAACAAAACAACAACAAATATCCTCCAATCTCACTAGGGCTTCATGCAGAAAATATTTATATTTTGTAGTCATAAATAGGTTTACTATTTCTTGACATATGGCATAAAATTTTATAATTCTTTTTTCTTTAAGTGATTATTTAGAAAAACAATTAAAAATAACAGATCAAAATATTACAATTGCACATAAAATAGTCATAGAAATTCTCCACAAAATTCATATAAATTTCATTTAATTTTACTTTGGGCTATAGATATATATTATGTTAGCAGCTTCTAACAGTGGCTTTTAGCTTAGTGAGCTTTTTGTGTACTTTTAATATCTTATATGGATTGTTCGATTCCATCGGGGTTTTTTCAAATTTTTACTTTTATTAGAGCATGTTTACAGTATATAATGATTACATTAATCCTGGGGAGTTGGTACATATACATAACACATCTTAAATTTTCTACCTTGTTTTGTTTCTATAGTATTTTACCAACTTAGTACATGTACATGATTTAAAATTCAAACTAAATAACTATTAGTTTGAAAACACTTGTTGCATGATCTAACTTATCCTCTGTGTATTCTAGAAGATGCAGAATATATTTTTTCTTATATATTTTTCTGTATTTCTATTTCATTTTAAAACACTTTTTTGTTATTTTTAAACTGAGAAATGTTCAGGCATGTGCAGTTTCATAAAACAGAGTCAATGCTTCTAGCCTGGTGTTCTCTGAAAACATCCAATTACTAAGGACATTGGCAGACTAAGAATCCCACCCAGTGGAGAAAGGCCTTAATCTTTTTCTATTACTTTTTCTTTGATTCTTTGTTCTTGTGTGAGATTTTCCCCTTTTTCACACTTCCTTCCTCCCTTTACCCAACAACCCTAGTTCCTTGAGCATATCTGGTTGGATAACTGTTTGCTTCGCAGTACAAATAGCTCATAGAAAAAATTCAAAATAGTCCTTAAGGTAACACAAGGGAGATCATTTGCAGTACAGGTGGTAAGAATGAACAAAGTCTACAAATGAAATAATCATAAAAGATCATATTTGAAGAAAAAGTGATTTAAGATAATAAAGATAAATCTATATGGACAAATAAAATACAAGAATATCCATTCATTTCTTGTTCAGTCTTTCTTTCATAATTCAATTATGAATGGGGTAAATTTTTTGAACTACTATGCAACATGCAAAACTATTTGAGTATCAAGGAAATATCTTATTGAGCTTAGAATTTAGTGGGAGAGATATAACATTTAGTTATAAAAGATTAAATTACTATAGCCAAGAAATATCTAAGAATAATTACTTTTGCTGGCATATAGCCTAATAATAACAATATCAATAATAGCAGTGACTTGTAGAGTGTTTATAGATTTCAGTTGTTCACCCATTTAATCTCACAGTAACCTTGCACATTATCAATATGAATAAAATAATGGAGATGAAAATGCACAGTAGAAATATTGCTTCTAGCTTTGAGACTGTACAACTTATTACACAGTGTACTGAGCAATTTGGAAAAAGTGCAAATAAGCAAACAGTAGTGGCTAATACAAATTTATTTTAAATTCAAATGTTTTGAAAGAGTGATGTGGCATAGGTTATGACTGCTTTGAATTGAATGCAGTGTTCCCTCAGTTCATGAATTTAATTCATTCCATGATTCTGGGAAATGATGGGCACATTTGTGTTCATGCGGGAAAGATGACCATGGTCATGTTCATCACCCAATGCAGAGTTCGCAAAGCGTTCATGAAGTGAAGTAACACTGTATTATAACAATAAGTTTAGTTTTGATTCTGAAGGTAAATTACAGTCTTCCTAAAAGTCAAAGGAAAATTATTGACATAAAATCTATTTGCTGTAATATTTTCATTTTGGTTTAGACAGAGCCTTGCTACAAAGAAAAAAATTACATAATTAACAGACAACTCTTCTAAATTGACAATCCCTCAGAAAAAGCAGTCAAGGTATAATCAAAAACTACATGTATAGAATCCATTAACTTGATTTTTTAGTAAGAATTATTAATTGGAAAATGTAGTTTTTGGGCTTTAAAGGAAGTCTGCGATGGTTTCTTAATCTTCTTTGATATACACACAGAACTCAACTACATTAAATCAAACAAAGAGGCTTTTCAAATTCAAGTGCTCGGCAATTTATTCCAAAGTCACTGGAATTTCTATATTTGATTATTTGACTTATACTGGCTTATAGCAATAATCACAGCTAGTCTTCTCCTCAATTGGGAGGAAGAGCTATTTGTCTTCTAAACTTATTCTCATTCCATTTTCATGCCCTTATGTACATATTCCAAATACTCTCATCAAACTCTGTACTCCCTCCTCATCACAGGAGGTATAGAAGAAATTTCAACATATTTTGTTTGGTTAGAGAAATTACAGCCTAAAGCTTCATGCAGGTGTATCAGAGATTCTTTAAGCTTCTGAAAACGTGTGGTTTATTTTATACTGCAGAAATCTAGACTCCCACAACTGTCAAACAGATCTTAATTTGTTTAAGTCATTTATATTAAAATACTAATATTTTAAAACTTCTGTCACTAACATTAGGTAGAAAGTTGAAATAATGCTACAATAAATAGCTTAGTGATTTCCATTAAATAAATAAGTAGAGTGGAATTAATTATTCAGAGTTCTAATATACATAGATAAAAATATATAAATAATAATTCATCACCTCTACACTTCTCTGAGTGTGTTTAAATGCATTAAGCTTTGTTTCCAGTACCAGATATCCAGTATATAACAGCATACACACTAGATAATATACTTGAATGAATGTTGAAATATCACAAAGATTACCTTAAAATAAAGGAATTGAGACAATGATGCAGATTGAATTTTAATGGGGTGAGTTACAAAGTTCATTTAATGCATTCTTCTCTTGAATAGCCGTTAAAGCCTTGACATTTTATCAATGATGCTTCTGTAGAATACCACCACAAAAGAAACTGAAAATGTAGTAAGGTTAATTTTCTTGGATAGAGTAACATTTAATGGAAGATATGTTAACCATAAGTATGTCCACTGATGATGTATATTTTTTTCACAATTTTTTTAACTTTACTGACTTATTCTCAATCTAATAATTACAGTTATCTTAAGTATATTATAATTACCTACTGATAGTGCATATGAGATAATAATCAATGAGGTTTGTTTCTACATAATATCTATTCAGACTCTATTTATAACTAGACAAATAATTCCAAATGATAAAAGCACAGAATTATCCATTGAATGAAACCCTTTCCAATCATATGCTTTTAGAGCTGCATCTAAAATTCTAATGTTACAGATAGTCAAGAAAGAGTAGTTGAAGCCTTCTCTTTATCTCTGCAAGATAAAAATCAAAATTTCAATTTCATTGTGAAGTTTAGTGATATTTTCAGCTGAAGATACATAGGATTTTTATTCAATTTTTATAGACAACTGAGAAGTTTAAATGTTGACTTTTGCTTGACTTTCCCAACTCTGTATAAGAACATTATTATAGCCCAGTGGTAAGAAACTCTGGTTATGTTACTGACTTAAGAATTTCTGATATATAGAAATTTGAATATTTGATATATATTCAAAGGAAAGACATCAGAACATTGAAAACATATCTGTACTCCTGTGTTTCCTGAAGCATTATTCACATTAGCCAAGATAGTGGAATACACTGACTTGTCCATCAATGGAAAAATGATAAAGAGAACACAGTACACATTCACAATGGAATACTATTCAATCATAAAAGAACATTTTGTCATTTATAAGAACAAAAATGAACCTGGGGAGTATTGAGTAAGATAAGTCAGGGATTAATAAAACAAATAAAACAAGATCTCACTTGTATTTGGAATTTTAAGAAATTGTACCCATGGAATGTGAGCGCTTCAGATCAGTGCATACCAAGAGACAGGTGATTGGGGTACTGTTAGGGCTCTAGCAATACTGGTGAAAGGGTGTCAAACTGCAGTTAGAGAGGAGCAGTAAATTCAACAGATCGTTTTTACAGCATTGTAATTATACTTAATAATATTTTATATTGTTAAAAAAATATTGATTGGATGTTAAATGCTTTCACCAAGAAATTGATAACTACAATGTGTCAGGTAATACATAATTGACTTAGCTAGATTTAACTATTCCATAATATATATCCTTCAAAACACCATATAAATATGATCATATAGTTTTGTCTACTTTAAATGAATAAATTTGAAAAACAGAAGTCTCTTTGCCTACCAGTTTTAGTAGAGTAACAAATATAGCTGAAATTTCTTTAAATTTTTATTATTAAAAATAGCTAGCCTTTATATTATTTCCTTTCTCTTTTTGCAGATTAAGGAAAACCATTCTCAACCCTACTTCCATCCCTTATGATCTTTGAATCATGTATACATATATTGATAAATTAGAACTATGAGAGAATGAAGTGCTAGCAAGTTTTGAAAGTGAAAATTATACTTTTAGTGTTATACAGGATGTCAAAAATGTTTCTAGGAAGGTTTTTATATTTTCTCCTTAAAATTATAATCCTTTTAAAATGTACTAAGTTTTTGATATTCAGCTGGGTGTACTGACTCTAAATTGTACTTAAGATTTTTTTTAACAATAGTGGACTGGGAGTGTAGTTCAGTGGTAAAGGGTGTCCTTAGTATGTATGAGACACTGGGATCAATTTCCAGAAAGCACGCATACACACACACACACACACACACACATACACACACACACACATACACATACACACACATATGCACATGTTAACACCCATGCACTTTCATCAATCTTTTGACATTTTACCAGGAAGACACAGGGTATGCCTTAAATTTACTTGAGTTTACCATGTCATGAGTAAATCCTGCTTTACAATTAAATACCATCCAGTATCAAGTAGTTTTGCAGGTTAGAAAGCACATTTAGTATGTATGACAATATAGCAGTGCACTAATTCACACCATGGCTCCTCTGGAGTATGAGTCTCTCACTTATTATTCACAGGCTTTTTTAAGATGCTTACAATATATAATGCATGACTGTATTTATCCAGAGTGAGCATGATAAGGCCATCTGATGTGTGAAACATTTTATATATTCTTCTGTACTACTACATAAAAAGAACTTATTGCATAATTCCAAAATGCTACTCAGTTGTAAGATACTTCTTATACAATGTAGTTTCCTTAAATATTATAGTTAAATTTTCTACTTTTAAAAATAGCATTTCTATGAAACAAAGGGAAATATAAGCCTCCAACTGATAGTAATATTTTTAAAGCAATCATAGCGAGAAACTACTATGAACTAATTTTCCAGAGGAGCACAATTAAATAGTTTTGCATATATATTTTCAAACTAAATTTCTGTAAAGAATTTTTCTGATAATTTCTTTTCTTTTAATCACCTAATTTACTTTTCACTGATGTGTTCCTTGTTAATATGAGAGTGAATAATTTTCTAATATTTAGTATAGCCAAGTAATTTATTTCATAGAATCTACACTAGCTTGGGAAAGATTATGAAAAGGGAAGGTGAGTTAGGTGCAGCAAACAGACAATATTAAAATATACTTAGTGATTTAAAGAAGTTTTAAAACTAAATATGCATTGTTTAGTGTTAAGTGGAAGCAAGAGGGAAAAAAAACCCTGACATATTATTTCTTCCATGGATCCTTGATTAAGCACTGTGGCAAAAATCTTCTAAACAACTTTTTATCTGTGTCATTCATTTGCAATAAATTGTACTCTCCTTGGTAACACCTTTTGTGCTACTGTGAACTCCTTTGCCATTTGTGTTTTCAACTTATTTTTTTCTGCTCTATGCTAAACTCTATGAGAACTCTTATTAGATGGTTTTGATATGAGTAATAAAGTAGGAATGCTTGTGTACCCCCAAATTCACATGTTGATTCCTAGATGCCAGTGCAGTAGAATTAAGGGGTAGAGTATTTAGGAGGATATAGTTTATGGGGTCAGAGACTTCATGAGTGGAAATGGTGTCTTTATAAAAGAAATGTTGGGATCTCACTGTCCCGTTAACCACATGAAGGTCCAGCAAGAACCCATCACTTTTGTGGTAGAAAAAGATTCTTGGCAGACACCAACTCAGCTGGTGTCTTGATACTGGACTTCCCAGCCTTCAAAGCTATGAGCAATACATTTCAGTTGTTTATAAACTACCCAGGCTAAGTTATGCTGTTAAGGGAACAAAAATAGACTAAGGCATGGAACAACCATTTACTATCAAACTTGATATCCATACAAGAGTTCAAGTACTTCTGCCTTCTATGTAATATTTACATTTCAAAACCTTAGAAGGTTTGTTGTCATATTTTGACATTTTTTTACATTATTCTCTTTTCCTTAACCTGAATCCTCAAAAAAAAAATAAATAAAATGAAGAATTCATCACATTCAAAATACTGAATAGTTCCTTTTCAGTTGACTGATAAATGCTGTGTATTCCTGTAAAATGCTTGGTATAGTTTAGGCATCAGAAAAATTAATGTATCTTATATGGCAATTATTATCAGATAAATCTTCTGAATGAAGTATCTAATAACCTTTTAACCAAATATACTTAATTAAGTATATTCTTCTTAGTCTTTTGAGTTTAAGTAGAATTTCTTTGAATTTTGCATAACTGTTCCATATATTTTTATTATATTGTAATATTTTTATCAATGTTTTAGACTAATCACTACTTATGTACATTAAAGTAAGAATTATATTCATTATCTATTTGATATTTTAGCATCTCATAAAGTGGCCAGCACATCTTAATGAAATGCATGTAAAATTTGTATTGAATGAAAAAGAGTTTTGAAAAAAATTATGCATTGTTTATAGCAGATTGCATTTTTTCCATATGTGTATATAGTTGAATAAGTGGATAATCTAGAAGTAAGGAAAAAATAGCAGTTGTTCAATATTTAACAACTAGCTTGTCTAGGAAGTTAATAATGTACATTTTACACAATTCCTTCTATTTAAAGTAATGACACAATATTATAACTTGTCTGATATGAAATGTATTAACTTAAGGATAAAAGATAAGCAACACAGTACAATCCTTAAGCTTATTTGATTTCATTTTTACTGAAGAACAAGTAAAGATTTTGTCAGCATGGAAATAGCTATTATTTTCACTTACACATTGTAAATTTGAATAAATTGATCCAGATGATTTTTAGAGTAATGCCTTTTAGTAAAATAGCAAGTCTTCAAGTAAAAGTAAGTAAACAGAAATGTCAAGATATGGAAAATATATATATTTCCCAAAGCTAATTTGCATTATTGAATAAAAGGCAGCAATTGAGAAAACATGCAAAAGCCAAGAACATGTGCATCATCAACATTTTAGAAGAATGGATAATTGGTTTGTTTATTCACTGCCACTGGTTTCTTGCAATGATATAACAAGGTGTAATTGGGTTTGATATACAATCTGCAAAATCTTAAATGGTATATTAGTTATTAGGCTCTAACTAAAATTTATTAACAAAAGTTTCATATGGATTATTGATCACTTATTTGGAGTAAGGATACTATTTCAATATAGTATACTTATAGTTGAAAAATTTGCTTTGTTAGATGGTTTTTTATCTTTTGCTAATCTCCATGAGTTTTAGTGATCAGTAGATATGAGTTTACAATGAGTAAGAACAGTCCTGGGATATTAAATTGCTTCAGGGAAAGATATAACATACACTCAGAAAGTAAACAAATTTTCTCTGTCTGCCCTCTGATATTCTAGTAAATATCTACAACCTATACTGTCAATACCAATGATCCAAACATTTATCAGAGATGTGATAAAGGAGAAGACATGCAGACAAAAGTCTGTTAACTTCCTTTAGCTGTTCAAAAAGAATCAAAGAATCATTCCTGACTATGACAGAAAGGATGGCTTAGATTTCCCTGGGAACTACTCAATCTAATGAGCTATTAAGTAGCTTACCTTATTCAGAAAAGAAAAAGAAAAAAAACCTTTATTTTTCTATAATAAACAGTATCCATGCTTTCGGATGGCCTCTCTCTTGTGCCTATGCTCTTATAATAAATAAGGTGAAGATGGTATAGTAAATTAAGACTAATTAAAATAAATTAAGACCAAATAAATGTGAGACCAATTAAAATAAATTCTGTTTAATTCTAACCATCAAAATATGATTAGGAAAACTCAGTTGATTACTTATAATCAAATTTTGAATTCTTTCTACCCTTAGATGTGTCTAGCTGGAATCAAACTTAGTTTGACTACAAAAGTAGTAGAACAAATCAAAGTTTAAAATAAAAAAAGACAATAAATACCTTCCTATAATACCCTGGTTTTCAAAAAAGTGTAATTTATGATAATTTCACATCAGAATTTTCCTTCATACATTTGCAACGAATTTAATCTGCAATTTTGCCATGTAGTTCAATAAAACTCAATGCTAAGAGACTGATAAAGGGAGTCATTTGATCAAGGTTTTGATATTAGTGAAGAAACAAAAGAAACAAAATGTTTATATTTTAATTACTATCAATATGTCCATTTATTAATTCTATTTTGTTTTTTAATTTTGAATTCATTCTTCTGATGAAGAAAAAATTTAGTTTTCAGAAGCACTTTCCCTCTGGGCATCAAAGAATCCCTGAGTGTATGAATGTATTAAACCCATAGGTTCTTTCACTCTGAAAAAGTTTCTATGAATGGTGGAGTTATTTGCATTATTTTATTTTTAAAGGGTGTTCAGGTTTGAATGTCTACTCCATCATGTATGATGAAATGTGGGTGTCATGTAACAGTACTAAGATGTGGAGCTTTGAGAGGTGCCTGAGTCAGGAGGGCATCCCCCTCATGCACACAGTAAGCCTGTTATCATCATAGGACAGGGTGAGACATAAAAGGAGAAAGCCTAGTCCCCTTTTCCTCTGTCTTGACCACATTCCTTTGCCATTTTGTCATTAACACAGCAAGAAGCTTCTTTCCACACACCAACACCAGGCTTTGGATCTCCCAGCTTCCAGAAAGCTGAGCCAAATGAACTTTTCTTCTTTATAAGTTACCCAGTCTGTGCCATTTGCTTGCAGCAGCAGAGAATGTACTAGGATATAGGTATTTTCTAAATTCTGAACAGAGTAGATGGCACTGAAGAAATAGAAGGCCTTAGGCAGAAGAAAAGAGTACTCAGAAAACAATGGATAAGATTACTATATAGTAAAAGTCTGATTTCTCATATCTAACATTTATTATTTCACTTTCATTCAACATAAAAACATAGTTTCTGACCCACTAATAATTATGCTGGATAGAAAGGTGTAAAATATTTACTTATATGATATCTCTGTTTCCAAGAAAGTAATTTTAATCTAACATATAGTCTTGAAAGATGGAAAGTAAAAACATACATAGACATAGCTTAGAGATAGTGTGGGCTCATTTTGCAATGCTGAAGATAAATATCACATACAGTGAGTCACATGCAGTTTTTGACTTCCCAGTGAAAACAAAAGGTATATTCACACTACGTCGTAGTCTGAAAGTGTGCATAAACATAAACAATGCGTTTAAAATATATATATCTTATTTAAAGTATAATTTGCTGATAATAACTATCTGAGCCTTCAGCAATTTGTAATCTTCGTGTAAGTACAGGGTTGAGTATCATTGTTGATGGCCACTGACAAAACAAGATTGTTTCAGACTCTGAAGGTGATTGTGGCTGTGACAATGTCTTTTTAAAAAAAGGAAGTTTGCTCCATTGATTGACCCTTGCCATCACTAATGATGTCTCAGTGGCATGTATTGCCCATGGATAGCATTTTACCTACAGCTAAACAACTTTCAAAACCAGAGGCCATTCTCGTAAACCCTGGTGCTGCTTTATCAACTAAATTCATATAATTTTCTAAGTTTTTGTTGACATTTTGAAAAATTTCACAGCATCTTCACCAGAAATAGATTCTATCTCCAGAAACTGCTCTCTTTGAACATCCGTGAGAAGCAACTCCTCATCCATCAGAACATTATTGTGAGATTGCAATAGTCACCTTTTCAGGCTTCTTTTATAAGTCCTATTTCCTTGCCACTTTTACTACATTTTATATTACTTTTTCCTTTATACCTTGACTCATTCTGATAGGGAAAAGCTTTAGATAACTTAGTACATTGAATATTAAGGCAGTTGTAGAAGCAAAATAAATAATGTGTTCCTTTAAGATTTGCTTTTCCCGTAACTCTTGTTGTTTAAGGTGACTTTAAGGTGACAGTTATCTGACTCTTTAACCAGTAACTTCATTAATCTAACAAAGTTGCAATGGCTGGGTGAATTTACAATTTATATGTGCCTATCTTGTGTCTGTGACTTGTTAATAGGAACTGGAATTGTATTTACACATCAAAGATCACTAGGAATGAGATAATAGCTAAAAAGGATATAAAAAGGGAAATGCTGAACAAAGAGGCACAGATACTAACCAGACTGATTTCTGTCAGTCCTGCCTGCTTGCAAGTAGAATTTTTATTATTTTACCTGAATTCTGTGTCTCTGTGTATTTCTTTCCGAGATTTCTGGAACATTTGGTTCCCTGACTGGGAATCAGGAGTGAAATAGACCTTTTGGGCATTGGCCTGAACCCCACCAGAGGGAGTGGCTTTCCATCTCCTCAAGAGGAAAGGAATACCCCTGGGACTAATTTCCTAGGCTCCCCAACAGGACACGGAGACCTACTCGCCAGCTGTGGATCACCCAAAACCAAGACAGAGGATGACAGAAGGAGGGGTGCTGCTGGTGGTGTCTCATCTGTCTCATTTGCTGGGTGAGAAACCCCAGGAAACTCCCTAGTCACTAACTTTTGGGTTCTCTTTGGTTTCATTTTGTAACATTGGGCAAATACAGTTCAGGGACCTGATCACCTCTTGTGCTTTGCCATTTGGAAAGATAGCTCTTCCCATTTGTTTTGGTTCACTTTGTGAACTTGAGGCAAAAGTAATGCAGGGGCACAATCACCCCTTGTGCTTCGCCATTTGGGGAGGTAGTTTCTTTCATTTGTTTTGGTTACAGTTAGGAGGTCACCAGGAGGGAATGTGATAACTTCTGAATAAATGTGTGAGTGAAAGAGTTCTGGATAGGAGAGCGTATGGAATGAGCTGCAGAACAAGACAGAGGGATGAGATGCTTGTGCTTAAAGAGTCCTCCCCAAGTCTTGGAACTTGTGTGTGGTCTGACTGTTGGTTCTGTGGTTGCGTTTAACAAAGACACAACAGTGAGCTTATGCGACAGCCCACCTTAGCCTGAATGGACCTTAAAGTGGCTGAGGGGCCCTCAGCCAGGCAGGTGAGTGAGTGATCCCCCACCTTTGTTTGTCTTGCATCTCCATACAAGGGTACCCATACACACACCAGTACTGTGATCCGTCAATCATGGGGACAGAAACATCTCAACCTACTGTGTTGTAATGCATGCTTAAGAATTTTAAGAAAGGTTTTACTGGAAATTATGGTATTAAGATGAAATCCCAAAACTTAGAGCCTTTTGTGAGTTATAATGGCCCAAGCTTTGCCTAGCTTGGCCAACTGAAAGATCCATAGATGAGGGTCTCATCTGGTTTGTCTGGCTAACAGTCACCACTCCTAGATGGAAACATCCAGATCAATTTCCCTATATTGATTTATGGCTCACATTGTGCCACAGAAAGCCTCCTTGGCTTCATATGTGTGCCCCAGAAGCAAAAAGCAATATCTTGATTCCCCCATCAGAAAGGGGACAATTCTGAAAAGAAACTGGTCCTTTCAGATCTGGACCAAGAGAATTTAGTATTTCCCTCTCCTTTTGAGTTGCTAGATTCACAGGTGTGGAGGAGGTGGGGACAAAAATATGAGAACTACTGGGTTTTAGAGAAGCAGAGGGTGCATGCTGTGGTCAGATTTAGAGAGGATCGCATAGGGCTTACACTCAAATTGGAAAAAATTTGAAAAGAGAAAATAACTAATGGATTGAAAAGAGCTAAGAAAGCTCTGAATGGCATAAAAAAAAGCCAGAGAAAGTAAAAAATTTTACAAGAGAACTCAAGTTACCAATTTTAGTTAATTGATAAATGTATCTATGTTTCAGTTTGAGTTGATGTTTAATTGGTATGATTAAAATATTTCTTGTACATTGTAAATTCTTCAATTGTAATTATAGGGTTAACTTGCTCTTTTCTGTACTTTGTTGATAAAAAACTCAAGGTTACTACCTTTCCATTGACAGCCAACCAAATATAAAGTGCAACAAACTGAGAACAAAAAAGGGACACTTTAAAATTTTAACAGCTAAAGACAAGTTTGTGATAATAGGTCTATAGTAAGTAAGATAAAAAAAGTACTAAAAAGCTATAAGTAAAAGAGATACAATTTTGATATAAACAATTTGTATGTTTATCTTGTTAAAAAGATAAAAAGAGATATACAAGACCAAAAGGCCTAGGTATGTCAGAAGATGTGCGAAAGTGATTTATCAAGAAAATATGTATGCTTGTTTGTTGGTTTCAAATTTGTTATGAAAAGTTTAAATATGTTTACATTGGTTGTTATCAAAGGGTTAAATTCTAAATATGTTACTATAATATGTGTACATTGGTCATCTTCAAAGGGTTTAAGAGCCAACAAGGTACAATATGACCTCCTCCTTTACAGTGAGTTAGAACAAAAAAGACTGTTAGGAAAAGGCACAAATATGTCACACCAAGGTGTGGTATTTGAGATTTGACTTAAAAAAAAAAAAAAAAAAAGGACAAAGGAAGCTAGGTCCAGAGAAAAAGAAAGTCATTTATTCTCTGCCAAGACCCCTCCAAAATGCTTCAATTATTTGACTCCATCTTTGTTACCCATTGTCCTAATTGGGAGGACTATAAAAAAACTTTGTAGAACTTTGTTAACCTCTAAATAAATGTAAAGAATTTTAGGAGAAATTAAAAACATTAATGCCCCTAGAATGTCAAAAGACACGCAGAATCCAGACACTTGGCATGAACAACAGTTTCTAGTAAATATGTGGCCTGATTGGAATCCTAATAACCCAGTAGGCAAGGAGAGCTTAAGAAATTACTGGATGGCCCTTCTGGCAGGGATACAGGCTGCCAGTAAAAGACCTACCAACATGATTATAGTGTCAGAGACAAAACAGGAGCCCTATGAGAGCCCTGAGAAATTTTATGAGAGGCTCTGCGAGGTCTACAGAATGAACACACCATTTGATCCTGCTGTTCCTGATAACCATCAGTTAATCAATTCTACCTTTGTAACTCAGTCAGCTCCAGACATTAGAAGAAAGATTCAGAAGCAAGAAACTTGGTAAGGCATGAATATAATGTAACTGTTGCAATTAGCTAAGAAAGTGTATGTGAACAGAGAGTCAGTGAGAGAGAGAGAACGAGCAAGGAAGGAAGATGAGCAAGATAAGAGAAGAGCCAGATACATAGCAGTGGCTACGGGAGCCAAGGAAGAGAGGGAGAAAGAAAGACAGGGAATGAAGTCAGAGAGAAAATAGAAGAAAAGTTTTACACATGAGGACTTAGATTGTGACCAGTGTGCACATTGTAGAGAGAAAGAACATTATAAAAACAAGTTCCCCACAGCTCAAAGAAAAAAGCAGAAATTAAAGGGAAAAAAGAAAACCATTTACTTTGGGCTATAGAACAAAAAAAGCTTTTAAGGAACTAAAATTGACTTTGGCAGCTGCCCCTGCCCTATGCATAACAGATGTGAAGCAGCCTTTTAATCTATATGTGACTGAGAAAAGCCATGTGGCTCTTGGAGTGTTGACCCAAGAAGTAGGCCCATGGAATCACTTGTCTAAGAATTTAGATCCAGTAGCAAAAGGGTGGCCTCCTTGCCTTCGGGCCTTGGCAGCCTCAGCTTTATTAATCCAAGAAGCAGACAAGCTAACTCTAGGTCAGGAACTGACTGTGCAGGTTCCACACATGGTCTTGAAACTGTTGAACATAAGAGAGCATTGATGGCTCTCAAATATTTGGGTTACTCAGTACCAAGCTCTTCTCTGTGAGAACCCCTGCTTATGGTTTATTCCTGTAAAAGCTTTAAATCCTGCTGCCTTCTTGCCCATGGAGACAGGCCTTCCTGATCATGACTGCTTGAGTGTCACCAGTGAGCTCTTTTCCAGCCACCCTGACCTACAAATGACACCCCTGTCTGATGCTGACCTCATTCTGTTCACAGATGGGACCAGCTTTGTGGAAGATGGGGTTCATCATGCTGGATATGCAGTAACCACGAAGGATCAAGTGATCCTAATGGGGGCCCCTTCTTAATTGGCACAGCATTCTGAGCTCTGGACACTCATACAGGCACTCTGATGGGCAAAGGGTAAAAAGGTAAATATATAGAGAGACTTTTGCTATGCACTTGCTACATTGCACATCCATGGCATGATTTACTGAGAGAAAGGTTTTCTCATGGCAGGAGGGAAGCAAATTAAAAATAAACAGGAAATTGTACAGTTGCTAGAGGCAATGTGGGAACCTAGCAAAGTCACAGTAATACATAGTTCAAGACATCAGAAATGCAAACACTTCATTGCACAAGGTAACAATAAAGCTGATGCTGAAAGCCAAGAAAGACAATGCACTCAAAGCCCTGCTCTCACCACTCTGGAGGTTGGTGAGTCAATGCTCAGCTGGAGAATGGAAGCACCAACAAGGATGACATGGATTATTGTGTTGTGCCAGTTCACCACTGCTTTAAGTTTCTTTGTTTTCAAACTGTGGGTGTTTAAGCTTAGTGACGAAAAGTTTGATGAACAATATGTGACTTTTAAAATGGTAAAATGGGAACTGGAAGGCTATCCATTTACAATACTCTTTGGTGCCTGCCAAAAAGAACATTATGTGGGACCTGGGGTAGCTTCTGAGTATGGGGCTATTCTAATGAGAAATTATATTGCAAAGAGAAAACACAAGTTTGTATCAATGGCTCCTTTGTTGGATGAGCCACTGGTAATTGTTACAATTGTAAACAAGGTTAATGTAATCCTATATCTATGTATATGCCAGCCCCATGGGATTCTATTTGGCTACAAAGAGTAATATATTTGATTAGGACAAGAAATTAGAAAAGATCTTGAGGAAATTTGAGATGTACATTAGGCTTTAGAAACCCAACTAGATTCACTGGCCAATGTCTTATTGCAGAATAGGCATGCTCTCGATTTGCTAACAGCCCAGAAAGGAGGAACTTCCTTACTTCTTGGTGAAGAGTGTTGTTATTATGATAATAAATCTGGTGTAGTACAAGAATCAATAGACAAACTGAAAGATCAGATCAAGGCTCTTGATGAGGAATTTGATATAGGAGAGCCATCCTATGGGATTAACTTTACTTGGGCAGGGTGGAAAACTTGGATAGGACCTCTTCTGAGTCCCCTTCTTGTTCTAATATTAATATTAATGGTCCTTGTGTCATCCAATGGATTTCAAAATTTATACAAAAGTGCACTGCTGCAGCTCAACACTAACAAATACTAGTGTTAAGAAAGGTAGATAAATTGGATAGAACTTATAATGGATAGAAGAATTATCCCAAAGTAAACAGAGGGAGGAATGATAGGGAAAAGTTTTAGATAACTTAGTAGATTGAATATTAAGGTAGTTGTAGAAGCAAAATAAGTAATGTGCACCTTTAAGATTTGCTTTTCCCATAACTCTTGTTGTTTAAGGTGGCTTTAAGGTGACAGTTATCTGATTCTTTAACCAGTAACTTCATTAACCTAACAAAGTTGCAATGGCTGGGTGAATTTACAATGTATATGTGCCTATGTTGTGTCTGTGACTTGTCAATAGGAA
This sequence comes from Heterocephalus glaber, assembly GCF_000247695.1. Next base: position 19,225,048 of record NW_004624757.1, on the reverse strand, counting down.
CTGGAATTGTATTTATACATCAAAGACCACTAGGGATGAGATAATGGCAAAAAAGGATATAAAAAGGGAAATGCTGAACAAAGGGGCATGGATACTAACCAGACTGGTTTCTGGTGGTCCCACATGCTTGCAAGTAGAACTTTTACTAATGTACCCAAATTCTGTGCCTCTGTGTATTTCTTTCTAAGATTTCTGGAACAATTCTGAGTCCATTCAAGGGGGTTGGATTCAGTTTTATCCCAATTCTCTTAATGTCAATATTTTCTCCTCCTCTGATGAATCACAAATGTTCTTAGTGGCATCTACCAAAATGCGTTCTTTCCAGAAGATTCTCAATTTACTCTACCCAAATCCATCAGAGGAATTCCTATGTATGGCAACTATGGTCTCATATGATGTATTTTAAAAATAATAATACTTGAACATTCAGATTATTCCTTGATCTGTGTACTACAGAATGAATGTTGTTAGATGCCATCAAAACAACATACATCTTATTGTACAACTCCATCAGAGCTATTGGATGACCAATTACTTTCTTAATGAACAGTAATATTTAAAGGAATATATATTTTTCTGAGCAATTGATCTAAACTGGAGGCTTAAAACATTCAGTAAAGCATGTTACAGATAGATGTGCTGTCACCCATGCTTTGTTATTCCATTTATACAGCAAGAAAAGAAATAAAAGTATTTAGGTTATAAAGCAAAAAAGTAAACTATATCTATTGATAGGTAACATGATTTTTGTATATAAAATTTTCTAAGAAATTGACAAAAATATTATTAGAATCAATAAACCAATTCACATATGATGAAGTGTACAGGATTAATATCCAAAAATTAGTTGTATTTCCATATACTGGCAGTGAACAATCTAAAATTGAATTTTAAAAATTCAATAGAAGTAAAATGTTCATGATCATGAATTAGATGATGTTTTCTTAGATGGCACCAAAAGCATAAGTGTCAAAAAAATAAATATACTAGATTTCATCAAAACTAAAGACTTTTATGTTTTAAAGAAAGCCTTGAAGAGAAGGAAATTACTGCCTGCAGAAAGAGAGAAAGTTAAGATGGATGTCAGGGTACACACCTGTCATCCTAGTCCTCAAGAGACAGAGGCAGGGGAATTATGAGTTTTAGGTGAGCCTGGCCTTCAAAGTGAGTTCAAGTCCAGTCTGGACTATATAGTGAGATCCTGTCTCAGAAAAACAACATGTACAAAATTCATAGCCAGAATATATAAATAACACCTACTAATCTACAAGAAAAATCAAATATACTGATTAAAATGAGGGTAAAGAATTTTAAAAGGTAACTCTTCCAAAAATGATATATAAATGGCCAATAAGCATATGAAAAGATGTCAAATATCATGAATAATTAAGAAAATGAAAATCGAAATTAGAATTAGTTACCACTTCAAACCCATTAGAATGACTAAAATAAAGAAGGCAGACATTAAGAAATGTTGGTAGAGGAACAGAGCTGCCCCCAAGGCAGAGGAGGTGAATCTTCCAGGCCGCCACATCACTGCACTCAGTTCCAAGGAGGTGAGCCCTGTGGGCACCAGCAGCACACATTCCCCCCAACACTTTAAATGAGAAGACATGTAAACAAGTCTCAAAACCAGACTTCCAGATCACCTAAAGTAATCCCAAAGGGAAACTTGATGGAACAATCTGATATTCAACCACCTGGCCTCCCTGAACTGGCAACAAGACACAATCTGGAAAAAAATGAAACCAGAAACACTTTCTCAGATAATAGCAGAGATTGTGCCCATAGTTTGAGACATGATTAATAAATCTAGAGAGGACACAGATTAAAAAATTGAGGAGCTGAGGAAAATGATGGAATCCCAACATAGGAAACATATGGAATCCATAAAACAGATACAAACAGACTTCCAGGAGGTTAAAAACTCCATTGAAAGTCTACAGAGCAGAATGATCTAATGTGAGGACAGATTTAAGCTATAGAAGATAAGATTGCAATTAGTGACCAGGAAAAGAAAATTTTTAAAAAAAATTGTAAGTGACCATGAGAAATAAATCCAGCAGCTGATAGATGATGCCAAGAAGAATAACATAGGACTGACTGGAGTCAATGAAGAAACAGGAGAGTTTCAATGACATAAAAAACCTGCTCACAGAAGTGATGGCAGAAAACTTCCCAAGCAAGACATACAGATAAATGAGGCAAATAGGACTCCAAATAACCTCGATCAAAAAAAAAAAAAAAATCTACACATAGGCATATAATAGTTAAGATTCCAGAAACCCAATAAAAGAACAAAATTCTACAAGCAGTTAGAGAAAAGAAACAAATCACATACAAAGGAAAACGCAACAGAATAACAGCAGAGTTCTCAACATAAACCCACAAGACAAGAAGAGCATGGAATGATGTATTTCAAGCCCTAATGGAAAACAAACTGCAACCCAGATTGATGTACCCTGCAAAATTCTTTCAAAATTGATGCAGAAATAAGATACTTTCATGACAAAGAGAACCTTAGGATCTTCATGAATACCAAACCAGCACTCCAGAAAATTTTAAACACTCTCCTACAAAAATACAATGAGAATCACAACCTCAGGAAGCCGAGCAGAATGAATCCATCAGACACGACCAGAAATTAAACACAAAGGTGGAGAATCCAAGAAAAAGAAAAAGTCTTGACAATGATAAGTCAATACATATCAGTTATAACTATCAATGTTAATGGTCTCAATTCACCAATCAAAAGAAATAGACTGGCAGAATGGGTCAAGAAGCAAGGTCCAACAAGATGCTCCATACAAGAAAAACACTTAATGCAAAAATAAACTCATAGACTGAAAGTTAAAGGGTGGAAAACAATACTCCACGTGACAGGAATGCCCCACAAAGCAGAAGTAGCTATCCTCTTTGCAGATCAAGTGGATTTCAAATCAACATTGATTAATAGAGACAAAGGACACTACATCTTTGTAAAGGGAACAATCCAAGAGGAAGAAATGACAATCATAAACATATATGCACCAAACACTAGTGCACCCAACTATATAAAACAAATACTAATGGACATGAAAAATCAAATAAGCACTAATACAATAATAGTGGGGTCCTCAATATCCTATTGTCACAAATAGATAGATCAACTAGATAAAAAATAAGCAATGAAATACTAGAACTCAATCAAACTCTTGAACAAATGAACTTAACAGATGTTTACAAAGTGTTCCATCACACAAAATCAGAATACACATTATTTGCAGGTGCACATGGGTCATTCTCTGAAATAGACCACATACTCACTCATAGTACATGTTTAAGTAAGTCCAAAAGAAATGAAGTTATCCCCTGTATATTGTCAGACTGTAGTAATGATATTGAAGATAAATAGCAAAAGAAACTGAAGAATTTCATAAACACATGGAAACTGAACACCATACTTCTGAATAAACAATGGGTCACAGAGGAAATTAAAGAAGAAATCACACAGTCCCTACAATTAAATGACAATGCCAATACAACATATCAGAATCTATGGGACACAATGAAAGCAGTCTTATGAGGGAAATTTTTAGCAGTGAATACTTATATTAGGAAAATGGAGCAAACTGAAGCTGAACCTCAAGCTTCTAGAAAAAGAGCAGGAGAAACCCAAAGCTCATACAAGGGAGGAAATTATAAAGATCAGAGAAGAAATCAATGCAATGGAGACTAAGAGAATGATGCAAAAAATCAATGAAGCCAAGAAATGGTTCTTGAAATGAATAAACAAAATTGACAAACCCTTAGCAAACCTTATCAGAAAAAGGAAAGAACAGGCCCAAATACATGCAATTAGGAACGAAAAGGATGAAATTACAATGGACCCAGTAGGAATCAAGAGGATCATCAATACCTACTTCAAGAACCTATATGCCAATAAGATGAAAAACACAGAAGAAATGGACAGATTCCTAGATAAGTTTGAATTACCAAAGTTGAGTGAAGATGACCTAAAAATTCTAAACAACCCAATATCAATCAATGAAATCAAAAACATAATTAAAAACTTACAAACTAAGAAATGCCCATGTCCCAGTTGCTTCACTGCTAAATTGTACAGGACATTTAGGAGGAACTACTGTCACTACTGTTTAAATTCTTCAATGAAATGAAAAGGAAGGCAATACTCCTGAATTCATTCCTGGAAGCAACCATCACCTTGATTCCCAAAGCAGAGAAAGACTCAACCAAAAAAAAGAACAATAGGCCAATCTCACTAAAGAACATAGATGCAAAAATCCTTAATAAGATACTGGCAAATAGATTGCAGAAGGTCATCAAGAAGATCACCCACCTTCACCAAGTGGGATTTATCCCAGGGATGCAGGCATGGTTGAACATATGCAAATCAATAAAGGTAATGCACTGTATCAATAGAGACAAGGACAAAAACATATGATCATCTCAATAGATGCAGAAAAAGCATTTGAAAGAATCCAACATGCATTTATGATAAAACTCCCCAAAAAACTGGAATAGACAGTCTCTACCTTAATCTGATAAAAGCCATCTATGAAAAACCAACAGACAATATCATACTAAATGGTCAAACTGAAATCCTTCACACTAAAATCAGGAACAAGACAAGGATGTCCACTATCACCACTCTTGTTCAATATAGACTAGGAAACTAGCCACAGCAATTAGACAAGAGAAAGAAATAAAAGGAATAAATATAGGAAATGAAGAAGTCAAATTATCCTTATTTGCAGATGACTGGGTGCTCTATATAGAAGACCCCAAGAACTCCACCAAAAATCTTTGAGATTTAATAACCAAATTCAGTAGAGTAGCTGGATAAAAGGTCAACACACAAAAATCAATAGCTTTTCTATACAAACAAACAGACTCACTGAGAGAAAATGGAGCAAACAATTCCTTTCACAATAGGATCCAAGAAACTGAAGTACCTATGATTCAAAGTAACAAAAGAAATCAAAGACTTCCTCTGTGAAAAGTATAGCATTCTGTAAAAAGAAATTGAATGGGATATCAGAAAATGGAAAGACATCCCTTGCTCCTGGGAAGGAAGAATCAACATAGTGAAAATGTTCATACTTCCAAAAGTACTATAGAGATTCAATGTAATCCCAATTGAAATTCCAACAGCATATTTCACAGACCTTGAGAAAACAATCCAAAAACTCACTTGGAACAAGAAGAGACCTAGAATAGCAAAAGCAATTCTAGGCAACAGAGATATGGCAGGGGGTTATCACAACCCCCAACTTGAAACTATACTACAAAGCTACTGTGATAAAAATAGTATGGTATGAGCAAAGAAACAGACCTGAGGACCACGGAACCATTTAGAAGGTGCAGAAACAACTGCAGATACACTCTGCCTCCTTATCTTCAACAAAGGTGCCAAATGCCCTCACTGGAGGAAAGATAGGCTCTTTAATAAATGGTGCTGGAAAAACTGGGATTCAACTTCTCAAAGATTAAAACTAAACCTATATCTCTCATTATGCACTAAACTAAAATTGAAATGGATTAAAGATCTAAATATTAAAACAGAAACACTAAACCAGCTGGAAGAGAAGTTAGGTAGAACTCTTGAAGACATTGGTGTAGGAAAAATTTTATGAACAAAACCTCAGTTGCCCATGAACTGGCACAAACAATCAACAAGTGGGATCTCTTCTTATTAGAAAGCATCTGCAGAGCAAGAGGAACCAACAGTGTGAAGAGACAACCCACAATGTGGGAAAAAAAATTTCACCTGCTTTTCCTCAGACAAAGGTCTACTATCTAGCATCTATAAAGAACTTTAAAAAAATTAGACCTCCCAAATTTAAAGACCCAATCCAAAAATGGGCATCTTGAATGAACAGATGTTTCTCAGACAAAGAAGTAGAAATACCGAATAAACATATGAAAAAATGTTCAATATCACTGGTCAATGGAGAGATGCAAATGAAAACAACGCTGAGATTCCACCTCATCCCAGAAAGAATGGCTGCTATCATGAAATCAACC
>NW_004624757.1:19184238-19218921 GCF_000247695.1 Heterocephalus glaber | reverse complement strand
TGGTGGGAGTTTTGACTGGTGCAAGCCCTGTGGAAATCAGTATGGAGATACCTCAAAGAACTAGGACTGGAAGTACCATTTGACCCAGCTATTCCCCTGCTGGGTATCTTCCCCAAAGAATTAAAAGGATCATACCACAGTGATATATGTGCACCCATGTTCACAGCAGGACAATTTAATAGTTAAAAGGGGCCAGGGATTTAGCTCAGTGGTTTCGCTGCCTGCTGCACAAGAGCAAGGACCCGAGTTCAATCCCTGGTACCAAAAAAATAAAATAAAATAAAATAAATAGTTAAAACTTGGCAGAAGCCCAATTGCCCATCAACTGGAGACTAGATAAAGAAAATGTGGGTTTTTAAAAAAATAAAATGGAATACTACTCAGCCATAAAAATGAGAAAATTAGAGATATTTATAGCTAAATGGATGCACATTGAGACAATACCCTTAAGTGAAATAAATAGGACACACATGTGTAAATACCGAATAGTTTCTCTAGTGTGAGAAACTGAAAGTGTAAATGACGACTAAAAGGTATAATAGGTAATGTGAAATAGGAAGAAAAGGGGCAAAGGGGAAGGGGAAGTTGGAGGGATAGAGGAAAGGAAAGAAGGGAATGGAATTAATATGAGAAAATGAAAAAATGGACACAAATTCTGTGTAAATAGGGAGGGATGGAGGGGTTGAAGCAAGGGCAAGGGAACGGGGAAAAATAAGAACCAAGAGAGATTATGTAAAGGTGCAAATTTCCAATGATGAATATGACATCAAATGTACCTATAAATGTACCAATAAAATTAATATTTTTAAAAAATGTAATGTTGGTAAGGATGTGAAGAAGTTGAAGTACTTATGCATTTTGGGGGGTATATAACATGGGGCTGCTACCTCAGAAAACGATTTGGCAGTTTTTCAAAATGTTAAATATCAATTCATTATATAATTCTTCATTTCCACTGCTGAATAGCTAAAACACATGATAACACAGAAAGTAATTTTTAGCAAAGTGTACTTAGAAGCATTGTTTACAATAACCAAAGTGAGAATAGTACAAGTGCTCATTAACAAATGATTCAATTTTAGTAATAATAACACAGAATGAACCATTAATACATGCTTAAGAAAGGGCATTTCGATGATGTTTGATTTGAAATTAAATATCAAGAATAATATAAATTTCAAGAATGATACTCATTTTCCTTTGCACTATTTACTGAAATTAAGTCTAAATGATGGTGTAGTTATTTTAAAGATTAAGCTAAATGTCTTTGTTACTGAAAAACTGCTATCAAGATCTTCATCAAGTCCAAACCCCTTTTGATTTGAAGACTTAATTTGTCTTTTTAAAAAGTTAGTAAGTTTCATTATTGGTAAAGTTTTGATTTTCATCCAATATACAATACCAATTAGAGCTTCCTTCAACACTGGTGACTGATTTCCATGTTTTGTTCTTGAGAGTAAAATAATTTTAGGGATTAAAGCTACATAAAGTATTCACTAGAGTTTTTAAATTTTTTTTAAGCATCTCTTGATCACCATATCTCTAAGTATATATTTGACATCTTTTTAGCTAGCATCTTAGATACTAAGCATATATTTTAACTTTACATACATACACCTATTTTAGTAAATTAATATTACAGTTTTACAACACAGAAAAATTCTTAAGAGGAAAAAATCATACCATACACCACATTATTCTCTTATATAGCCCACACTATTGCACAGGTGCGATGGTAGAGTGGCAACATTTGGTTAACAGATGCTCTTAAACTGAATACATGATCACTTAATGGGTACGTAATTTTAAAGTAGATTAACTATTTTATGTTTTGGTTTCATTATCACACAAATGAGTTTATTAATGCTATTTCATCTTTCATAGTGTTATGGTGAGATTAAATGGGTTAATAATCTGGCACATAGAAAGAATTCAATAATGTTCATTTGTCATTGTTTTAGTTATTATTATATGCTTAGGAAAATGTTTGATATCTTTTAATTGAGTAAGATAAATACCCCATCCCTTGATATCCTGTTCCAGGTGCCACTGGCTTGCTTTCTTTCTCTATACATCAGCCTTTTAAGACCTTTTGCAGACATGCAATCATATGACAACAGTCTTCTGCATCTGGCTCCTTTCATTTAACTGAATATATTTGAGGTATACCCCTATAACATGTCAGTAATTTTCCCCTTCTATTTCAGAGCAGTACCCCAATATATGGATCCACCACATTTTATTAGGATCCACTGCCATTCATTAGGACACAGGGATTGTTTCCAGTTATTTTTGCTATCATAAAACATGTGACATGACCATCCATGTCAATATCTGTGCAAGCACATGTTTTCATTTCTCATAGTAGATGGACAGGAGTGGAGGAGATGAGTTATATGGTAGGTTTATAGCTAATTTTTAGTGAACTGCCAATTTGGTTTCCAAAACTTCTGAAATATTTCACCTTTCTGGTGGTAATGTACAAGTGATACAATTTCTCCACATTCCTGGCAACATTCGGTATGGTCTATTGTTTAATTGTAGCATTCCTACTGTATCTGTTTGAAATTTAAATTTGTCCTTTTTTAATTACTATTTTAGCATCTTTGTACATATTTATGCTTTGGTGGAATGTTTATTAAAAGATTAATCCAGGTATAACTAGTTTGAAGTCGCTTTTATAAATTATATTAATCTATTTATAACCTATCTTGGTCTTAGAACTTTATGATAGGTTATTTAAAAATTATTCTCACTGTATTTGTCTTAAGATGTTTTAGATCCTAGAACCTTTATTTTCTGGACTCCTAACTGAAAGTTTAGATACTTCTTTTAAATTTTGTTAACTCAAAATAAATAATCTCCAAAACCATAAACAGGAATAAATATCCAGTGGTCAGTGCTTTACCAAAGTTTGAAGACATTAAAATTATCTAGAGATTAAAATTAACATTCACTACTAATCCTCATGTTTCTTTCTTTCTTTTTTTAAACACAGCTTCTTTATTGGCCCCTGTCAGGAAAGGTACAATGTGTTCCCACAAACACACAGGCTGGCAAGGCCTCCTGGGCAAGGGGGCAGGCCCAGAGCCTGGGTTTCTTGGCACAGACACACAGAGAAATGAGTAAATTATAGTTCTGACACTTAGGGACAATATAAAAATTGATGCAAAATTCAGTATCATCAAACAAAGGGCATGAAAGCCATAAGAAGCAACCCTCACCATCTGTCCTGTGGCACCCAGAAAGGTTGAGATGATAGTCCAGGGCATGATTCAGCCCTGAGGCAAGGCCCCTACTATCTTGGGTCCCTGGCTTCCACATCCTACATCCTGGGCTGGGAATAAAGGCTATAGCCTTTGGAGAGGGGAAATGGACCAGTGGGAAGGAAGCAGAGGGGCCAAATAGTGTAGAGGAGGTTTTGGTCACAGCTGGTCAGCCCAGCCCCACCTGCTGAGCTACCCAGGAACCAGGAGCCTGACAAAGGAGACCACAGGACTCAAGTGTATCCCTGGTCTACATCAAAGCCCCGGCAGAGCAGGGCATGTTTCTTTTTAAAAAATATATGTATTAATAATGAGTAATTTACTGCGTTTCTAACATTTTCTTATATTACTCTTATATAGCGTATACAGCCACTGAAATATGTTATGTAAATCTTAGCCTAAATTTCTCACAATGATTTATAGATAACATTTGTTTTAACAGAACTCAGTGGCATATTGATTCAAAATATTGCAAATTATGCATGGATACCTAATTGAAAACTACAGACTATAATTACAGCTCATTATGATTTTAAAAGAATGGGCATTAATGACTATCTAAAAATTGGACAACTTTTAAGAGTCTATTCAGTCAGTTCATTCATTTTCCAAATATTTTTTAAACCCCTCCTACAAGTGAAGTGCCATTTTAAGCACTTGATATTTAACAGTAAAGAATAAGAGCAGATGTGTTTTCTATGCCTATTTTGCTACAAACAAAAAATGAAATGGACTTTAATCATAATGAGACAGATTCACATAATTAATGAGGACTGACTGGCAAATGAGAGATCTGGTGAAGGTGGACAGGAGCTTCTGGGCTGCAGTTTTGTTGCCTCCAAAAGGTGAAATTAATGCCTTGCAGTGAGGTGAAATGAGTTAAAACACCCAGCACAAGGAAAGTACTCAAGAAATCATTATGACTGTTATTGTTGACATTATCATTATGATGACATTATTATTAATGCCATGATTTCATTAATTTTTAAACTTTTTATTTAATTTATGGTGACATATATATGCTATGAAGTAAGCATGTTCAGGACAATGCAAATTAAAAATAGACAATTCTCACTGATGAAAGAAGGGGAGTGATATTCTCCTTTTTGTTAAGAGCATTTACTTTGAAAGCATGTAAATACATCCCCTTCTTTTTGAAATATATACACATTCTTTTGAAAACTAGAAGGCCTTTTGTCATCTTTCTGGCCAGGAATGTTTTCTCTCAAGGACCTGGGAGGCATCTTTGACCTGTGAATGTCAAGGCAGAAAGGGAAATGACACCGGTGGGCAGCTACCAGTTTTGGAGGGGTGGGAAGGGTGGCAGTGTTCCAAATTGCTGAACTCTCTTTTGTCATGAAGTCCATGGAGACAATGAGTTTATTTGTCCCTTGTGTAAAGCCAATCAACCAACATAAATGGGCACCTCAATTATCTGAGGAATCTAAAGTGGTCTCCCTTGAGGACTAGTTATAATTTATTTTGAAAATGTTTGACTAATGGGCTGTGCCTGTTTGGTTACATAAAGTGAGGTTCTCATGTTTTAATTTTTCATTTTATACTTCTGTTAAGACTCCACAAATAGTTCCAAATAGACTTTTTTCTTGTACTGAGGATTGAGCCCAACATTTTCACATTGAGAAACATCCTCAGCTGTTTTTTTTTATTTTTTTGAGACAGGATCTAAAAAATATTTTTTGTTTTCATATCTAATATCTAATTTAGTTGATAAATAATGTTGTTCTCTAAAACAAGAAAACATAAGAGTTTTAGAAAAAAATTAACATTGTGGCAGAATCAAGGACATGGGTAAATGAAAGAAGGCAGGAAGAGTATGTAAAAATGCAATTTTTAATTTTAAAAATTATATATATTGATAAGCAGTACAGAATAAATAAAAATTTAAAAATAAAATTAGTCCCAATATATAGGAGTAATCTGTCATAGAATATAAATGTACTATGGAACTTTTCAAATTACCAGTTGTAAATGTGAAAAACTCAATGGTAGAAAGAAATGAAAATAAATAAAAATTAAAATCATAGAAAGAAATAACAGTATATCAGTCATTACAGCAAATATAAATGTTTCACTCCATTATAATCACACATCCTCAAACTGAAGCAAAAAGTAAGACTGAGAAATGTGTTGTGAGCATGTGAAAGAGTTAAATCATAATGAGGCTAAAGCCTAAACCTAATGAAAAAGGAATAAGAACCAAAAGAAATCTAGGACATCAATTTTAATAGCACATAAATCAGTATTTGTGCAAAACAAAATAAGCAAAGTACTACCAAAGTACTGATAAAGTAGCATGTCATATACTAGTGAAAGAAAAATGGATATAATATTTACAACATGATATATACTAAACAAGAGAATAGCTTTAGAATATATTCAATCAAATAAAATAATTAAATGTTTAAAATACTGGGGGCCTTTAATATATCCTTATCAAAAACTGATAAGCAAGAAAAGAAAGTTTAAAATATAGTGAACTTTCCAATTATTACAAACAAATCAATAATGGGATTATTCAGAATCTAGTATCAGACATTGTGTAAGTACTCAATATAAATTAATTCATTTGATCTTCAGTTCAAATTCACAGAAAATGTTTTATTATCTCCAGTTTTCATGTGGGAAAAAATAACACAGAATGTTTACATAATTTGTAAGGTTACTCAGAAAGAAGTGGCAAAATAGGGTTTCAACAGAGCCTAAGTTATTAAACAGTGCATCATGCTATCTTTACATGCCCTGTTTAAAACAATAAATATTTTCCAGCATTCATGATACATTCAAAAAAGTCACCATGGACAAAGCTTAAGGAAGAACCATTAAATTTCAAAAGAATTATATTGATTAATATGGTTTCCAGTAATAATACATGAAATTAGGAAACACAGTTCTTAAAAGTTCATATCAAGAGAATGACAGACAAATATTGGGAGAAAATATCTGCAATAAAACACATCTGATAAAGAAGTGCTATCCAAAATATGCAAAGAACATTTAAAACTCAGCAATAAGAAAACAAATAACTTGATTGAAAAATGAGCAAAAGATCTGAGCAAACATCTCACAAAGAAGAGATACAGACCTGCCCCATCCAGCTGACGCCAGGAACATTGGTGGATTCCTGAAAGAGGTCCTGGGTCACAGGGAACCCGCCCCATCCAGCTCAGGCCCATGGCAGCGATCCACTTAGCCAGGCGGGTGCCTGCAGGACCCCCACACACACTCCACCTCCCCACTCCCCTGCTTCTCTGGCATATTGGTTGTACCACCACCTGGCTCCACACTACAAAGACACAGGGGACACCAGACCACCAGGCCACCATACTGGGTAAGTTGGAGGGATCATCACCTCCCATCCGAACCTGGACTATCTTCAGGGGAAGGGCCGCTGTAACCTGCAGTAGAGCCTTGCAGAGTTCAAACCTGAAGGAGGACAGGGATTGGGACTTGCAGCCAGAAATCTGCCTGAATCACAAGGGTCTGTGACTGGCTTGCTGAGACTCATTGATTTATATCTGCACACTGCACACATATCCACATTGTCTATTGTGACAGCAGAGACATACCCTGAAGGAAGCCCTTCATTTTCATTTTTATTTTTTATTTCCAAAATTTGTATTATTGGTTTGTTTTTATCTCTTATTTTTAATTTTTTTCCTACTCTTTGCAAATTTTTTTCTCTTCTTTTTTTCTTCTTCTTCTTTCTTTTATCTTTCCATTCCCTCTCTCTTACACTCACTCTCTTGCTGTCCCACATTGTTCTTCATCTCTCTTTTTGTTCCTGTTCTGCCCCTAATTTGCATTTCTTCTTTTTCTTTTCTTCTCTTTTTCCTTCTCTCACCCTCGTTCTCTGGCCTCACTGCTAACATTTTCCTATCCTTCTACCTATCTATCCCTCCCTCCCCAATTCCTTCTAACTCCTCATCCTGAAGGGTAAAGTTGCTATATTGAAGAGTTCATTTACTATAAACATATGTTGGGTTGGTTCTTGATTTTGATTTAAAGGAACAATGCAACAAAAAAGAGATAACACTGATAAACTTATATCCACCAAATACTGGAGCACCTACTTTCATAAAACAAATACTGCTGAAATTAAAAGATCAAATAAACATTAACACAATCATAGTAGGGGATTCTAACACCTCACTTTCTCAAAGAGACAGATCAACAAAACAAAGAGCTAATAAAGAAATTTCAGAACTGAACCATACCCTTGAATATATGTATATATGCATATATATATGACTATATATATTTAGAAAGCTAGAGAGAGAGAATTCCACCCCTCTACAACAGAGTAAACCTTTTTTTCAGAAGCAAATGGTACCTTTTCCAAAGTCACATACTAGTCCACAAAGTCTGCTTAAATAAATATAAAAGTACTGAAATTACCCTGTGCATATTATCTGACTACTGTGCAATGAAAATAGAAATCAATAACAGAAGAAAATTTTGAAAAAGTAAAAGCTCCTGGAAAATTAACAACATACTCCTAAACAACCTATGGATTGTTTAAAAATTTCTGGAAGTTGACAATGACTAAACAATTCAATGAAACCTTTAGGACCTTTTGAAAGCAGTTCTAGGGGAAAAATTCACTGCACTTAATGCTCACATTAAGAAAACAGAACAAGCCCAAATAAATAACTCAAATTAGGCCCAAACTGAAACTAAGGAGAGAAATTATAAAGATGAGAGTGGAAATTAATGAGATTGGGACAAAAAAACTATAAAACAAATTAATGAAGTGAAGAGTTGGTTCTTTGAAAGAATAAGTAAAATAGACAAGCCCTTAGCAAGAGGCACCAAGAGAAAGAAAAGACTCACATAAATGCAATTAGAAATGACAAAGGTGAAATCACAATAGATAATAATGAAATCCAGAAGATAGTAACTACTCTGAAAAATTATATTCCAAAATATTAGCAAATTTTGAAGAAATAGATTCCCAGACACATACAAACTTCCAAAACTTACCAGAGCAGATATAAAAATACTTAACAATCCAATCACAAGGAATTAAATTGACTCAGAAATAGAGTCTACCAACTAAAAAAAGCCCAGGATCTGATGGATTCATGCCAGAATTCTACAAAACCTCTAAGTATATTATTTCACCAATGCTCCTCAAGCTGTTCAAAGAAATTGAAAGGGATGGAGTGCTCCCAAACTCATTTATAGGAACAATATCACCCTGATCTCAAAACAAGATAAAGACCCAACTATAAAAGAGAACTGTAGGCCAATCTCTTTAATGAACATAAATACAAAAATCCTCAACAAGATATTAGCAAATGGAATGCAACATATAATCAGAAAACTGATACATCATGATCAAATAGGTTTCATCCCAGAGAGGCAAGGACAGTCCAACATATGTAAGATTATAAATGTAATACATCACATGAACAGGAGCAAGGTCAAAAACCACATGTTCATATCAAAAGATAAAAGAAAAGCCTTTCAACAAAATCCAACACCCTTTCTTGATAAAAACCCTGAAGAAAACAGGTATAGAAGGACCATACCTGAATATGACAGATGCTATCTATGACAAGCCAATTGCCAACATCATACTAAATGTGGAAAAACTAAAAGCATTCCCCCTAAAATCAGGAACAAGACAAAGATGTCCACTTTTACCTCTGTTATTCAACATGGTACTTGAAACATTAGCCAGAACAATTAGCCAAGAGAAAGCTATAAAAGGGATACATACAGGAAAAGAGAAACTCAAATTATCATTATTTGCAGATGAATTATACTCTACATGGAAGACCCAAAAAGTGCAACCAAGAAACTCTTAGAATTAATAATCAATTTCAGAAAGTAGCAGGATACAAGATCAACATACAATGAATGGGATGAGAAGGGAATTACAGAAACAATAGCATTCACAGTTCCTTCAAGAAAAATAAAATACTTAGGAATTAACCAATGAAATGAAAGGCCTCTACTAAGAAAACTACAGTACTCTGTAGAAGGAGATTGAACAGGATATCAGAAAATGGAAAGATATCACTTGCTCCTGGATAGGCAGAACCAATATTGTCAACATGGCCATGCTGATATAGGGGGAATACATGTTGAGGTAGAAAGAGCTGCCAAACATAACTTGGAATGGATAATTTCTGTAAAACATTTGTCCATGAACTCTGTGTCAGCTTAATATAGCAATATAGCAATAATACATTGTATATGTACTTTGTGTGGGCTACCGTTGAAACCTCATCTGTGTCAACTTGTCCCCGTTTAGAAACTCTGGGTGGGCCTTCCCCCTCTTGTGGGGCAACCTGTTCCCAGAAAGATTAGAAACCAACTTTGAAATTTGTTTATGTAAGTCCTCAACCTTGAAACCATCGAAAATTGCCTAATACAGCTGTGCCATGTCCTTGCTACATTCTGTATAACTGCAACTTAACCTACGCTGTAAAAGGTATAAGAAGGAGAGACATCTTAACTCATGGTCAGCCTATAAGGACTCATTTCCTGAGGCTGGCCATAGCCTGGCAATAAACTTCTTTTTTTGTTTTACACAACTCTCCTGTCTCTGAAAGATCATTTTTACTCCCAATTTGCCACAACATGTAATTCCCAAACCTGCTAGATATCTGAAATGTGAGTTCATGTTCTCTAAAAAAGAAAAATGAATTGTATAAAAATGGAGGTTAAGAGTAGGAAAAATTTATTGAAAGATACCTTCTGTCTAAGAGAGAGACAGAAGGGTACTGGAAAGTGGGTTGCCTGCTAAACTTGTTTCTTAAAGGTGTTTTATGAGACAGAGCCACGAGGTGAGGCAGGTTCAGCATGGGACAAAACTATAGTTAACTGATAGAGTTCTCTACCAGACAAAATGGCCCCAACAGTGCTACATTCTAAAATGGCTCCTGTTCCTAAAATGGTTCCCGCTTATGGAAATGAGCCACTTATGGGAAAAATGAAACCTACCCCCTCTGGAGAAGCAAACTGTAACTTGTTGCTCCACCCCTCTACTCACATGATCCTCCCCTTTGAATCACCTAGTGTCCCACTGCCTGCCCAACAACCCAACCAATTCTCAACTCTCAGGATACTCTCCCTGCTACACCACCCTATATAAATCTCACCCCAGTTAGTCTCATCCTCTCTCACCATTGTTCAAGGTAGCCTGGCAGCTCTTTCCCCTAATAAAGCCTTCCCTTGGGTGCTCCTATTTTGGCTCATTTTCTTTCATTCTGGTGCCAAAACTAGGGAAGGCAATGGTCAGGATTTCACCATGATCCCCCACTAGTCGGGGTTGATTGGACCCTGCTAGATGAGCACCTGACCGGGGCCTTCACATTTGCCATTGCTTACACCCTGCATCCACACTGGCCCCTAATGATCAGCCTGCCTCTCTCTCTCTCTCTCTCTCTCTCTCTCTCTCTCTCTCTCTCTCTCTCTCTCTGCCCCCTTTCTCTCTGTCTCTCTCTCTCAAAAAATCCTAGCAATAGGTCAGATGGACTCGTTGGTCCGTGGCCAGGACTGCTGCCGCTGGGGGACGCCCCATCAACATGGCTCCTCTCGTTCTCTCTCTGGAGATTGTAAAAGAGGACAA
Source organism: Heterocephalus glaber (assembly GCF_000247695.1). Next base: position 19,208,055 of record NW_004624757.1, on the reverse strand, counting down.
GGACTCTCCTCCCTTTTGCCCTTCTCCTCAGGAGCTATCTGATACTCACTCACCACATCTGGCCCTCCCTTGACATGGAGGTACACAAGCCAAACCTCCCCAGTCAACACCACTGGGATGTTTGCAAGCTAATCTCAAAACTCTCGGGCTCACAAGCCACATTAAGCCCCAAGTCCTTACTTTGTTACTGCAATCAGGTCCCAGTATAAATTAAACAAGGACTACCACTGGCCAGAAAATGGAAAATTCAACCCAAACATTTTACGGGATTTTTACAACTTTTGTCAATGCAATGGCAAATGGTCCAAAGTTCCCTATGTGCAGGCTTTCTCCTACCTTTGTACCCATCCCTCCCTCTGTCAATTTTGCACCATCTCCCAGATTCTCCTTGCCCACACCGTGTCACCCACAACACCCGGTCCCTGCCCAGAGCCCAATATGTCTGCCTTCGAACTGGCAGACCATTCCCCTATATCTCCACCTCCACCCTACAACCCCACCTCCACCTCTTCCTTGACACTTCTTTCATTAATTAGTAAGATTACAATTACAGTCACTTAGGTAATATTGGTCAAGTGGGAAATCACAACTTGTACATGAGAAGACAACAAGTATAGTCAATTAGGCAATATTGATTAAATGGGGATCAAATGGGGAAGGAAATCACCTAACAAGCATGCAAGGAACAAACAAGGATTTTTGGTAAAGGATGGATCAGGAAAATTTCCTAGATGGGATGAGTTAATGTCTTAGTCCCCTATCCAAGAGATTAATACCTGTTTAGAATGTCAATCACTGCTATTTATCCTTAGGGGAAGTACATGGGTGTAGTAGTTTCTCTTTTTATAATGCTAACCAGTGAATGTTTTTCTATGTTGAGGGGCTCCTCTTTGTCTAACTGAATTATAATAATTTCTCAGTAACTTAATCATCTGCAATAATACCTCCAAAACTGCTATACAGAGTCAATGTAGTCCCAGTCAAAATTCCAACAGCGTATTTTATAGCTCAACAGAAAACAATCCTAAAATTCATATGAAACCAGAAGAGACCCCAAATAGCAAAAGTAATTTTGAGCACTAAGAGCAAAGCAGGTGGCATAGGAATACCAGACTTCAAGCTATACTACAAAGCAATAATGATTTAAAAAAAGAGGGGGTGGGGATGGTACTGGAACAAAAAGAAACACATGTATCAATAGAACAGAATTGAGAATACAGAAACCTCCTTGGACATATTCAACTATTTGATCTTTGACAAAGGGTATAACAGCATATGTTGGAGAAAAAAGAGCCTATTCAACAAGTTGTGCTGGGAAAACAGGTCATCTGTTTGTTGAAGATTGAAACTGGAGCCTTATCTCTTACCATAAGCTAAATTAAAATAAAAATGGATCAAATATGAAAACATTAAACCTCTTGGAAGATAAAATAGGTAAAACACTTGAAGACATAGGAGTAGGAAAAGATTTTCTGAACAGAACATCAATCACACAGGCAGGAGCAGCAAGAATCAACAAATGGGATTATATCATACTAAAAAGCTCCTGTACAGCAAAAGATTCAGTCAGTAAAGAGATAACCTACAAAATGGGGGAAAAAATTTTGCCAGATACTCATCAGACAAAGGACAAATATCTAGAATACACAGAGAGGGCCAGGGATTTAGCTCAGTGGTTTCGCCACCTGCTGCATGAGCAAAAGGACCCGAGTTCGATGCCCGGTACCAAAAAAAAAAAAAAATAGAATACACAGAGAACTCAAAAAAAAAAAATTAGACCTCCTAAAATTACAGACCCAGTCAAGAAATGGGCTAGAGAAATAGAGAGTTCACAGAAGAAGAAATACAAATGGTCAACAAATATCTGAAAAACTGTTGAACATCTCTGATCATTAGAAAAATGCAAATTAAAACAACACTAAGATTCCCTCTTACTCCAGAAAAAATGGCAATCATTAGGAAATCAAATAATAACAATCATTGGCATGGCTGTGGTGAAAAAGGTACTCTCCTGCATTTTTGGTAGAAATGTAAACTAGTACAACTATTATAGATATCAGTATGGAGAGTTCTCAAAGGACTTAAATTAGAAATTCCATCTGATCCAGCTGTCCTTTACTCTCTATCTTCTCCAAAGAGCTTAAGTCATCATACTACAGCAATACATGTATATCAATGTTTATAGCAACACAATTTGTAATAGCTACATCTTGGAAGCAGCCTGTATACCCATCAGTAGATGATTGGATAAAGAAAATATGGTATCTATATACATAATAAAATACTACTCGGCTATGAAGAATGACAAATTTGAGGCATTTGTAGGAAAATAGATGCTCCTGGATAACATATTGTTGAGTGAAATAAATCAGACACACAAGCTTTAATACTCTATGGTATCCCTCATTGGAGTGAAGCAAAATAAAAACAAAGAAAATGAAAAAGTACAGATAGAAAGGGACAACAGAACAGATTTAGCACAATAGGGGAGTGGTCCAAGGGAACAAGGAGAGGAGGGGGAGAAAGGGATGGGAAATGAGAGGAATAAAGACATGCAAGGTACAGGAACCTAATAAACCCTAGTATGTAAGCCATAATATGAGCTAAGAAAAATAGTATCAAAAGATATGAAAAAGCTGGGGAAATCAGAGGTGGAGGGAGGAGAGGGAAGGAAGGGGATAAAATGAAACACCTGTAATATGTACATGTAACCACTCCCTAAGATGATTGTAAACTGCATGAATTACAAACATGTACTAATAAAATAAAATAAAATAAAATAAACAAGAAAAAAATATGGTGAATGCTGCTGTTAAGACACATCCAGTGGAAAGGCAGAATTGTAAACACATTACTATGTTTCCTCATCCACCTCATTCACCTGGGCTGTCATTCTGTGATTTTGGCTCTTACCCAAAGTCACAATGCCAATGAAAGATAAATATTTTGAATCAATTCAGGACATTGAGACATCTTGACAGTCTAAATAAAACACACAAAAGGACTTCCAGAACTGCTTCAGGAAGTGGCAAGCAATTTTCTAGTAGTGATACACTGTAAGTGATATTCTATTGAATATTTGCCAAATGTGACTATGTGAATTTATCTAAGGATTATATTCTAGATACTCTTATTATAACAATACATACTACTAATTGCTAGTTGCCATATAGAACAGAGACTATTTTAAAGTAATTTTGGACAAAAAAATTCCTAATTACATGAATTAAAGATCCATGGAAACTAAATATGTATTGCATGATACTCATCAAAAGTCATAAGTAAACTTAGGAGCAGAAATGTTATGGAGAGATATTATCTCATTTGAAATTCAGAGCAAAATATTGTTTTATTAATTTCCTGAGTTGCTCAGGCTGACATTTTACCTTTGCGTGTTGTCTTGAACCATGTAAGCTGTAAACAAAAAAATACCTGAAAGTTGGTAATTTACAAACAATGAAAATTTATTTCCTGCAGTTCTTTGGCTAGAAAGTCAATGATCAAAATGCAGCAGATTTGGTGCCTGAGGTGGGCTGCTCTCTGCCTCTAAGATGTTCCTTGTTCTCCATCCTCACACAGCATAGGGGCAGGGGAAAGGAGCATAGGGTACTCTTCTGTCTCTTTTACAGTGACTAATCTCATTCAAGAGGTTTGTCTTCACAACATAATCACCTCTGACAACACCCAGCTCCTAATACTGTCAAACTGGTGCTTAAGTTTTTATGTGTAAATTGTCAAGGACACACAACCATCATACATATGAAACACTGTGAACAGCCCACGGTAAGAAGAAAGTCACACAGAGCTACACCATGAAAGTTTTCCTACCTTGCTAACTTTCAACAGTTTGAGAATTACTCTTTTTGCTCAATTCTTTTTTAAGTAGATATTTATGATATCTAGAGCAGAAGTCAATGACATCATCAGTGTGAGACCTGAGTAATTCCATTTTAAAATTTGGCCCCATCTTAAAGTAAGGTGGCCTGGACATAAATTCTAGTTCCAAGAAAAACTACAAGATGCACTTTGGCCACCTGCCTGCGATAATGTTCAGCAGTCCCCTAGCAACTAGCCTAGCAACAGCTAATCAGTAGCTGCCTCATTGTCCCAGATGCTCTTCTCAATGGCCTGCAATAGCTAATCAGTAGTTACCCCAATACCCCAGTATCCCAGATGTTCTTTTCGATGACTTGAGCAGCCGTTTGCAGTTCAGCACACAAGGCCCAACCAATTAGGTTTAAACTTTCAAAACTTGCTAAATGCTAGCCAATTGTGTGATTTGCGTGTGATTTAAAACCCCGCGCCTTTTTGAAACCCCGCGCCTTACAGTAACCTCTATAAAAACCCCTGGTGTTTTAGAGTCAAGGCTCTCAGTCCTGGCCCGCTGCATCAGTGTCAGATGAGAGTCCCTGATCGAGCTTGAATAAATGACCCTCGTGTGTTTGCATCAGAATCGGCTTCTTGGTGGTCTTTGGGGACCTTGCGATCTGGGCACAACAATCAGTTCACAGAAGATGAAACAAATCATAAGAATAAAATCAAATTATGAAATGTTACAGTGAATTGAGTTCCTCCTTGTCAGGAGGTTCTATTCTCCTTCGTGCAGTTTCCTAGGCTTTTACTCCATCTGGTTTGGGCAATGGATTTGTAGGTGAGATTAGAAACAATAACTAACAGGTAGGCAGGGATGTAGCTCAGCAGTGCCACACCTGCCTGGCAAGTGCAAGGTCCTGAGTTCCATCCCCCATACTGGGAAAAAGAAAAATCTACCATTAAAGATGAATAAAAGAAGAACATGCTAAAAACAAGTGAAATCAATAAACTCAGAGTATATAACCTTGCTGCTAAAATATATTTGCACAATGGCCATTCTCTACCATCAAGAAAAATGAAATGGCAAGTATTTTGTAATTATTGCCTTCTTAATTATAATTGGAAAATTGCAAAGATCACATTTTAATAAGCTTTTTATCTAAACAGCTACTTTAAAATGTTTCATATTAAACATTTTGCACTTAAACATGTAGGATTTAGGTATCTTAAAATAATTTATACCATATTATCCATTATATATAATATACAAAAATATTTATTGGCATTCAATTTTAGGCTTAAGTATTTATCATTCTATTCCTTCCTAGGTTACAAGAAAATAGCTGTGTTCTCAGAGGGTGATATAAGAAAACAATATATTTGAATATGTTGAAATATATTTAAAAGTCTAATTTGAATAAGAATATAGTTCTTATTAGGATGAATACATGTAAAATTACTCAAATAGAGGCACACCATTCATCAGAATTTCATATTTAATTATGTTCATATCTATGCAAAGTTTATCTTTCCCACAAATTTGTATATTCCTTAAGGACAGTATTTATGAATGTTTTATATTGCTTTCAAAAATTCTATATCATTACAAGTTTGGTTCTCAAAAAGTTCTAATTGTGCATGCAAAATTAAGTCTATGCTGTGTAAAATGAGACCTCATGTATATAGCACTACTTCTGAAGAGGCTGTTTTTGGGATTTGATGCTACTGGAATACAGAATCATTTGTTATTCCCTAAACTCCTAGTATAACTTATCAAATCTCTACATTTCTTTTTTCTGAAATGATTCTATAAAATAACATGCCATAAAATGGCTGGGTTCAAAGATCACAAGCTCTAGGAAGATTGTCCTCTCTTCCTTCAATCAGAAAAAAAAAAAAAAGTTTATGAAAAGCCTAAGACCAGAAAGAAATTGCCCTGGAGAATTCTCTTGTATAAATCAATAAATGTCTTCAAACACATCTTTATCATAGGTTTAATAGTGGGCTACTTGTGGTTTAGTAGAGGCCATCCCAACACCTCAAAGCATAGATGTCCATAATGCTAGTAACTGATCAATCAAAAAGCATAAGTCCCTGAGAGTCAATTTATCCAGGTACATCCTGCAGCATGTCATGTGCAAAGGTTGCTCCTCAGAGACCTGAGGCTATCTGGAGCCTGGGACTACACAACAGTTCCAGTTTATCCCAGCCCACAAAACACTTGTACATTTTAGTTTGTTTTTATAAATTTAACTCTTCATAATATTTCATTTAAAGGAAAGATTCAGTATTTCATAGTTCATTTGAAAGTCTTTTTTTTTTTGGTACTGGGGATCGAACTCGGGGGTCCTTGTGCTTGCGAGGCAGGCCGTGGAACCACTCAGCTAAATCCCCAGCTCTGAAACTCTTTGATCCAAACAATGTATAGGCTGGATTTTTGTTGATTTGGGGCAGCAGCAGATTTGAGATTTTCTTCTAAACATCCCATGTTGCACAGTACACTGGAGTTGTATTCCTGCAGACAGCTGATTTGGAGCAGTGTTGACCAGCTTTTGTAAAACTCCATCCATTATAAAAAAAATTACTAAAATAAAGCTATTCCTACTTCCTGTGGGAGATGAGCCAAGAGTCACTCCACAGGGAGGATTTAAATTATGCTAATTAAATAATGATACACACCCAGAGTATATTAAAAAATCTTGCCAAAACACAGAATTTACAACCTTCTGAAATTTCACTTCAACTTTCAGTTTTTTTAAATTGAAGCTGACATCATTAACATATTACTACATTGCAAACAAAAACTATTAGCAAAGACTTAATTTTACTCTTCATTTATTCATGGTCCTAATCAGCTGAGCTTGTCTAATGTTAAAACATTTGGAGAACATGAAAAATTGTAAATAAATCTCTCATTAGCCCTCATCATTGTCATTGTAACTACTTGCATCTGTTGATCCATCTTGTCTGATAAACAGGCACATACATAAATGTTTGTTCTATAATTATAAGGGCCAAAGGGGAGAAGAATTTAGAAGTTTTAAGTTTAAATTATAACTACAGAGAAAAATATGCATTAAAAATTCATAAAGGTGTAAGATGTTTGTTTTTAAATGATCACAAGTTTTCAGTATATCTATAATATATTGAAAATAATGTTTTCTTTTATTGTGATCAAACAAGTTTGAGTGCATAGTCTCACAATTTTTTAAAAATATATTCATTCCCATGTAAATACTTGTTTATGTTCTAATGCATTATTTGATGAATATGGTAATATTAGGGTAATGATTATTGTTGATATCTGCTAAGTGGTCATTATATAGAAGCCCCCATTGAAAACAATGCAATTTTTCATTTAATTTTGAGGTAAAGTTTATTCTAAGTTCCATTTTATAGGTATGTTCACTGAGTCAAGTTTACATAAATTACCTCTGTCCTATGTAAACGAAATGGAGATAGAACATAGCATTTGGCCAGCATAGACCATACTTAAACTCCATGTGGAAGACTTTACAAGTTTGACTCAGAAATTTTCATTTCATGTGATTAACAAAGAGGATTACAACTTCTCCAAGCCATGGTTTCTTATCTGAAAATTTGGTAATGGACATAAAACTAAATGGTAGCTATTATAATTCTGTTGTTTTTAATTTTGATCAAAAGGTCCTTATGAAACTTATGCTGTTAATGAAAGAAGTGGAGATTAATCAGAAACTGGCTTTAGATAAGGAAGTGCTACAGCAGCTACATATTAAAGTCACAAGCAGATAGGAAGAGACTAAAGATGGTAGATAGCCCCAGAGAGGAAAGAAACACTATAAGAGACGCATAAAGAACTCCAATTGATTTCCAGGTCACCGAAAACAAAACTGAAAATCCCACGGAGGCCTGCAAGTCTTGGTATGATCCACCTCTCCCAACCTTCTACCTCGCTGATCTCATTGGTTTTTATTCATTATGTTTATTGGTACCTTTTAGGTATACAATATAATGACATTCATCATTGGAAATTTGTACCATTACATGATATATCTTGGTTCCTATTTTTTCCCCATTCCCCTGCTCTCCCTTCAACCTCTCCGCCCCTGTTTATTTACAAAGACTTCGTTTCAATTTTTTCCTTTGCTCATATTTTTTCCTTTCTCTTTCCTTTCTCATAACCCCCCCCCCCCACACACACACACACTTCCTCTTCCCCTTTGGAGCTTTTCTTTCTTTCTTTTTTTTCTTTCACATTATTTATTATATATTTTGGTCCTCATTTACACTTTCAGTTTCTCACACCAGAGCAGCAATTCAGTATTTACATATGTGTGTCTTATTTATTTCACTTAAGAGTATTGGCTCAATGTACATTCATTTAGCTATAAATGTTTCTAGTTCCTCATTCTTTATGGCTGAGTAGTACTCCATTTTACTAAAAAAAAAAAAACCCTCATCTTCTTTATCTAGTCACCAGTTGATGAGCCATTTGGGCTGTTTCCAAGATTTAGCTATTACAAACTGTGCCATTATAAACATGGGTGACCATATGTCACTGTGGTATGATTCTTTTAATTCTTTTGGGAAGATACCCAGCTGAGTAATAGCTGAGTCAAATGGGGCCTTGATCCTCATTTTTTTAGGTATATTCACCCTGATTTCCACAGTGGTTGCCCCAGTCTACACTCCCACCAACAGTGGAGAAGGATTCCTTTTTCCCCACACCCCCACCAGCATTTGTTATTGGTTGATTTCATGATAGCAGCCATTCTTTCTGGAGTGAAGTAGAATCTCAACCTTGTTTTTATTTGCATCTCTTGAATGACTAGTGATGTTGAACATTTTTTCATATTTATTTGCTGCTTTTACTTCTTTGTCTGAGAAATGTCTGTTTATTTCAGATGCCCATTTTTGGATTGAGTCTTTAAATTTGGGATGTCTGATTTTTTAATTTTATACTAGCTTTAAAGCATAACATTTTAGATAATATAGAAAACATGCTATTTGTACCATTTCACATCTGTGCATATTTATTGTGTTTTAATTTTAAAATCAATCATGTTCTTTTACATGACTATATATAATCAACAGACACCTATGCAGAATTTACATTGTAACTAAGGCAAAACTTAGTGATATTTAAGTGAGCTTGATGAATATCAATACATATGGTTTAGAGAAGATTAAAATGGAAAGTTTTAGAGTTACATACTCTTATATTGAGCAGTTGTGTAGGTCTGTTCCTCTTTTGCCTGTGAGACTAAGAACTATTGAAAATAATAATCTAAATTAAATTATGTAAATAACCATTCTGCTCTATTTGAGCAGCTGATAGTGAAGAGTCATCTCCTGACTACTCCCTGTTACATTATATCATTTTCTTAAACTATTGATGTTGAAAACATGTAAATTACTTAGTTTTCTTTATTTCCCTACAACATAACACTTGGGCCATATTTGCTTCTATACACGGAATAATTTCCATAACAAATTAACACCAAGTTCTGTGCAAATTAGTTTCTTATGGGTTCACAGCATCTTGTAAGTAGACAGTGTACATGCTCCCTGATGCTTCTTGACATGTTTCCTAAGATTTGTAGTAGTTTAACATAAAGTATCCAAAAAAAGAACCAAGTAAAAAACCCAATCTCTAATACAATTGAAGCTTTAATGTTATTTTAGTTTTCCACAATGAAAACAAATCTCACTTCTATTCTATAACCAAAGCACTTATTCATTCTATATTAGTAGAAGAGCTTCTATATTATTAGCCTGTACATCATTAGAAATATGAATAAGCACATGTATATATCATTTGTGCATGTCATCCCTTCGTAAACACTTTAAATTTTAGTTATATATATATTTCTGCAGTTATTGCAAATAACACAAATGTTTACATTGATTAATATAAAATTATGATCAATTCTCATGGGAAAAAAGGGTTAGGTATGTTTTCCTGATTTGAGGAAAGAAGCATGACTAATTTAATTCTAATATTAATTAATATCTAGAATAGTTTTTTCCTTGAAGGCCATAATTTTACACACCATTGTAATATTTCAAAAAATTGTCTTAGTCTACCCTAAGGATATTATTTTTAGCCACAAGAAATTTATGCTCTTATCTATTGGAGAAAATGATAATTGACTGCTCACGGGAAATATGAAATTATGCCCTTTGTCAAGGTTTAAAAGTTATTTGTAACAAATAAATTTTGAATGATTTGTTATTGCAAAATACTAATATCAAAATAATTATAAAACATGTTTTATCATAGTAAACAAGTTTCAACATATATTATTAAAATTATGATAAGACACTTTTAGAAGATGTAGCAGAAAATGTAATTCTCAGTAGTTATGGTTAAGTGAATTAAGGTATATCAAATGTGACTAAAGCATAGGCTAAGATTTGGAAATTTTTGAAAAATGTTTTGAATTCCATCCTTAATAAGTTTTGTCTCCCTGTATACTGAAAACCTGAAATTCTTTCTTTAAGAAATATCGTGTATATATAATATATATATACATATATATCTACATTCATATACAAAAGAAAGTTTCTTTTAGCCTCTTATGTTTGTATGCAATATGATCCCCATACTTATCTCCAAATGATTCTAATCATTGGTATTTTCTTTGGTTCATCATTTTTAGTAGAGGAAGTAAAAATAATACACTGTTTGTAAAACAAAGAATTTCTGCCCAAACCAGAATGATGTACCTGAGTGTACATGTAGTACCTACCTCTTTCAGCATAGTATGTTACTGAGAAGAACTGTTTTGACAACACAGACGGCTTGCAAAGGTTAGGGAATAATTGCACTGCAGGTTGCAATTCTGTTTGTAGGGCAGGAAGAATGCCAGTGAGTTCAGTACAGGCAGAGATAAAAGGCAGGGGTGTATTCAATCATTGGCTGCTGCTTTTTCAATAATACTACGTTTTCTCTTATTGAAAAACAGGTTCATATTTTTGTCATAGTGTAAAAACAATAAAGTCCCTCTCTTATAATTCTATTATCTTTGTGCCACAAAAGAAGGGCAACATATATTATCTGCATTTCAAACATTTATTCATAACATAAATCCATCACAATTCTGGAACAAAATATTTTCCCAGACATTTGAGAGTCTTTTTTGGAGCTTGCCAAATCATTGCTTTGTCCTCTACCAGAGCTGAGGAATAACATATTCGTGAAAATGATATTTAAGAAATGACAGTAAGGTTGATAAATTGGTGCTGGGTCAATGTCATTTCCTATTCATTTTTTTCCTGTCTCATACCAAAGAAATGTAGTGAGGAATGGCTTTTTATCCATGAAATAGGAAATGAACCCAAGTCTACACTGACTTTTAGCTGAGAAATTAGGTACAGGGCTGTTGGATCAGTCAGAGATGCCAAACCGGTAATTAAAATTATAAATCAGAAGTGAAATAAGGTTGATTTTTAACAATTATATCAGTGGGTTATAATGCAGTAGGAAAGTCCAAGTATGATTAAATAACAGTCCTACTAGTCAAATTCTAATAAGCATGTTTTGATCTAGACTTTTGATAAGTTAACCAATAGTTGACAAGAGTCATTTGGACAGTTTGCTAAAACACAGATACTTGGACCCCATTGATAGAATTTATGATTTTGTAGTTCTTGGATGGAGACTCAAACTTGTATTTCTAATAATTTTCTAGGTGATGATACTGTTGCTATTTTGGGAACCACACTTTGAGAATCATTGTTGTAAATCCTAACAAATGGACCATTTGAAAACTAAGAATCACTTGTTTTCAGAGAGGAAACAGTGTGAACTCATAAATTATGTACACTTATAGAAACATTTTTAGTCAAGGACTATCTACAATGTTTATTATACTAATGTTTACTCAAAACCTGAAAAATTATGGCTGCATATTTTATTAAAACATGAAAGACCTCTGCAGTAGGGCTATGGTGCATGGCTGAGAAAACAAACAAACAAACAAACAAAACAAAAAAACTAAAAGACAGAGCTAAAGAGACAGAGAAACCAAGAGCCAGGACCGCCAATGCTGCTCATCCACCAAAGACACTGGTCAGTCCAAGCCACTCATTTGTATTGGTAATCAACTGGGGTAAAGGTAAACTACGTGCTAACAGGAGCTACATGTGAGGATGTGCAGTCGTGCAGTTACCATGAATACTAATCCAAGCAAGGCTTGTAAAGGACAAAGACATAGCACCCTGGAAATTAGGAACAGAGTAGACAAAATATAGAGTTATAATTAAATCCTTGTCCTTCTAGTCATGAAAATTTTAATTTTGGGAATGGAATTCAGGTGCGAGTTACTCTGACCATGGCATATAGGTTTTGGCTGGACTTGCTTCTCAAAACAAACCAATTGAGGAGTTAACTTTTTACAGCCTGCACTGCATATGGCCTGCTTTAAGCATGATCAATATTGCAGCCCCCTACATTAAAATATATTTTATTGTTCATTCTTAAAATATTTTATACAATACAAGATGGATTCATTGATTTTGTTTAGTATTCACTGACTCCAAGTAGTGCCAGTTATTTTTCCATTCAGTTGTGACCAAGCACAGCAGTGAGTGGAAATTTTAGCAAGATTAATCATGGAAATTCTCAGATAAGGAGACATTTGACCTGGAATATGTAAAGATGTGGGTGTTGAAAAGATCTAAGAATAGAACGAGCAGCAGTTCAAGGCTCTGAAGTAGAAACAAGCTTGACTAAATGGAAGGCAGTGTAAATTCAGTCCATCAAAATATATATAAAGTAATGTTTGACAAAACTAAGAATGAGATTCTTTTCAAGGGAATATAAATTAAAAATAACTGGCAGAATTTATAAATTCTATGATGCAGAAGTTTTCACAGAATTAGAAGAATAATACTCAATAGTACTTAATAAAGGAATGTGCTAAGGCTAAATTCACAAGCACATGTGGGAAAATTCTGGTGATCAGCTGTCTGCTTAGGCAAGACTATCATGCTGAACTGTTAAACCTGTCTACTCACTGACATTTCCTTCTCTAGAACTGGAATATTTATGTTTCCTCTTGATGAAATTCTCATTGTTAAGATGTCTGAGAAGCTGAGTCTTAGCATAAATTACTATTGACAAAAATGGAAGCAGAGTAAAGTAGAATCAAAGTGAAGCAAAAGGGGTGAATGATATCACAATTGAACTCACCTCCATAAGACCTTATGAATCTAATCATACCCACAAGAGTGGACACATTTTTCTAGTAGCAAGAGAGTTCAATAAATCTTTCACACTGACCCCACCCTAGAACATGCTGGAAATTTAGCATCAAATTCTTACATTTCTGGCTTCTTTTCTAGCTCTTCTGTACAAACCAATAACATCATCTGCCAACAAATTTATTAATTTCTTAATCAGATGACTTATGACACAATTTTCTAGGTTTGGGATATAGATTTGCTAGTGCAGTGATATGCTTCTAAGACCCTGTGGGTTGCTATGATATACCTGTGAGAAATCCTTAAATTCTTTACCTCCTCTTATATTAAAGTTTTGGGATGTTGTTGCTTATAGCTAATCTAGCCTGTTATTATTTTATGATTTTATTTTTTTAGAGGATTGTCTAGTTCTAATTTGTGGAATAATTTATAATCTCCATTTTATGGAATAAATCCCCCTCATTCATGTATGATACCCAACACCCACCATCTCAGAATGTGACAATATTTGAAGACAGGGAATTTAAATAGATGATTAAGTTAAAATAAGAACACTGTAATAAGCTATAAGCCAATCTGATTTGTGTCATCTAAGAAGATGACACTTGGAAGCAAAAAGAGAAACCAAGCCTGGATGCAATCAGAGGAAAGGCCAAGTAAGGACCTGAAGAGAAAATGGTCATCTATTATATGAGCCAAAGAAAGGCTTGGATTGAAACTAATCTCACCAACACTTTGAACTTGGATTTTTAGCCTCTAGAACTTTGGGAAAACACATTTGTGATCTAGCCACCCAGTGTGTGGTCCTTTATTATGGCAGGTCTGGCAAATTCTGTAGCCAATTATTTCTGATTAAGAAGTTATTAGAACAGTACTTGTCACAATTGTTGACAACATTGTGGGTTCATAAGATGGTCTTTTGTGGTCTGAAAGATGGAAAAGGAGGAGCAAGGAGGCGATGAGAGAGACTCCATCTCAATTCAATTTCCTTCTGTTAAAAGCAGAAAGAAAATCAGAGAGATGATGACTAAGTCTCTCTCTCTCTCTCTCTCTCTCTCTCTCTCTCTCTCTCTCTCTCTCTGTCTCTCTCTGGTGTGCACACATACACCCGAAAAAGAAAATGTCACCTGAAAAAATGTACTTCTCATAGAACAATGAGCTACAGATTGAGTACTTGTTTCTGCATTCAGTACTGATAAAGATGACACCTGTGACATATTAACAATTTCCTTAGGAGTACAAAGTGTCAGATTCTATCATTTAGAATTAGGAATCATATTTTAAAACAGTTGTACTCTAGACTTCAGTTTCCAACATAGCAAAAATATCTCCTGAACTTACATGACATTTAAAACTATTTTTTAAATAGGACTTCCGTCCTGTGCTACTCAGTAATCTTCTGAACTGGGCAATATTTGTGAAATGCTCTTGCAAAACAAAGTTTATCAACATAAACCATTTGTCACAGCACACAGAACAGGGAGAGACAAAAACAAAGACTGGTGTCAAACTTGATAACATTCAGGTCTGTTATGGTGGAAACAGGTAGCATTAGAAAACATTCTACAAGATATTCTTATTTTGTTCATGTCAATTTTATCATTTCAGATATATCCTTATACTGTAGTATTATTTTCATTATTTTGAATTTTTGTGCATGATAGCTTGTCCCTCTAATAACCAGTGAAAACTTATATTCACAGTCATGCTACTATTTTAAAATTACAATTTGCTTAATCACAAAAATAATACTGTCATAAGCATATAACTATTTCCAAAGTGTATTTGGAATGATAATAACCATGCAGTTTATATTAACAGATTATATAGGTTATGAAGTATGAGTAAAGTGTCTAAAAAGCTAAACATAGAGAATTTAATTTTAATATGTCTTTCTGTAGCCTTTCTAAATGTGGTGTTAAGTGCAATTTCTAGCTTTTGAGTGAATAAGAAAAAGATAAGTCATTTGTGGTATATATAAAGTATAGAAATGTAGGTAATGTAATTTCTTATACAAGGTCAACTCAATTACATTTATCTTCAAAAGTTTCCCTACAGTTGTATCATTTCAAAGTCTGATTTTAAGAAAATCATGTTTAAATACACTTCTTGGATATATCAAACTATATACCTTATAATTTCATGCTTCTGATACCTGTATTTTACATTTAAATGGAACTAGAATTTAACACATTTTCATAAAATCTAAATGTCAATATCTTATGGTTATGATTTTTCCTTCCATCTCTTTCAATGCCTGATCTTTATTCAGACCTTCCCAAGTATGCAACACATTTTAATGAAAATTATGTGCTTATACTTTTTAAACAATTTTCTATGATATTTAAATAAATGAAATATTATTCTATAACAAATATATTTGAATTGCTAGTATTTAGGAGTAACAGAAACTATTGATAAAAAGTACTTTTATTGATAGAAACAATGTATATAGCTGAATGCCACCAAGTTTACAGTCTGTAGGGATAATCACTCATTATTTTTCAAATAAGTAATTGAAATGAACCCAAAAATTAATAGAAAGCTTAAAGTAAGTAAGCAATGTATAAAGACTCCTAGATTCCATTTCATGATCATAAGTGAAGCATCAAACTTACAAACAAATAATTATTTGGAATTAAATAAAGACCATTGCTTGTTGGTCAATAAAATTGAAATATTAGTTGTAATTCTCCACTCAAGGACTTTGAATCAATTATTTGGTATCTGAGATTTTGATTTCTCTTCTTTTTGGAAAGGGCGGATTAAGACACATAAACCTTCCAGCTCAAAGATATCAACATGAGAAATTTGACACTCATTTGCCACCAAAGTCAAAGTTGTCTTAGTTAAGTGCTTTTAAAAATGGTATTAATAGTATGAAAACTGTCATCACTTTCTCTTCAACTTTGGAAACTCCTCAGGGAAGGGTGAAACCTATTTAAGCCCTTAACAAATGTTAGAACTTATTAAATTTTGCTTTAATTTCTTCAAACATTTTTCAACATTTTTTTTTATTTTTTTTTTTTGTTTGTTTGTTTGTTTTGGTACCAGGGATCGAACTCGGCTCCTTGCGTTTGCAAGGCAGGTTCCAGAACTGCTGAGCTAAATCCCCGACCTTTTTCAACATGTTAATAAGTCATTTAGTATCATACCATAAATGAACAAATAAGAATAATGACAAATGTAATATACCTTGAACATGTAGTTGTAGTCTATGAAATTAATCACTCTGTGGATCATTTTAAAAGGTACCATGTTAAAATTTACTCAGAAAGGAGACAGAGGAAAAGTACTAGAAAAAGAATTAGAGCTATAAAGAATTTTGAAAAACTGACTCTAAGACCTGCCTTTTACTGCTGAATTTACTTAAGCCAGTTATTATAATTATTTAATAATCCATACATTGGAACTTGGTTTGATGTTCTCATCACCAACACATTGTGATATCTTCAGAAAAAATTAAATTAAAATCTTCCCAAAAGCATGTGGTATGTTAAATTGGTGATCTCCTTCACTAAGATAAAGAGAAATTTGGCTTTGTTTTTTTTTAAATGTGCCACAGGGTTATACATATATAAAATTAATTTTTTTCTTTATTAGAAATTACCTTTAAACCCATTTTCATATTTTTATTTATTCAGGTACCTAGTTTAATGAGCTAGATGTGACTATTTCCTATTTAAAAATTAAGGGGAAAGGAAAATTTATGAGAAAATTTTAAAAAATGGAAATGAAGTCTATGTAAATAAGGAAGGGTGGAGTGGGTGAAGGGCACACAGGTAATGGGGAAAAAAATAAGAACAAAGATGCATCATGTACAGGTCCAAGCACCCAATGATAAATGTAAACATATTGTATACCTAAAATGTACCAAAAAAAGAATTTAAGGAAAAAAATAATGAATGCTCAGGAATTTTTATTAAAATATATTCAAATAACAGTCAATTAATCTCAAATTTCTGGTAAAAGTTTCCTTGACTTGGTACTGAAATGATTGCATGCTTTATTTTACTAAATAAGTAACCTCCTCTACAAAATAGTTCCAGTGTTATTTGTTCTTCCATCCCTAATTTTTGTTAATGTTCCCTTGTGTATTATTTTAAGTGCTATAAATGAGCATCCTTTCAACTTGTTATGTAAATTGGACATTTGATAGTAATTTTAATTCATTCAATAAGTATTTTTGCATTATAAAACAAAAATTACATGGGGTAAAGATAATGCATGATCTCTCACGTGCATGATCTCTCACATACAAGAGAAAAGATGGGGCAGAAAATGATGTTTACTGAATTATGCGCAAGGTACTGGGATTCTTGATATGCTTTATTTAAAACTTTGTGTATATGTAACCCTACAAGAAGGTATTGTTATTTCCATTTTATTAATGAGGAAACTGAGGTGAACAAGTTGGACATATTGGTAATAAAATCCATGCACCCTTATTGAGTTCAACATCAAAACACATGCCTTCATACTATAGCAAGCTCAACTCTGCTCTGGAACTATATTAACATTTTCAAAGTTCTTTGACACATAATTCACTCTAATCATTGAATAGGTTTGTAAGGTAAGAACACTGCCCATTTTTACAGACAGTGTTGCTTAAGATTTGAAGGAGAGGGCCCCTTCATACACAGGCATATAAAAATAAAATTAAAGCACATCAAACATATAAAGCCTCATTTAAAAGAATCACTTACAGATACTGATGTCTGCATTGTACAGCAGATATCTCACCAGTAGCAATTCTTCACCACAAAATGTCTAGGAATCATTGTTTCTTTATGTGAGGCTACACCACCTTTCTTCCAGCATTGTCTTCCACAAGAGAGAAAACACTAAGCTTTGTCATCCAGCAGTCTAAATTAGCTTCACATCTTAAAAAAGTCATAAACATGCAGACAGATATGCAATGAAAAACTTACAAGGATAAAACTGAAGGTGCAATTTTATTTTGAACTAAATTGATACATTCCACTTTTGTAGCCTTCATCCTTGGAGAAGGAAGAAAACATTTATGTGTATGTGTGTGTTTGTGTTTGTGTGTGTGTGTGAGAGAGAGAGAGAGGGAGAGACACTTTGTGAGAAATATCTTTAAAAGAAAGAGTGTGTTCATAGGTTGCAACATATCCCTTCAAAAGGAAACCTGACATGATAAAATGTCTGTAAGACTTAGTATCAACTATCGGTTTTGCAGCCTGTATTCCTCATTTGTTTTACTATTCATGTAAAGTACTGACATAATAATTATCTTCTACAAGTCTGTTCTAAGAACAGAAGGAAATTATTTATATGAAAAGAATTTATTACTGTAAAAATGTATATCTACATCAAAATGTTAAATATTATGCATATTTATAAGAATATGATTATATATGTACTTAGATTTTAGTTGGTACTAAAAAATAATGAATTATCTTTTATTTTTCCATTTTTATTTTGTCATCCAGAAAGACTCATACTATTCCTGAACTTTTGGACAGATTTCATTCTATTTTCTACAATTACAGAAGGACAAATGAAAATATGTAACATCAGGTAGCATACAAAAATTTCCTTTCTAGTTGCAAATTGAATCCTTATCCCGGTGTTTATATTCTGGTCATATAAAGATCATCACATTGTTGAGAAGGGTATTCCAGGAAATTAGACAAAATATATAGAGCTGAAATCTTTACTCTAAAATCTTGGCACATAGAAGGAGCTACAATACAAAAAGTATGCAACACTAATTTCAATGTTGATATATGAATTATAGTCAATAAATGGTTGGCAGATGTCACTTGAGAGAATAACAAATGCTTTCTAGAATTGTCTCTTTGAAGTAGATTATCAAAGAAAGAGATTCCATGATGCAGTTGATTACAACATACCTGGAAATTGTGGATGAGTTTTATGCCTACTCAGGTATTGGAGGAAGAAGATCTAAAAGTAAATTACAGGGAGGCAAATGATATCATAGGTCCATAGTTTCTAAGTCTGGTACTAATAAAGAAAAAACATAACCGCATTTTTTGAGTGCTATGTGCTAGGCATTTCAGCAGGTTCTTCACTCCTTTTATTCTCACAGCAAGAAGTATGTGTAATGAGCTCAGTTTTAAAGTAAGGAAACTGAAAATCCAATGTTAATTGTCTAAACTCAAAAGCCTAGTCGTTTGTAGGAGTAAGATTTTAATCCTGGTCTGTGGAGTCCCCAAATCCTGTTCTTTCCATGGTAACATGATCCTTCTGAAACACTACCATGACTCAGACATCCAAGACAAAATGACACAGAGACTCACAGTCTCGACTGGACTGGCTGGTCTTGATTTCTGCACGTTCCTGATTTCTATTGAGGAGTATTTAAATGAAAATGGTTTATGAGAATTGACTTCAAATGTGGAAGGCACTGAGCTTCATGCGAATTGTCAGGTTTTTATTTTCACTGTATGCCCTACCCAGAAGCTTCAATGATGAAAAGTGTTTTCTCAAAGCATATGGGCTTTTAAAGTTATCTTTTCCCACTAGTTAAAAATGTTTATGATGAAGAATAACTTTTTCCACATTCCATATGTCTGTTCATCTCAGAGAGAACCTCGGTAGGTTTTGTCTGGAGCAGTCTGAAGCCAAAATCATGTTTCCCTAATGTGACGTAACACTGGCCATTGGCAGAACGCAAAAGAATATAAAATTACATTAAAGACAGCAGAATGTGGAGTTTATGGTAATCACAACTTAACTCAGGACATCACAGATTGTCATATGAGGACATAAAATTTCAGAAGGGGCATTCATCAGTAATCTAGTCATCTTCCCCCTTTATTCATGCTCTGCTAGAAGTGCTCAATAAACTCTGCTATGAGTCCATTAATGAGACCTGTTTCTGCTTTTTTTGTCATTCCAAAGACCCCAAAAGCTCACGAGTGTCCTGTGACTGGTTACAAAAATGACAAGACAGAGATGTCAGTGGTTACTAGATAAAGATTTTCTCAAATACAAAAACATGGTTTTTAAATTGTGAGCAACTTTTTTCTATATAAAATTTAGATTTTATGTTACAACTGTAAATATAGTTCAGAAATGCCATATATAGCATGACATAAGAAATGCCTGTATGCTTCTCATCAGCCCAAGAACACACAAAGGAATCAGGGGGTTATTATTGATTGATCTCCTGGAGAAAAATGAAAAAATCATTAACAAGTAACAGTATAGACTCCAGTGGGAACATTTTAGACTCTTGAGATTCCTCTGTTCATTTTAATATCAATACCAGCCACAACGTTTTAAGGGCAGTTTTAATTGTTTTACAACAGTCTTGGAAGCTTGTCATATTACAGCACTCATTGCTTGTCTCAAAAAAGCTGTGGTGAAGCCAGAAAAAGAAAACTCACGAGTTGGCAAAGTCACAAATTGGTAGAGAGTACGTTGGAAATTCACTAGATAAACAAAAGCTCCTTGTCATTGGTAAACAGTGAAGAGCAGGCCACTGCTTTTGCATGTGCAGATCGAA
Organism: Heterocephalus glaber; assembly: GCF_000247695.1. The sequence goes on along the minus strand of NW_004624757.1, from coordinate 19,187,555 downwards.
TTCTAAAACGAAACCTATTAATTTCCTACTTAGGACTTTGATAAATGAAACCTCAAGTGTTTTTGGCAAAACATTGTTTCCCCCTCCTATACACACAAATGATAACTTACTATGTATGAAGCCTCCTTTACCTCTGAAGGCCTCCTAAATCAGTTGGAAGGGAAGAAGTTATCACACCCCCCACCCCCAGTGCTGCCAGTTTGAATGAGACAGCTGTTTACTACATGCAGCAAAACAAGCAGCCCATGGCTCCTGGGAGTGCCACATTGCGGCTTCTAAATGGCCTATCTGTATCACCTCATGACAACTGTGAGCTCCGCACCTAGCTCTATGGCTGGGTCACAGTGAACCAAATGATCTCATTTCCTAGGTGAGGGTCTGGCCGTTTCAGCAGTCTGTGCACTGTCTGAGGCCAGCAGCCTGTTGGGGTATATTCCACTGGTGCTAAAGACTGGACCGGGTTTTCACAACATTGCCTTTCCTCCTAATAGTGTTATTATCCTTCAAATAGAAGCCAAACTACTGAACAATTTCTTGTGATGCACTGCATCTTACATTCACCCCTAATTCCTCAGCCCCCGGTTACCTGATCCTGTGCAAACAGGGCACTGGGACAATGTCTCCAATTCATATTAGAAGAAAGGGGCTTTATTTTTTCCCTTTTAACATTTTGGCCTAATTAGTCTCATGATGTAGCTCTTAAGCAAATATTGATTACAATGAGGAGCACTTTAGCCCCTGGCATTCTAGAAGAAATTTAAGCAGTAGTTATAGTAGTAGATTCTTGGCCTACATAGTTTTAACAGTCATATTTTCAAACTAAAGGTCCGCGAAGGTAAGTTGTAAATTTCCTGAAACATTATATATATATCTATATAGATATATAGATTAGATATAAATATAGGTATAGATGATATAGATATAGATATAGTGGGGGTCATGTGCTTTTATTTGAATAGAGAGATTTGCAGAGTTCTATCGTGTTCCTTGCAAAAATCAGGGATTTGATCACAAACAGTAAATGCTAAGACCCATAGCTGATATAGCTTATTAATCATTCTCATTCCTGAGATTATATCCAGTCTAAAGCTCCTCCTTACACGGTCCCCCCAGGTAAACATTGTCCATCTATGAGAACAGGCTTTAGAAATAAATCTGGTTGCCACACCTTGTCTAATACTTCTGAAGGCACTGGAAAGATCTCTTTTCTTCTGTCCTTTTCATTTCCATTTTAGTTCTCTACAATGGAAATATTGTTAAAATGAAAAAGGTTAATTGTACTAAAAGTTGAAATATTTAGGGAAAAGGGGAAATTAGAGTTATTTTCAAATACTGTGGAGTAGATACCTTATATAGAAGCATATTATCTTTGAAAACACTTTCAGAAACCTTAAATGTAAAATAAAAACATGCTGAATGTCTATAATATCTTGAGAAATAATTGTCCATAATTACACTTCAAATTCAAAATTCAACTTATCCTCTGAACTTCTTCCAAGATTAAACAACACAGAAAAAGGTGCATTGATATTATTAACTTTCTTTCAAAACATGAAAATTAGCCTTATTTCCTCTTTTATTGTGATACCTAGATGTGTACATTCAATAAATATAATAGATTCCATGTATGCAGATTCAACCACAAATCGAACTATGGTTGAGGCAACCTACATAAGGGGGTCTACAAGCTGGTTAAGCACTCGTACACTCAGATTGAGTATTTTGTGGAGGTTATGCTACAGATATACCCTAAGGCTCAGGCTACAGTGACATGGCTCTCCTCAACTCTAACCTTTTAAGTGCAAGGAGACATGCAAGCTGATGTGAAGGAAAACAGAAGAAAAATATTTCCCAATTTGTAGGTGCCCCAAGACAATAAAAGGAATCAACACAACACTGCTTGACATGTTTTCAAAGGACTATGTAAGGTGAACCAAACCTATTCTGCAAGGTACTGATTATTAAAATACTAAATCTAATCTACATTTTCCTAGAGTCATAACATTTTTAAAACATTACTCCATAGAAATGATTTTTAAAGCACTTCATGTTCTTACTGTTACCTTATTTAATAACAAGCTAGTGTGATTTCTCAGTTGAAATGTCAGGTTTATAATTAGGATTCCCATGGTATAAAGTTTATCTTGCCTGAAGACATAGGTATCTTCTCAAAGATTTGAAATCTGTAATATACTAATTAAGTAAATCTTCACTGACCCTTTCACATTATACATTATTTTATATGACTTTTTCCCTTTGACCTCTCAAAAAAAATAATAAACTATTTTCAACACTGGAGTATAAGATTTGTAAAACAAAACTTCTGAGTTCTGATAATTATTTTGTATAAGGAATTGAATTTTAACCTAGAAACCTTTACGATTTTATGAAATTATTTGTAATAGTAAACGTTAGTATTACTACTGAGGCAGGAGATAGTCACTAACATTTGGAATGCACAAATAAGTCAAGGCACCCTTTTATTTTTTACTAATATCTGAAGTCTCTTGCATCTTCTTCAAGCAAACTGATTTGTTCTCAGTTGAAGGATTAAGTCTATAATTTAAAAGAATAAATTTTATTTTATTTTTTTCCATTAAGTTTATTGGTACATTTTAGGTATACAATACAATTACATCCATCATTGGGATCTTGTACCTTTACATGACATATCTTTGTTCTTATTTTTTTCCCATTCCCCTGCCCTCCCTTCACCTCTTCAACTCTTCCCCATTTACAAAAACTTTGTTTCCATGTTTTTCCTTTTTTCATATTTTTTTCTTTTCCCTTCTTTCCTTTCCCCTACCTCTCCCATTTCCCCTACTCCTTTAGAACTTTTCTTCCTATTACACAATATCAATTATACATTTTGATCCTTATTTACACTTTTAGTTTTTCACACCAGAGAAACTATTTGGTATTTACATATGTGTGTACTGTTTATTTCACTTAAGAGTATGGCCTCAATGTGCATCCACTTAGCTATGAATGTGTCTAGTTTCTCATTCTTTATGGCTGAGTAGTCTCCATTTAAAAAAAAACCCACATCTTCTAGACTTAATTGACAGATTCAGTAGAGCAGCTGGATACAAGGTAAACACTCAAAAATCAATAGCCTTCTTTTACACAAATAACAGACTCACTGAGAGAGAAATTAGGGAAACAATCCCTTTAACAATAGTTTCAAAAAAATGAAATTTAGGAATCAACCTAACATAAGAAATCAAAGACCTCTTCTCTGAAAACTATAGCACTCTGAAAAGAGATTGAAGAGGATATCAGAAAATGGAAAGACATCCCTTGCTCCTGGGTAGGAA
>NW_004624757.1:19155844-19176614 GCF_000247695.1 Heterocephalus glaber | reverse complement strand
TGTCAAGTTCTTTTCCCCTCCTTGGGAAGTTTTCTGCCATCACTTCTGTGAACAGTTTTTGTATGTCATCTGCACTCTCTCCTGTTTCTTCATTGGCTCCAATCAGTCTTATGTTCTTCTTTGCATCATCTAGTAGCTGCTGGATTGATATTTTGTGGTCCGTTACAATTTTAAAATAATTTTTCTTTTCCCGGTCACTAATTGAATCTTATCTTCTATATCTGAAATTCTATTCTCACATTGGTTCATTCTGCTTCATAGACTTTTAATGGAGTTTTTAATCTGTGGAAATCTGTATCTGTTTTATGGATTCCATTTGTTTCCTATGTTGGGATTCCATCATGTTCCTTAGATCCTCTATTTTTTTAATCTGTGTCTTCTCTAGATTTATTAATCAAGTCTTGCACTACGGGCACAATCTCTGCTGTTATCTGAGAAATTATTTCTGATTTCAGAGTCCTCTTTTGTTGCCAGTTCAGGAATTCCAGGTGGTTGAGTATCAGACTGTTTCATCTTGTTTACCTTTGGAGTTGCTGTAGGTGATCTGGAAGTCTGTTTTTCAGGCTTGTTTACATGTCTTCTCATTTCCGAGGGCTGGGGTGGGCACTGGCTCCCCTTCTCTGGTCTGGGAGTGATGGAATCTTGGCCAGAGAGCCTCCTCCTGGGTGCTGGGATTGGCTCACCTCCTCTGCCCTGGGAGTGCTGGAATGGCGGCTGGAGAGCCTCCTCCTGGGAGCTGGGATTGGCTCCAAGTTTACATTTATATTAACTCTGATTAAAAGTTTCACTCTTAAACACAGTCATCCTATTTCTTTATCTTTTTAGTGCTTCAGAGGAGTGTACTTTGCTTTATTAGGCATTGCCAAGACCCTAGAATTATACTTTATGTTCAAGTAAATTAAATAGGTGATGAAAACATTTCTTCATATATCCATAATGCATGCACTTTCAACATTTGTAACTGCTCCTTGTTTTACTCCACAGATGGTCAATAGTCCCTAAAAGGATAGACTCCTATTACTTAATAGAGATCTACATGTATGATGAGAATATGTGCTTATTTATGAGTACAAACACAGTTATCAAGAGATACTTTTTTTCCTGAGCCTAGGTCCTGCTATGTACGCCAGGATGGCCTGGAACTCACAGAGATCCTCCTCTGGAAAGCCTTCTTAGAGTTGAGATTACAGGTGTTCAACCTCACACCCAGCAAGAGCTACTGTTTTGAATAAAACCATCATAAGCTTTTAAGAGATTCAAAAATAAACATAATAAAACCTCTAGCTCAAAGGTGCAATACTGCTAATTGTGGATCAATCCAATAAATATATTCATGTTATATGATGATAAAACATCACCACAGTAATAAGAGCTCCAGAAATCCACAGAAGTGAAACTAATTCACATGAATTATGGTCAGAAATTCTAGTAGAGAAGTGATTACAGAAACTTCAAGTGTGAGATTTAACAAAGCAACTGTCTTCTATTATGCCCCTACTGTATTTTTTTCTCTTCATAAAGACTATAATTAGCATATGCTGAGATCACACTACTGACTTATGGTCTGTTCCACTTTTGTACTTGTACAAACAAAGGTGTTTTACTAACTTCTTGTCTGTTTTCTCACCTGTGAAACAGGATTCAAACAGCAATAACTTCACCAGGTATTGGAGATTAATAAGATAATATAAACTCTATGCAACACACTGGGAATAGTTTTGACACATAAGTGTCAAGTAAATAGTCGCTATTATCATCATCATTTTCATTGTGGAGTGTTAAGAAAATATTTCAGTGTCTAGTTCTCTGCTGTCTAAATAAATTTTCCTGAAAACTTGAGATTCTGGACAAGGAATCTTTTGGAAGTAAATTTACACCTGTGTGGATAGTGAGAAAACTCAAGTGAGATCAACCTAACAGTTAACCCTTCAAGAGCAATTGCATCTCAGAACTTTGGAGACAACTCTAGTCACAAAAGGCAGAAGTAATGAGGTTTATTTTTCCTCTGGAGAAGTTTACACTCCAAAAAGCAAAAAAGAGAATCTAACCTTATTCTTTTCTTCCCATCTTCAAGGAACAGAAAATGTTTCCCTTCTTTTGAGATGTGTGGTAGAGGCAACTGCCCCTTTCTGCCATATACAAAAGATAAAGTCCATTTTCCTTCATTGTCTGCTCTATAGAATGGGAATGTACCCACATAGGAGGTTTTGCCACCTGAATTTCAGTGTTTGGTTCATGAGTAAACCCTTGGACAGAGGGAATCAACACCGTTATTGTTATGTAAACAGTAATTACTAACTTGTCTCTGATCCAGAACACACTGGGTGTACACCTAGGATAAAATTAATACAGATGATTACTCTAAATCAAACAAACTTCATCACCACCACCACCACCACCACCATCATCATCATCATCATCATCATCATCATCATCATCATCATCATCATCATCGTCATCATCATCCTGGGTCCAAGAGATGCCAAAAATCTGTTTCTTTTGTTTCTAGGCACAGAGCAGCCATGTGACTGCCATTGTGCCAACACAATATGAATGAAGTTATTGCGATCTCCAAGTCTATAAACCCTTCTTTTACAGTCTCTACCTATGTAATCCCTTCTCACCTGCTGGTTAGATACAGAAAACTCAACAAGGAACTTTGAAATTTTAGACTTTAATGAAGCAACTGAATAGAAAGAGCTCTCCAAAATACCATATTTAGCCTTATTATTTTTATATATGAGTAGAAATAAACTCTATAGAAATAAGCCTCTATTTCGTATGTGTATGTGTGGGAGGAACATTATAGAAGTTGGCTTTATTTTTGTTAACTTAGCTTTATGTTAATGCAGATATTAAGACAACCATTGCCAAAGACAGAGCTGTAGTGCTTAAAAAAAAGAAGAAAGGGTATTTTTTATCTTCTCCTTTTCGAGAAATCTAGCTAATCAGTCATGACTGTAGCAAACTCTAGACCAGGAATAGAGGTTTTGCCAGTAATCCCTCTATGAAGGTGAAAAAGAATGGGGCAGGAAGTAGGAATGTTTCTCATCTTTTATGTAAGATAATTTGCTTTTGTTAAACCTTCTCATCCACTTTTCTCCATGTTGAATCCAATGGCTTTCCATGTTCAACCATAGTTAAAGGACTATGCTGGGTTTTTCATGTGGTTGGGTTTCCCATTTCACTTTTATTCAAGAGAGAGAGGTAAGGGGCCATTTATGGAGTGCACACTATGAACCAGGCACTTTATATATGTGTGAATATTTTATTTAACCACAGTTGTTTTACTTTTAAAGGTAGATGTGTTCTAAAGCATCACTTTCTAATCTGTCACTTTTTTTCCCAATAAGGAAGAGCCAAATAATTTGAGAAAACAGAGTACTCCATTTTCTCATTCAATGTCAGTTCCTCCTATAGGTTAGAGATCCAGGAAGATAGAGACTTAGAGATGGCAACTGTGTTACCAAAGTCTCTGACGTTCATCAATGTATTTTTCATTCCATCTCCTACTTCAGACTAATAATTCTAGTAACAATCCCCCTTATCTACAGGGGATATATTTAACCCACCCTCCTCCTGAATATCTGAAACCACACATGGTACTGAATCCTATGTTTATTACGTTTTCTCCTATGTAAACAAAACTGTTACATAGTTTAATCTATGAATGAGGGACAGTATGTATATTGTTAATAACAATAAATAATAGTAGCATAAGAAAATCAAGAGTATAATAGTATATTCTATTAGAAGTTCTTTACAGCTTATGGATTGTTTATTTCTGGAGTTTTATATTTCATATTTTTGAGCCATTATTGATTCTTAGTAATTGAAACCATGGAAATGAAAACCACAGAGAAGCTGAGACTTCTGTACAGTTGCACATATAGAGAAAGAGATTCTATTTGTGTGGCCAGAGGCTCCTGGAATGTGATCCTGTGGCTCTTGATGCATGCTCTCCCCTTAAGTAGAAGGATTGCACATCCCTGCACAATTGTTTTCCTTCCACTGCCAGTGGCTGAGCTGCTGCAACATTTCTGGCACTGACACTCTTTTCTCAGTCAAAGGCAACCACAAGTAAGATGCAAGGTGAGGAGCTGATTTCCACCATAGGATGGTTATTATGTTAAGTCATAATACATAATAATACATAAAAAATACATAAGCAGGCAAACAAAGAAAAACTTGCTAAAGAATAGGACTTTGTAAGCACATTGGTACAAATCAGTTTTTACAGAGAATTTTTCAATGAATACAATTTGTAGCTTAGATATATGACTGTATGCTGCATCTTATAAGAACTCTTAGGAAATAAAGAAATTTAATTATTCTAATATTTGTTCAACAAATATTTATGACAACATCAACTGAAGAAGGGAGAAGTGCTCTTTATTTCAAAAATGTCACTGTCATTTTGAAAACTTTTAAATGTGTGACATCTTTGAGAATTGATCACTATGTAATGTAATTTTTGCATTGCACACTTAAATCTTCATTGTAAGTAACAAATCAATTTATAGTCTGACATTATATGCCATCCACTGTCTAATACAATATATTGCATATTATATTTTAGTTTTTCTTAATGCATATGAAATAATTTATTAATTAATGGACTACCCTTCTTTAGTATATTTTGGACAGTAAAGCTTGTTTAAAGAAGGAAACTGCAACTACTTGGTTGAAAGTAAAGTTAAAATAATGATTAAAGTAAAATTAATATAAAGATTATTGCATAACAATCCTCAAATCAAGCATTCATTTTAATAAATATATTCTTGGTTAAAGATATTCCTAATCTAATCTAATTGAGCTGGAAAAAAATTAAAACTGAGAAATGTACATACTTTCAACTACAATAAAGTCCTGGTTAAATATATTTATACAATTTAATCATGAGCTGTCTTTATAGAAGGTTGGAGAAGTAATTAGTAATTGATATTTGATAATAGTTATAATTCAAGTTTACATGTGGTAGCGAAGAGAAGGAAGAAATTTAGGCACTCTGGGGAAAGGTGGTTTCAGGGGATGATAAAAATCAAAAGAATATATATTAAAACACATGGATTGTGTAATCTTTTGGGCACTATGAACAAAGTAGGTGCTAATCAATTATTTCCTGATGGGGTCCGGGGATTTAGCTCAGTGGTTTCGCCGCCTGCTGAGCAAGTGCAAGGACCCGAGTTCGATCCCTGGTACCAAAAAATTAACAAATATTTCCTGAATTAAATAATTAAATGATTCATCTTTTACTTCAGTTTTGGTACAGAGTTTAGTATATAGATGTATCATAAGAAGGAATGGCTCGGACTATGGAAGGGCTAATTAATAAACTTATATTGTTGCAGTGAGATTGGTAACAATAGAAAATTTAATTTATCCAGAGCAGCAAACAAAATAACATTATCAATGCAATAAAAATTCAAGGCTTAGTATTTCAGTGGGTCTGATTCCTGAATAAATTAAATACATTCCTGAAACAACAGAGGGAAATAATACCAGAGGTACAAATTATAAATACAGAAAGTTTGATTGAATGGTGTCCTGCAGCTGGTAACCTGGAATTATTTGACTAACAATAAATAACATGATGGAAGTACTGTTTGAAATGGTGGGATGTGATTTTTAAATCTCTGTTTTCATAATGACTACTTTAAGATATGAAAAATTTTTTTAAATGAAGATAATAAAATTGCAAATGTTACTTCCAAGCTGAACAGCAAATATAATTAGAAAATGCATAAAATGCACATAAAAATCACATTAAAAGATCCGGTTGGCAATTTTATCCTAGCCAGTTCTCCTCTGAAATTTCCCTTCACTCTTCTCCTGCCTGGTTCTTTTTCTCTTTTCCTTTATGTTAATTGATTTAATCATTGCAAAGGATTGGATATGTCCTCCAAAATTTACACATTAAGACCATAGTACCAATGCATGGTATGTGGAGTACTAATGAATACTATTAATGCCTGTACAAGATGAGGTCCGGGAACTCAGATTCCTCCCACCATGCAAGGGTACAGGAAGTCAGTAGTTTTCAATTTACAAGAGAGTCTTCACCACTGTGTGACCATGCTGACACTCTAAATTCCAACTTCTGGCCTCCAAAACCATGAATAGTAAAGTTCTGTTGCTTATAAGCCACCCAGTTTCTGAAATTCTGGTATAGTGGCCCACTCTCCCTAAGACAACCATGATTCAGATTCTCATTCTCTTAGATCAAAATTACAGAAAGCACTGGAAAGTATTTTATTAAAGGGAGAACATAAACAAAAAAATTAAGAAAATTATTCTTGCAATTGAAACTATTTGTTGTGGCAAATAGGACTGCGGACATTTCAAAATCAAGATGTATAAATGAGATGATTTGGAAAATATAATTTTTTGTGTCTATCAGAGAAGATTTCATCATCTCAGGCAGCAAATTTTGATTTAAACACCAGGATGCCTAGTGTTTAATGTTAAGAGTTTAATGTCAATATGTTTATGCTAAATGTTTAATAAACAGTTCAGTCTTTATTTGATTGGGCAAGCAGTCATTCATAATTAATGATTTTATTTTAAAAAGAAAATAAAATTCTAGGTTAAAGAGTAGTTTCATACAATGTATTTGGTTAAATAATGGCTCCCAGGGAAATCCAGATCCTAGTTTCTGGAATCTTTGAATGTTAACTTTTTGGCAAAAGGGTCTTAAAACAGCTGACTTCAGATTTTGAGATGAAGAGAATCCTGGAATATCCATTTGCTCTCTAAATGTAAAGAAATATGTGTCCTTATAATAAGAAGGCATAGAGAAATGTTACCATGGAGTCAGAGAGTAATATGACATTTGAAGCAAGATGAGAGAGTAGTGGCTTTAACGATGAAGGAAGGAGCCCTCAAAGAAGGAATACAGCCCTTGAAGTTGGAGAAGCCTCAAAACTGGTTTTTCCCTAAGCCTCTGGAGGGAGCACAGGCCACCAGGCACCTTGAGCTGGGCTTAGTGAACTTGATTTCTGACTTCTGACCTCCCAGACCATAAGGAAGTAAGTGTGCATTGTATTAAGCCCCTAAGTGTGTGGTAATGTGTTATGGCAGCCATAGGAAGCCAAGGCAAACACTTATAAATTGCCCCTCATTCTTCACACTTCTGAAAATTAAACCATGGACAGTAAAATTCTGGAGCCTACAAATGTAAGATTAGGAAACAGTACAAAATGCTGTTGTAGTCGTGCATATACTACTCTATCCATGAGACACTCTAAACATGCCCAGTTATATTACATACCATGTATGTGCCCATTAAATATTTAAATATTTGTATATTATTTATAATAAATAATATAGAAGTATTATATTATGAAATTTTAATGCAATATTATATTATTATATTTATTTATTATATTCACACATCCATTTCTGTACCCAGGATATATTACATTAATACATGAAAGGTCTCAGAATAAAATATATGCTATAATAATAAAGCCATATACATATTTCCCTCCATAAAATTTCCTCCAAGCTTTATCTAAAATCATCTCACTATGCTGGAAAATCAGCATACATTCAGCCAAGATATATAACAGCTGTCAGATATGCTTGGGTTCCTTGGAAGATGGTACTGGGCAGGTAGGTAAAAAAGTAGTGGAAGCAGTTTATCTGGAGTAGATAGAAAGCTCAGCACACATCATTGGTTTTTATATGCTCCAAATGCTGAGGTTTAAAAGTCAGTAAGCCTGGTGAGGGAGAAGTGGAAAGACATTTAAATGGATGTAAAATTTTCTTTAGGAGAAAAGAAGTCCTCTGGAAAAAGTAAACAATTATAACAAAGAAATAAAAAAGGAGCCACTCAATTTCACTGGAAGCAATCTTGAAAGACCTTCCAAGGCCTGACATACAAATGACCAAGCTGAAAATAGCATTCAAAATACAGTGAAGCCAAATGAATCACCTATAAATGAACATGATTACTTTCTCAAGTAGATAGTATTATAAGGTTGATTGGGGAGCTATCCTTGGTTCTCCTAGTTCACAAAACACTCACTAGGAAAAACCATAAACTCCCCAGTGCTAGAAAATATACAGATAGTTATTGACAGAATCTACTTAATCATTATGAAGCATCATCAAATACAACTTTAAATGTCAAATGACCATGTAGAAATCATCCAAACTGGATTCCAATACTTTACTCTTCATCAGAGTTTATTTAAACAAGTCATGAAATATGAAACCCATTCAAGTGACATATCATGAAATGAAACAACTTAATCTAAAAGAGAATAAACCAAATGTTGCTCAAATTCAAAATATGAGTAACATTGGATATTTAAAGGCTCAAGGATTATTGCACAACTAAATCTTTATTCAGCAACAGTCACCTAAGGTAAATGATCTTATTTTCCAGAACTAAGGACAAGGTAAGGCAAAGATTTCATTTGTAAGAAAATGAGATAGAAAAAAAGTCTTATTAGGAATGCTCTTCAGCTTGAACTGCAACCAAAGAGCTCAACAGTGCTTGTCAAGTATAAAGTGAGGTCTCTAGTCTTTATTAGCACTGCAGGTCAAACACTGAACCTGCTGTGACTGAAAAAATGAAGGAATTCATTGAGTTGTTTTAAGAATATGAACACATCCTCTAAGGATTGTTCCTGTAGTATCTCACACATTTAAAAAAATATATAAAGTTTTTTACTGATGTTCATTGTCATTATGGCTGCATAATTTGTGACAGTTTTCAAAAGAGTAGCAAAGATGTAAATTTAGATTATTTTTTACATATACACTTTGCCAGTGAATGGCTTTGTGAGTAGATCTTAGCATTTGTGGTAATATGTCATGCACCTGTTATATATTAACCTTATTAAGGCAAGATTTCATAAAAGGCAATTCTTACCTGCCTTTGTCTTTGACACTTATAGTCAAGTATAGTTCGTGCAGCTAAGGAAACAGCAAAACATTCACACGGCTAGAGTCACAAGTTCAAATTACTTAGGAAGCTGGGTATTATGACAACTGTAGCAAAATGAAGACATGCCCTCCTTGAGGGTAGTCAAAGTCAATGTCATTTTAATTATGCTGGCAAAATTATTATGGTTAGGGTGGAGTTTCAATTTGATTCACTTTAGGACCTGCCCTAGGATTAGTAGAGCACACTTGGGTGTGTCTGGGGAGGTCATGGAATCATGAGTCTATATTTGGTCCTTTGCCCCTTTTGCTCTGGCACTTCTATTGCTCTAGTTCCCCAGCTCCAGAAACTTTGCATCATTGCACCTCTGCCTTCGGGCCAGCTGGTCATGGACTGAACCCAGGAGCAGATTAAACCTTTCCTCTTTTAACTTGTTTCAGGTATTGTGTCCAGCAAGGGAAGATCAACTAATACGATGTCTGCATATCAATTCTGTCCTGTGCCTATGGTCACCATTTTGGTCACCATCTTGGGACTCCTGCCCTAGATGTTACTTTTCAGATTTTGTTCAGAACATCCAAACCCACACTGCTTAATGAGATATGATACTAAGCATACATTACAGCATATAAAGTGTGTTCAGATGTAAACTTTGTTAATAAAATGGTGACAAAGCTTTATAAACAGAATCAAGGTATTGGTACAGTCCAGAATATCTCTTTTAGATCATATAGTATCATTTCCACCCAAGATACTCAGAATTGGCTATTTTTTGCTAATAATAGTTCTTAGTGCTAATGTCAACTACTAAAATTTGACTTTGCTTTTGTAGCCCAACCATTTACAATTGAAGTTTTATCTTTTCATTCTATAATCTCCTACTCTGCCATATATAAAACCTTCTGTTAATCCCACCCAAAGTGTTTTTTCATCTCAAACATTGCATTTTTCCCTTTCAGAAGTTTGGTTTTGGTCTATTGTATATGTTTGTTATTTCTTAATGTGCTCATGCTTTTCTACACTTCCTTGATTATATGGAGAATATAATGGGTTTTCCAATTCCTTTCTTTGCTTATTCCATTTTTTAGGTTATTTCTGGATGTTTCTATTGATTGATTTCTCTTTAAGGGTTCTGTTTTTCTGGTTTTTTGCATGATTTTTCATTGAAATGTTGCTGGGTGTTGTGTTTTTGGTGTAGGCTTTAATTATTTTATTGTTGTTTGCAACTGAGCTACTATAAACAATGTGATTCTTTGGAGACTGGTTTTTACACTTTATTAGGCATGTCCATTAAATTCTTTAATCTAGGACTAGCATGGCCCCCTGCTATATTCTCAATATTTTTTCCACTTAAAATTGTATTTTAAAAGTCTTATCTGTGAGGTGATGGTAGTAAGAGGTAGGATAGGTTATAAGGTGGGGCCCTCATGATTGGGATTATTGCTCTTGTAGAATAGGTTCAAATGGGTATGTTCACCTCTTCTTGTGTGGACAGAGTAGGTGCCATTTATGAGCTAAGAAACATGTATTCATCAGACAGAATATACCAGTCTTGGACTTCTCAGTTTGCACAATTGTAAGAAAGAAAAGCCACAAACCCTAAAATATTTTCTTATAATGGCCTCACTATTACAGAAACCTCACTACTAGGATAATATTCTTCTATCTGATGCCCAAAATATTACAAGTTTTTCCCACTTTGGCTTTTAAGAATGTGAATTACCCCTAGCCATGGTTAAGTGCCAAACAGTTTTTCATCCATTCCTTTCCAGTAGACCCTTTCCTAGCCTTCAGAAGTTAACTCACAAAAATGGTAGTGTTTAGGACTAGCTGAAACTTTCTAAAGATCTCTGACTTCTCTTACACAGCCCTTTCCCTTCTGATGCTGACCCTGTGAATTTCTAGCCACTTTGACCTCTCAGCATATGAAGAACACTGTCAGCTCAGGTTCCTTCTCTCTATGTATCAGCCCTTAAACTCTGCAGACAGGAAACGAGGGCCAGGATAGAGACTAGAGTATCTCATTTGTTTCTTCTAATCCAATATCATTATGTCTAATGTTTGAAAGTTGTTGCTTTACAAATTTTATCCAATTTTTTATTAAGGCTGTAGTATAAAATGGATCCCTGTTACTTCATCATAGCTGGTAAATAAAAGTATGTGCTGAGGTTTTATAAGCAGGTGTTCAATTCATTCATTTTGATGTGATCTTTCTTCCTATGAGTGGATAATGCTTCAAGTGTGTGTTTCTAAACATTATTTTCTGAGCAGTCCATTATCTTGTATGTTTGAGAAGGAAACATAGAAACTCATTAGTAGAAAGAGTTTCTTTCCTAGGAGAGGAACCTAAGACAACTCTCTTGGACAGGTTGGTGATTCATCCTATAAAGTTTACAAACAACAAATGTCTTCCAACTATTGCAATGCTTTATTTTTGCATGAAACTTGCATTTTAGTGCTCAGTTCATAATTACATAGCCGTAGAAACTGAATAAATCTCATTTGCAGATAAGAATTTGGTTATACAATCTGAAATGAAAAAAGTGGAAAAATCAACCTATACTTTCTAATGTAAAACTGGAATTTTAGAACTCTTTATTTCAAACCTTGAAAATACAGGAAACTAAAAGCATTAAAATATTGGATTTCTTTCTTTTTTCTTTTTTCTTCTTTGTTATACAATGACTAACTCCATCTTTTCCAAAAAGCCTAATACTTGCAATAATTCATAAAATTCCAGGTAAGTTAAGGTATTAATCAATTTTCAGCCCCTAAAGTGCTTAAAATAGGTAAATAAATATTTAATTTTGTTTTACAAGAAATAAACTAGTATCTATTGACAACTAAAAAGTGATTAACTTTGGACTGATGTCATCTCATGATGGTAAATAATTTGGACCCATTTGGATTTCATATTTTAGTTTTAATTTCAAAAAGAGGTGTGAAAGTGGGATTCTCAGTTACTACTGCTTCTCTCCTTTTTTCCCTAATGTAAGCTTCATCAGAGATGAACCCTCATGGGTGCTTCAATGTCTTGAAAATTATTCTGTCTGCTCCAGAAATACAGAGGGAGTGACCTATTCTGTGCTTGGAGAAACTTCACAAGAGGGTGGACAAAGAAAGACACTGAGATTGTATGTTCAGTGTTTTACAATAGAAACTTAGATAATGAAGTTCAGCCTTGGACCAGTAAGAACAGAAAACAGCATTCCTGCTGAATCAAAATCTCTCTCTCTCTCTCTCTCTCTCTCTCTCTCTCTCTCTCTCTCTCTTCCTCTCCCTCTCCAGATAGTTAGCTACATGGCCCACTGCCTCTCACCTCACGAGTCTCTATATGCTTGTCACATTTTTAGTGAGTTCTTCCTTGATGGCCTTGTGTAATAGAGTGACCCATTTGTATCCCCTACCCCATCCTTCTGTATTCTCCTTATTCTCTTTTTTTCAAAGCTCTTATTATTGCTTGAAGCTCTATATATTCATTTTTAACCTTTCTGTTATCTACCTCTCCCCACCAGGCTTGAAGTCCTACAAGGCAGTCTTCTCACCCAGTTTTTCTGGTATTGCATTTCCATCTCATACAGTAGTTCTTGGCACATAGTAGGAACTCTACAATGTTGCTGTAAAAATGAAAAACGAGCTAATAAAGCATGCACTATTGTGCCTGTCATGTAAGAGCTAGTCAAATCACAAGTTTTGCCAACATCATCATCATCATCATTAGCTTTTTTATTATTCTAAGAAATAAAATGTTCACATGGAAATTTATTGTTTATGTGATGGTATCTGGAAAGGATACAAAAATAGAAATAATTCTTTTGTCACTCAGAATAAAGAACTCCAAGACCATACATTAAGTTAAAATTAATTTAAAATAACACCCGTAGACGAAATAAACCATTCCAAATATGTAATTGATTTTTTTGATAAATGTGTTTTAAGCCACTTGAAATTTATTTTATTTTATTTAGGTAACTTGATGCTATATTGAACTCAATAACTTGAAATTTTATTGAGTGAAATTCCCTGAAGCTATAGAAACAAATTTGATACATTTAGAAAAGGGTAGGAAATTTTAGAGAAAGTATGAGCAATGATGTATAAGACTGACCTGAAAATCAAATTTATTGAAAAAATAAGGAAGAAGAAATGACTGTCACATGGAAATATTTAAAAATTAGAAGACAATTACATGAGTTGATAATAGTAAAATGATAGTTACAACATTAATTAAAGTGAGAAGGATTAATTTGAACTAAAATGTGGACAATGTTCCCATTCTAAATTACACTTTTATTCTGATTTAAATCACTACTATGGAGCAGTGACTTATGCTTCTAAAACTTTGGTGATTACATTACTCATCTCTCAGCCCTAAGTAATATAATAAACTCATATGATCATCTAATACAAAGTAAATAAATATTTAATGAACATTTTTTTCTGGAGCAATCTTTTTGAGGCAAGATACAATCGAGTTATCAAAAGGTTCAAAATCTGGTGAATTCATCCACATAAGCAAATAAGTGTATTTCACTATAGGTGCCATATTACTGTACTTTCTAGACTTTAAATTTCCAAGAACCATTGCAATTTCAATATAAAAGAACTAAATAAGAAAGAGGGTTGTCACCTTGCTTAGAACATCACCCTTGCATAAAGTAAATGATATTATAGCATCAATAGCAGGAAAACTATTATTAAGTAAAATATTTTAGAATTTTATAAATTGAGCTTCATTTCTCTGTTCTTCTTTCAAAAATATTTAAGTTTCAGTGCAACTTGCACATCAATGTTTTCTGCAATATTGCTGTAATAGAAGTGTAACATGGAAGAGAAAGTGATTCGTTTTGTCTTAGAAGCAGTTTCACAGGAGGGAGGAATTTGAAGCACCAGTCACAATGAGGAATGAGGGAGAAACAACAGGCAGGGAGGGAGGGCAAAATAGTAAGTGACAGAGCCAATTCTGTGAAGGGTGACAGAGCAAGCAGTGGGAGAGGAGATGCACTCCTCACTGACAGAAGAAAATTAGAGAATCAACTTTCAAGAGTAAAAGGCAAGAAAAAGGATTATGCTGTATGACATGAAGCTGGCAACTTCTGACACTGTGATATTATGTAGCCTTAAAAGTCTTCTGTCTTCTTAACACTCTTAACTCTTTCTTGAAACCTCAAGAGATTTTCCTAGCAGGCTTCAGACATCTGAATTCAGGAAAAGGACCAGGAAATTGAAAGAGGTGAGAAAGCCCCTAGGCCCTGTGCTGCGTGAAGAACACCCCAGCTGATGAGCCAGCTGGCCTTGATTAGGCAAAGGAGCCATTCACTTAATATAAGATACTGTCACCATGCACCACATAACAAAACTAAGTGAACCTGAATTCCAAAAGAAATTCTACATATTTCCAAGGATACTTAACAATAAATATGTGCTGCAGAAGTAGTAACTTCACATCAGAAATAACCTAAGCAAGGAATTCTCACAATAAGGAATTGTTATCCCACTCTTCATTGTAAAGTTATATTATCTAACATTTTTTCAGACCATAAAAATTTTAGAAATATAAGGTGAAAAAGATTGCAAGGCTACCTTATGAAAAATTAAGTAAGCACATATATATTCAAACAACATATTCACTACATATATTTTATATTCAGTCATACAAAATGGCAACAACACACACATATATACATATAGACTCCACAAATGATTGAAAGAATAATACCAGAATTGTCTTAGCTGCGATGCACTAATTGGGAGTGATGGACATTTAAATATGTCTAAAAGTTCTCCGAATTTTTAAAAAGATCTTAGAATAAATATGCACAACACATAAAATATGAACAGTTATAATATGTGTAAATATTGCAGAATGCAGATTAATTCTCATTGTCTAGAAAATTTGGTAGTTGAAAATGCTTGAAGAGATTACTACCAATTAAAACCAACATGTTCTTAGCAAACATATTGCTTTTGCCACTGTTTGATGTTACTTGTTCTGCTAAATTACTACTCTTACAATATGGGAAAAAATTGGAGAAAATAGTCATTGAAATTATTCTTCCCTTTCCACAAAAACAAACAAGAAAACAAGGAATGTACAACCTTGTTCTGTTGTTAACAAGGATTAAAACAGTAGAAAAAATACAGAAGAATAACAAGACCAAAATAAACTACTTGCATTTACTAACACTGTATATCCATCAATTATAGAATTGTTTTCTTATTTATGATATATATTCTGTGCACTACAAAAAGAATAGTAATGCTTTCTTCTATGTTATTATCAGTACTAGGAACAGATCTTGTTCTAAATCTTTTATTGATATGCAAGGCAGATGTAGAAGTAACAAATATGTAAAGACAAGAAACAAAAAATACTGTTTTTGAAAAGACATACTAAGATGAGAAGAGTTATTATGATGCTACTGTATTTCATTCTGCACCAATTTTGGCTTACTGTTAGTATAGGTGACTTTACAAATTTTAGGATAATATATATTAAATGAAAGCTTGAAAATTAAATTGAAAGGTACACTGATTACACAGGCAGATAGGTAGATTGATAGATAATCAAATAATAGAAAAGATGTAAAATGAGAGGGTGAGAGAGAAAAACTGACTTTCAATAGATGAGTATTTGATATTTACATTTTCATAAAATCTAAAAGGTATCATCTCAACTCTCAACTTGTCTCTTGTTCTCCATGACTCCTCAGCCAGTGCTATGTGACTGGGAGAAGGAGGGATGGTAAGCAGAGGAGAAGGGTGATAACATTTGAGGAAAGAGTGAATTACTGTCTCTTATGGTTGTTGGACAAAAATCTCACTTTCCTTTTTACTCTCAATACAAAAATTGTTGCAATATATGTTAGATTTAGCCATATCGTCATATCATAAAATTATCAAAATAAATGAAATCTCTGAAAATCTCAACCCTATAAAAAATTCTCGAAAGGGCACTGCACAGTAAAAGTCAAAGAAAAACCTAATAGAATTACTTTGCGTGAAGAGGAAGGAAGATTGTTATCCTCTTAAGGTGACTTCAGGGACAGAAAATTTCTCTAACATGAAAAGTCTAAGGGAGAAAATACTTCTTAAAGAATGTATACATGTGTTTTCAGAATTACATTCACAGTATAGATTAGACATATTTACATTTCATCTTTGCTTCTAACGCACCTTTCTTAGAATATTGAGGTGTATATCAAAGTACACCCTGGAACAGGACAGAGTGAATTGATGGCCTGGGGCCACAGCCTGAAGAAGGACACTGGACACTTATAACTGGCCTTAGAGATGAATTATTGAAGCACTGATGAAAACAAGCAAGGGCAACAAGTGACGGAGAGAGATTTTCTCCATCATTTGGCCCATTATTCCCAGTGATCTATTCATTCACCAAAGCACAAGAATTGGAACTTGTAAGATTAGTTTTCTCATAAAGGTTGTGTCACTTTGTTTCACTGTTATTTATGATTATTACATCATTACACTTTACCTGTTCCAGAACTTGCATGCAAAATACCTGGGAATGAATTTATCTTAAGGAATTTGTTCTACTTAACATTTAAATAATTTAGCTTATGTTACTTGTTTTAGGTGGCTACCCAGCTTTTCACATAACTGCATGCTCAGATTTTCCTATGTTCCTGTCTTCGTTTTTTTCCTAACAGCACAGGTGCCATTCTCACACTGAAGAAAATATGGAAGCCCAAGTGGTCACAATTTGTCTATATTGTTCTATGTTTAAATTGTACATATTAATTGGCTAAAAAGTAATGAAATATTTATTGAAGGAAATATATCAAATCTACCACATGATATTTCCCTCACACCCCAGCCTTGGAATCCCATTCCAAAGCCAGGGCACATAATTTCACTAAGTACTTTGTGGGGCAATTATAAAATTTATTGTTACTAATTTTAGGGAAAATTCTAGTCTCTGTCTCTTAAATATCGTGGGAAGGGCCGGGGATTTGGCTCAGAGGTTTCGCCGCCTGCTGCGCAAGCACAAGGAACCGAGTTCGATCACCGGTACCAAAAAAAAAAAAAAAATCGTGGGAAACAACTGACTGAATTATTAATACTAAATTATTAAATATTTATATGCTGTATATCAATATCTAGATAACTGGATGGTTATCTAATCAGATATATTTGAAAATCCCACAATTCTTTGCGGCAATTTTTTTCTAGTGTGAATTATGTGACTCTATATTTCTTAAATTTTTGTTCATTGCTGTTATTAGGTATAAATTTTAAAATTGTAATGCTCTAGGACCCTATTTATTATCAAAGCTATTTTGATCTACAATTAAGTAGCTGCAAATTACATGATATCTCCTCAGTACTTAAATTACTTTTTGTATCACATCAGCTCTTCACCCATTGATCACACAACAATTTAAATTCCTTTTTGGTCAAATAAATTACATTCTGACAACCTGGGATGCTAGACACAGGTTTTGAGCAGGATGTCAAAGCAAGCATACAGTTCTCTAGGGCACTAATTCTATGCTTCTCCCAAGGTATGAGATATATTTAGTCCCTGCTCAGTGGCCCAATATTCTGCTATCTTTAAAAATAGATAAAAATATTTTTTATTCTTAGCCCAGTTAATATAATCAGACATTTATTTCTCATATCCTTCTTTCTCTCCTGAAGTCTGAGTCTTAATTGGAATGGAAAGGTGAAGACACTACCTATGGCCTCTTTTGTTGGTGAAGTGAACACAGTGTGAGAGTGAATGGAGATTGTGGCCAGGGCTTTGGTAATCCATATGTGACCAACCAGATTCAGCAGGCAAAAATGATAAGTCTCAGCAAGCCCTCATTCAGATCTTCTGTGCAAATGCCAGGAAGACAGATCACATCTAAAAGTAGGACTTCACCAAGCACTAAATGCGATCATGTATCTTTATCTTAATGGCTTAAGAAAAATCACTTGATCTTAATGGCTTCTCGATATTTTCACAAGCATATTATTAGGAATTATTTTATGGATGTTTGAGGCATTGGACTTTCTCTAATTATTCTTCTCTGTCTGACCAGGCCTTCCTTAGGACTTAGACTTCTTTTTCCTAATTTGGGTTCACCTGTGGCCATCTGCCTGTCTCTTTCCCCACTGAGCTTTTCTCGTGATTTGAACATTGGGAGACAACTTAGAGTAGCAGAATTAGCCTGGAGCAGGATGTCAAAGAAGTAGAGTCCTTTCTGTCATTAATTGTATGACCTCAAATTAATAATTTAACCTTTCCAGATCTCATTTTCTTATTTACTTCTCAAAAGAGTCCAGATTGGCATCATTATGTATTTGTCAAATGTAGGTAGCTGCTTAATGAGTCTTAGAGCAGCAGAATTTCAATCCAAAGTTGAAGTCAGTATCAAATTCCCCATATCTTGCACAACCTTCCCAAATCCCACTGAAGCTATGAGGGATCAGGGAAGATTTTGAGAGAAGGTATTTCTTGACCTTGGTTTTTAAGTTATTCTTGTGTCTTTTCTTCACACTTTCTTAGATAATCTAAGTAACAGTGTATTTATTAAAAGCTTGCTATATGCCATCCTTCATACAAGTGTTCTACATGTATTTTAATGTAACTCCTCCAAACTAAGAATGACACTTTTAGAAACTCTAATAAACCCAATGTTCCTGGAGCATAGAACGTCAGAAGGAAGATAGCACGAAGAGCACAGAGCTAAGGAGGGACCCAAGACAGGCTGAACCTTGTAGACAACGTTAAAGATTTTCATTTTTTAGACCAATAAAGGGCCCTAATACGATTTAGATGGAGCAATATCATATTTATTCTCAGATTTTTTTTTGGTACTGGGGATTGAACTCTGGACCTTGTGCTTGAGAGGCAGGCAGTGGAACCACTGAGCTAAATCCCTGGAGATATTTATTCTAATTACAGGGATAAAAACTGATTAGAGAGACCAACACTAGTTATGGAGAGATCAGAAAAAAAGACTATTGCTCAAATGCAGCTAATCTATGAAGTCTTCTCTTATTGCTCTAGATTAAGTTTATCTCAGCCACTTATGAAGTTGTGTTTCAATTATAATCACATGGGCAGAGTGTAGTGATTTGATTCTAATGAAAGTTAAGACAAAATCAAATTATAGGCTAGGGTTTCAACTCCAAATAAAAGTTGAGTTTTATTACATGAAAGCATGCCAAATTAATTAGTGGAGCTATCTCAAATCAGCTTTGAATAGTGTAAATACTTTATTTATTTTCCTTCTCTGCATCTAATACAATTATTAGCATGGATACATCTTATTAGCTCATCATAAGTTATTTAGGAATATGTGAAAATATCTTCCAAAATCAAAGAAATGCACAAGAACAAAAATGTTATAGCTGTCCATATACACTATTACTACCGTTTGCTTCCCCTTTTTCTGCTATGAGTTTTAATCCTTAATATTTTGTGCATCTGGAGAACCACAATTCCCAATATTATACTCAATTAATAATGTATCTTCCAGAAATCATCCTCTGACCAGACAGAGTCAAAAGCTTCTTTCACAACCATCTGTGTTGGGCCGGGGGTTTAGTTCAGTGGTTCCAGCACCTGCCTCGCAAGCGTAAGGTCTCGAGTTTAATCCCTGTACCAACAAAAAAAACAACCATTTGTGTTACCTGAGCAGAACCCACTGGTGATTATGTTACATGTATGTCTTTCTAGGTAGAGTTTGAGTTCACAGTGTTAGGCATTGTGATGAATTCACTCATTACGCAGTCAGTTAAATCCCTACTGTTTTCCAGGCTCTGTGGCAAACTCTAGGGACAACATATTTCCTAAATTTGAGAATTTGGTGTGGGCTTGACAGAAAAGGCATAATAACAAAAAATTCAATCCTACAACTAGAAATTAAAATAACAGGTAAATAATGTAATCAAAATTTTAATTAATAACGTAGCAAAAACATTCATGTAATTTATGCTTATATTATACCATTTATTTATTCTGCTTTGTATTTCTCATTAAACTGCATGTTGATTACTCTCATTAAATATCTCTGAAGTTCAGGATTTCATTATACTCAACATAGCAATTGATAGAGTTTATTGCACATTTCATGCAGTATAGTTATTTAATTTCACACCCTCAGAATGGGAGAAACCTTTCCAAAATCAAGAATTCTAAAAATAAAATATAAATTCAATAGCACAAACTAAAATAATAATAATAATTGACATTTTTAGAAATTCGGGGGAAATGGAATTTATATTACAATAAAGGACTATGTAATTCCCTAATATATAAACCTTTTAAAACTCAGTCATAGAATACAAAAACAGACTAGAAACAAAGGGCTGGTCAGAGTCAGAAAATGGGACATATAAATTGCTTTTAATATTGTGAAATAAACTGCTTCATTTATTATTCGGTAAGTGCAAATTACTCTACATAAACCTATTTTTTAATCATCAGGTGATAAAAGTGCAACATTTTGATAACTGCCATGGTTTGATGTGTTCTTCAAAGGCCACGTGCTGGAAACAACCTTAAAGGCACAATGTCGACCGCGTCACCAGGCTCCACTTCACCAAGGGACTGGAGGTGCTAGCGGGAGCAGGGGAGTCACAATGGGAGGGGTCTCTGTTCAGAAGACCCATTCAGCGCCCTTCCTGCCTTCCTCCCCTGCTCTCCTGCCCTTCCTCCCTTTACCACGGTAAGACAGAGCGAAGTGACCCTCACCAGATGCCAATACCTTGATCCTGTATTTCCCAGCCTCCAGAACCGTGGGAAATAAAATTCTTTTCTTTATTAAAGACCCAGTCTGTGGCAACACAAAATAAAGACAATAGCATACTCTGCAGATGAGGGTGTGGGAACTAGAAAATCATAAATTGCCAATATAAATTATA
>NW_004624757.1:19126977-19148804 GCF_000247695.1 Heterocephalus glaber | reverse complement strand
CAAAAAAGATTTTTGTAATATGCTTTCTATATCCTTTTAAATTCTGTAAAATCTGTGGTAATGTCTCCTAGATCTTGATATTGTAATTTAAAAAATGTATAATTGATATTGTGTAATAGGAAGAAAAGGTCTAAAGGAGCAGGGGAAGTGGGAGGGGTAGGGGAAAGAAAAAAAAGGAAAAGAAAAACTACGAGAAAAGGAAAAAATTGGAAAGAAAGTCCTTGCAAATAGGGAAGTGTGGAGGGTGTGAAGAGAGGGCAGTTGAAGGGGAAAAAACTAAGAACCAAGTTACTCATGCAATGGTGCAAGGTCCCAATGATGAATGTAACTGTATTTTATACCTAAAATGTACCAACAAACTTAATGGGGAAAAAAATGGTTGTAATAAGGGAAATACTACCATTTCAATACTATTGATTTGTTATAACCTACAGGACTATAGTAAAGATTAAGTGAATTATTTAAATTATTTAGAGTGGCTGACTCATATTTAATACATTAATACATTTAATAATTTAACATGCTTAGTACTTAGCACATACAAGCAATCTAATAGTTGGAATCATTACTTTTTGAAATATAAATTTAAAGTCTGTCTTACCTTTCAAACTTTTGTTTTCAGAAGTATCCTAAATATGCAAATATACATGCACACATTTAAATTTCATCAAATATTTGAGATTCAATTAAAGATCCATTAAATTATATACATTTTATCTTTTTAGGTTTCAATTTACATTTGCCATTAAAATGAACAGACCTCAACATTTAAAAAATACTGAATATGCCTGCATAAAATTGCATCTTGAATTTTCTGAATCTTTCATGATTTGATCCGTTGCTCATTTTCTTAATTGTTACAACATTTATAATGAGAACTATTCTTTTAACAATATTTTAAGTATACAGTGTAGTTTTAACTATAGGCACAATGTTGTTCAGCAGCTCTTTAAAACTTATTGATTTTACATAAATAAAACTTTATACTCCTTGAGCAACATTTTCCCATTTTTCTTCTCTGTGAGTCATGGGAAATCACCATCCTACTGTTTCTATGAATTTGATTATTTTATGTAGCCACTGCTCATTTTGATTTTAATAAGATTTTTAATAAAATTTTATGTTCATTCTACTTAGTGATCTTTTTGTTCTAAAGAAAGTGAAATTCAAAATAAAAATATTTAAGATTCTCATTAGACATAAATTTGGGGAAAACATGAGGTAAAACAATTGCACCAAGACAATTATCCTTTTTATCTCTTAAGCAAGTACTTAAAATTCACAGTCTCTTCTATTGTTTCTAAATTCAAATATATTCATTAGAAACAAGTTAGTTACTTATATATACAAACTGCTTATATGTACTCTCTGCATACATAGAATAGTTTTATATAATAAGCAAATTTTAAATCCTACATGTCCAATTAAAGTCAAATTAGTTTGAACATGATATTTAATCTGTATTATTGATATTAAAATTTGATTCTCATGTACTATAACTATGATATAAAAGTTCAGCCACAATCACACTTTTGTAAACTAGCCTCTGAAAAAAAATTATCAACTCTTACACTAATTTCTTTGGTTCTTTTATCTGAAACATTTTCTTTCTGTATATATTAACTTCAGTGCAATAACAGCTATTAATTATTTATACTCTGAAAGAGATTGTATATTTTCTTCTATGGAAATACAGCACATTTTGCCTTTAATGAACTTATATTTTATAGTAGTAGCCCCTTACAAATAAAACATTATTATAGTAAAATGTAGCACTTTTCAAGCACTTACTGAATGCCAAACATTGTTGTAACTACATTAGTTATAGTAACTCATATTTCATACAACAACCCAGTGAGATAAAAACTTTTATCATGTTACTAATGAGCACACTGAGGCATAGAATGCTTAAGTAACTAACCAGGTCCACGCAGCTAGAAATATTGATAAATATGAAACTTCTACAATGTTTAAAAAACAGTGAGAAGAGTGTGGATAATTTTGTGTGGGAACATAAAGTTACAGCATAGAGCTGAAATGACTGTTGACTTAAAACATTGAAGGAATGAACAAGATAAAAGGAAAATATTGTGGGAGGATATCCCAGAAACTAACTCAGATTATGAATGTCCCTCAAAGCTTTTCTTAGGACTTGTTCCATTCATAAAGTCATCTCTGAGAGCTCTTATCCACTTTATAGTGCATTATGTTCTCACTTATTAATTTTTTGAGATAATATTTAATGAGTACCTAAATGAAATTAAAAGATGAAAAAGAAATAGTTCTCATTCTTGAGGAGTACATAGCTTAGATTATATCAAAACATTTAGTACCAGTCAGTAAAGTGCTATATCCTCTTCACCACTCTTGCCTTACACAGATTTCTAGTATCTTCAGCTACACTGCATGCTTTCTGGTGACCAGACTGTCTCTCACATTTTTGTATGCAACCCTTGTTTACCTGTTCTCTCCTCTGAGTCTAACATGGAAGGGTGCAAAAAGGAAAGATTAAGTGAGCATTGCTTGGTTGATTTGGATACATTTTCTTTTGTTTACTTAGAATTTCTTTACAAAGTGCTAGGTATTGAGAAGTATTTTTATAGACTAGAATTTATACTTTAAAATACTAGTAAGATAAATAGGACAAAAATTCCGAGGAAAGTACAAGTCTTTTCTTTCTCTGGAGGCTAAGTATTTGCATTATTTGTGGCATTACCTAGAAAAAATATGTTGTTTGGGTTCATAAGCTATATTTTAGAAATTAGTTTCAAGTCTGTGTATCGGATATTAAGATATATTATGGGTCTCTTACACTTATCAGTACTCAACAAATCATGATTACCAGAGACCTACAACAGGGACCCACATTTTTTTCTCTATATCAACTAGACCGAAATTTGGTTTATTTGTGGGCAAACCAGCAAGATTCTGTAGCATGTTTTTCCAATGGAATAAAAGAAAACATTTACTATTACTCCAATTAAAAATTACATTTTCTAGGATAAAGGTACAGGTAAAATATTGCTATGGCTTGGCTATGGTTTGAGTGTGTCTCCCAAAGAAATGTATATTGGAAGTGTGCTCCTTAGACTGGTGGTGTTGCAATATGGACCCAATGGAAGATGATTAAGTCAGGGCTACTCCACTCTCCAAAGGGATTAATGCTAGAGAACGTGTTGTTAGAAGGAAGCCTGCCACCTTTCTTGAATCCCTCTTATGCCATTTGCCACTTTTGCACCCAATCTTTCAATTGTGATGCCATCTGCCATAAGCCCCTCACCAGAGCCTGAGAGATACCAGGGGTATATTCTTCATAACTATGTGGAAAATAAACCTGTTTTCTGTGTAAGGTACCTAGCCTCAGGCATTTTATTACAGCAACAGAAAACAATCTAACACAAATATTGTATTAATTGTTGGCGAATTTTTACTAGCAACAACCAAAAACACCACACTGTCTTTATTAATGAGAATATTATATGTTGAAAAGTTGACACTGAAGACATTTCCAAAAATACTTAGCCTTTCCAACTGCTTTTCAGTCCCATATAAATCATTATTCATTGCTAAGAGCACCCGCTTTACTGTTATAGCACTTGAACTAGACGTGGTGCTCTAAATAGTATGAGTATGTTTTGATTTTGTATGTTTTTTTCTTTTTGATGATTTATTGGATTTCATAAATAAAATATGCAATATCCTCTTTTCTTAATGCATCAATTTCTCCCATGAAATTAAGGTCACAAATCTGCTTCAAAATACTGATTATTTCCTTTATAAACACTCAACAATCATCTCTTGATTAATTTAAAACATTTTGAACAACATAGATTCAAAAAGTACCACTATTCTCTTAATTCTCTTCTTGTAAGTCCATGTGGACAACAAATATGTGCATGCAAAATTATTATTTAACACTGCATAGCTGGATGATTAAGTGTTTCATAAACACAGGCCATAAGGTAACATAGAATACAGCAAGAATAATATGATTTAGAGTAATAGAAGTCAGAGGAAAAAGTGACCAATCCAATTTTGAACCACAAATGATATTCCTTGGAATGTTGTGACCAAGCTGAGCCTGTATGGATGAATTTAAACATGTGAAGGTAAAAGAATCCTGTTCAGACTTAAGACAAAGGAAGATCAAAGATGTTCAACCATGTAGCTGTTAATGCATTTCATTAGGTTTCTATTGCTGCTGTAACAAATTACTTCAAACTTCATGGTTTATGATGTTTGGATCTGACACCAAAAGCACATGACACAAAAGCAAACACACACAAATGGGATCACATTAAACTAAAAAGCTTCATACAACAAAGGAAGCAATCAAAAGATGAAAGAGACATTCTACAGAATGCAAGAAAATATCTGCCAATGACTTATCTGACATAGAGTTAATATTATAGAACATATAAATAACTTAACAAAAAGCAAGTAATCCAATTAAGAAATGGGTAAATGATCTGAATAGACATTTCTCAAAACAAGAATTACAAGTGGCCAACAAGACTAATGAAAAATGCCATAATATCATTAGCCAGCAGGGAAATGCAATTAAAACTAAGAAGAGATAGCATTTCACCCCAGTTAGAAAGGCTGTTATAAAAAAGCAACTAATTCCCCCAAACACACAAAACAAAACAAAATAAAATGACAAATGTTGGCAAAGATGTAAAAAAAAGGATCTCATATGATATTGGTAAGAATGTAAATTTACACAGCCATCATTGAGAACATAGAAATTCTCCAAAGAATTAAAAATACATTCACCATATAAAGAGTCTGCCAAAAAACCCCATATATACACTTTATCAGTTCACTGTACTAATAAATGGCTGGAAACTGATGGCCACCACTTTGAGCACCTCTTCTAATTGTAAAGGCCAAAGTGACTCTCACGATATCTCAATAAATTTAGTATTAAAATATTTATACAAGGTTTTCTTTTACTGATTATACATTTTTTGGCAGATTCTGTATATGATCAAGTTATCCCAATTTCTGCGTAGGAAATGAACTCAGCATACAAAAGCAATACCCGCACACCCATATTTATTATGGTACTATTCACAATAAGCTATAGACTCAACTTCGGTGTCCATAAACAGACAAAGAAAATGTGATCAGTGGAATATTATGCAGACAGAAAAGAATGAAATCTAGTCATTTTGAGCAAAATTAATGGAACTAAGGACATTATTTTAAGTAAAATAAGCCAGAAACAGAAATGTAAGTATTATACAATTTGTCTTTTAAGTGGACACTAAAGAAAGTCAATCCAGGTATAGAATAGTAATTACTAGGTATTGGGAATGCGGCATGGGGAGACCTGAAAGATAGAGGATGGATTTGAATACCACATGTGTGTGCATATGTAGAAATATTGCACTGCACTCCATTATTTGTGCAATTAATATATTAATCAAAAATGTAGAAAGCTTTAAATAAGTCTAAAGTCAAGAAAGAGAAACTTATTTGAACAATTTCCAAAATCTGTGTTATAGCCAAAGTCACAGAATTTTGCAAAATTATATAAATATTATAAATTTTACTAATCACAGA
Organism: Heterocephalus glaber; assembly: GCF_000247695.1. Next base: position 19,143,236 of record NW_004624757.1, on the reverse strand, counting down.
CTACTAACTTCATTTAAGATTGTTTGGGATCAAGTGATCTCAAACATTAAACAATAGACTATTTAGCACATCATTACTAAGGTCCTAGAACCTTAATTTCTGCATGTTAATTATTTTCCAAATAAATTAAGTACTATTGATTTTATTTCACAATTAATCATTAGCTTAAATTTAAAGATTTTAAAAGAATGGAATTAACATAGACCAGGAGGCTAATAGGCTTATATTTTATTGAATCACAAACAAGGGAAAAAATGAAAGGTAATGATAATACTATTCTTTCCTTTTGCCTTTATTCCTCTAAACCCTGCCTTCATTTCATCAGTCATAATAAGATATTTTTCCTTAATAAAACAAGGTAGAGAATATTTAAGGTTTCTAAGGAAGCCCTATTAACACTGGTAGGGTTGGGAACAGAAAAATACCTCTTATAGAAATATGTTCTTCAGCCTCCAAACACTCAAGCAACCAAAGTATAAAAATAATGTGCCCAGTACATTTTTATTGAAGTTCATTCAACTCTTCTAAGTCAGCAAGCATAACAGAGGCTTTTAAATTGTTTCATAGTTGATCAAACAACGATGTGAGTAAATTCCTTTAGGTATTCCCTGGTCATAACACATGCACTTCCACTGATTATGAGCATGGTGAAAACAGCAGAAAAGCAGTTGTTATTGTTTTAAGTGGGGAAACTTTTAGGTTTAAACATAAGAAATGTAATTTAAAATGCCTTCTTCCTTCATAATTTCATCCAGTTATCCACTAGCAATAACAGATTTCTCACAAAGATTTTGGTTTAGGCAACTGTTGGAAGTAGATTATACATCGATAAATTCCAAGATTCCAACAAAACAAAGTAAAGTAAAGCAACAATCACTAAATTGAAAAAGTGAGTCATTTGCCATATTTTCTCCTTTCACAAGTCATATTACTGTATTGGTCCTGACAAGGCTGTGAACACTCTTCAAAGAAAGTGATTTCACTGGCAATGTGTTCATTATACAGGCATCTAGAGAATACATAATATAGGACTCTTAGTTATATATATATATAATATATATAACTATATATATTATATATAACTATATATATATAATGTATATATAACTATAATATATAATATATAATAATATAATAATACATAATATGTTATTATATGTTATATTATATATATATTAAGAAAGCATAAATTGCTAATTCTTTGACTTTGAAAGTAATGTTTCCTGATTACACCACACTTCAACTTGTAATAAAATTTTGAACACATAAACAGGATTATATGGAAGAATAAAATGCTCTGTAACTGGAATAAAGGTTTTTAAAATGACTTTTGAATGTCTTTCTAAATAGAATGTGTAGAAAAGGGAAGAGAAGGAAAGAGAAAGTTTTGGGTTGAAGAAGAAAATTTGGACAATTAAGGAAACATCTCAATCTAGAAAAAGAATATAAAAATAAGTGTCTTTGAAAATGTCAGTGTACATTGAAACTCATCAACAGCTTACAATGAATAGAGGTAAATAGAACAGCAAAAATTATGTAAATTAAGGTTGAAAGGTACTAGGATGAATGAATTTAACAATATGAGGGCATGTTAAATGGTAATTAAAATCATTCAAATAAATGTCTCCATCAATAATGAACCATTCACGTGCTTATAATGAAGAGTTCATTAGAAAGGCTGCTTAATCTTTATTGAGGTTGGAAAACAGGTTTACTAGTTTCAGCATTCATGATGTCTTTTTTGAGTGTTTTTACACAAATCAAGATGAGGCCCAATTAATAAAGTTTGTCTGAGTTTCTTGTGGAGTGTGATGTGCCTGGATGGAATCCATCCTTCCACAAGGCACATAAGGTACCGGAAAAAGACACATAGTAAGCTGAGCATATGGAGCCCTGTTCTAAATGTACCATTATTACTACTTTTCTAGATAAAATAAAGTAGACCATGGTTGGTTTCTTCCTCTGTAAGTTCTCAGGTCTAATCTTAAAGCAATAATTTCAAAACATCAGGAAGATTAAATAACTGGTACCCTTCCAGCTATGTCTTCTTACCGTTGTATATATAGCATTTTCTTTTGTTTCTATCTAAATGTTCTAAGCTGGTGTTCATAAATACATGACATATGGAAATTATAAATGATCTAGACAGGGACAGGCTATGAGAATTATTGAATGCCCCAGAAGCCCATCTGACAAAAGAAAACATTTTGAGAACATTAAGCACCTATTTTAGATTGCAGGCAAATAAAATATAAGAAGAAATGTAAAGCTTTAAAAAAAAAAACTTTTGAGGAGCTCAGTCCAGGCTCTTAGTACCAAAAATAGAAAATGATAAAAAAATATTTTAAAAACTCTAACACCACACATTTGACTACAGGCAACTCAGTCATTATCACACAAAAGCAAAAAGCTGGCTGTTAATAGCTAAGTGGTTTGGTACCAAATGCACAGTTCAATCTCTTCTCGTGAGATGCAGTGTTTTTATACAATAGACGGTAATGGAACTATGCTAGATCACATTGTTACATGAAAAGTGTTTAAATTATATTTTCATACTTCTATAGACAGAAAAAAATATTTAAAAATCCATCTCCATAGCAAATGAAAGGTTTTCAAAATTTGCCAGGAGGTGCTCTGCAGGCTCAGTTAGACGGAAATGCTGCATCACCAGTCCTCACTCTAACAGTAATGTAACAGCGATGACACTGGTGGGAAAGTTCTCCAGCCCTCCTCCCTCCAGATGGGATTGCTCCAGAGCCTTCTTTGAACACTAACCTTCCTCAGGAGGCTTGGAGTGCAGTTATCCGCAACAGCAAGTGGCTTGATAAACCACTCTGCACAATTTCTTTTTTCCCTTCATTTGCCACCCTCCTGCTGGCATTTGCTGAGATCTCTTTCAAATGAACTACTTGAAATAAAATCTGCCGCAGGGTCAGCTTCTAGAAAAATACACCCGAACACATGTAGTTTCTCTATCTGTAAGAAAGATTATAAGATTGACTCCCAAAATATATTGTGAACATTAAGTTCAGTAAAAGAATTAATATTAAGACTTTCTTCATGAAATTTAAAGAACCTATTTTGTCCTTATTTTCAGATGGTGGAATATTTGCAAAAAAACCATAGTTGCTAAGTTGGTTAAATTATGTGGTACATGAGTAATGGTATCATAAAAATGAAAAGAAAATCCTATATCCTATGATTTGGCTACTATTATAATGATGTAGGTTTAGTCCAGATTTTGAAAAAATATATAGTCACTATAAAAATAACGCAGGTGTTAACACACTTGGAAACAACTATACTCTTTTGAAATTGTTTAGTTGCCTATTCCTTGCATAAAAGAGAAATTTTCAGAGAAATTAAAGTATAAGGAGATGCTTCTATCATGATACTTGAACCATTCCATAATAGTCATGTTAGTATCTGTACCACCTTCCTAAGTATATTAGGGTTAATATGTTTTCTCCTCCTTTTTCTCCTCCTCATTCTCCTGTTTCTCTTCCCCTTCTTGTCTCCTTTTAATCTATCCTATGAAAAACAATATGCATTTGTTGAACGGGTAGATTCATGGATGGAAACATTCTTGGGAAATTTTGTTGTTAGTAAAATATTTTTGAAAGGAGCATGACACTATCATCAACAGATCTAACACATTAGAGAGAATATATTTTCTCATTGAGTCCAAAATGGAATTGGCTGAGATAGAAAAAATTTTTACTCGTGTACTTGGTATACACAGTTTTTTGGAAGGCAAGAATGGTCTCCCTCCTAGTAAAATCATCTCATGTTTTATGCTGAAAAGAGCATGCTATCATTTTCTGACTAATGAAAATAATTCCAGATTTGATAGCCAACTATTCAAAGTTGGCTTAATAAGCATAAGCATTTTCCTTTTCAGAGGAAGCAGATATATTTGGACTGCAGACTTCCTACCTCATGCTTCCATTTTATTAGAATTGTCTGTTCAGTCTGATCACATTAGCCATTCATTCTTTTGTTGCCTGACTCTCCATGGGCTTCTTGTGACAACATCAGATAAAAAGTAGCAGTAAGTCCTTGAACTCCTGGGGACTTACTTGTCAAGAGTTCAGTTCAACTCTGGGTAAAACCTGCCCATAAACATATGTCACCCTCCACAGATTGTATGTTAACAAGAAAAGGTTTTTCTGCCCATTGCATTTGCATATACAGTCTGTTTCTGCAGACTTACTTTCATGTCTTAATTTCCAAAACCCTTGAGAGCTTTAATAATTTGGATATCCAGTTATTTAAAGCAATTTGTATACTTATTTTATTCCTTCTGGTTATTTATTTTTCTTGTATGTCGGTTAGAAAAGGCCAAGCATGAAATTGGAGCTGCAAAGCAAGAACAAATTTATTGATATGAAACTGCTCTGAAAACTGAATAGGTGTGCAGCAAAGCAAGAAGGGTAAAGGGGCTGAATAATTCATTGAACCTTTAAGCATCAATAAATAACACTTACAGTGAGCAATGTCTGCTTTGCTACATTAGGTATAAAATGTGAGTATAAAATAAAAGACATCTTTAAAGTGCCATGTTGTGAGAATATTCAAATAAAGAAAGGTTGTTTTTTTCATTAATAATTCTGTGGCTAGCAACACTATCAATAACAAATTTCAGGACTGGGAAACAAAGATTATTTTGTGTGTGCCTCAAATTCTATCTATGCAGGTCAAATAAATCAAAATATGAGTAATGACAGAACAAAACAGAATGTTTTATTTACACAAAATGATACATAATGATGAAGGCATTATCATTGCAACTATAAATCTAATGCTATTTATTTATGGACCAGGAAAAATTATTAACATATGAGGAACTATATTTAAAACATTAGAAATGACACATCCTTATGTAATATACTACAACTGGTCCTGGTTATTGTCAATTCTATTATTAGTAGAGGTGAGTAGAGTATATTTGTGGAATTTCTTGTTAATAAAGAGGTCAATCCTAATGGTGATGAATAAGTATTTAGCAACTTTAAAAACAAGACAAAATATTGACATAGACTTTAAAATGATTATTAATAATAAAAATGTAAAATTGCTTCTTAAGGAAGAAATTAAAAAATAATTTAGCAGAACATGAGAAAATAATATGGTTCAGTGTGAGCTTTGGAGCAAGAGAAATTGCATTATTTGACTGATTAAATCTATTAACTCTGAATTGGAGTTTTTTCATTTTTATTTAACAATTCTATCTACCTACTATAGATTTATTGTGTGAATAAGATTTCACATATATACATCTTAAACCACACACATTTAATTTCCAACATAAAATTTTACTTGGTGTTCAGTAACCATTCATTATATTGAATTTTTATTGGTGGTAAAAGCTTAAATATTTTTGAAAATCAAACAAAAACAAAAATACTGCTATCTACTAAAATGGACATATGTACTACATGGGGTTAAACAGATTAAGTAGTTTCCATGACACATAGGCCATACTAACCACTTGCTAATAATTACTCCTCTCTCATGATTCATTTTTCCTTTGTGCATCTCAATGTAAAATAAGCAGGTGTAATTATAACTAAAAGTAAATGAAAATAGCTCTTGAGTTTGAGCTGGCTTTATTCCAGTTGTCTCCAAGGGAATATGACACTCTCAGTTGTGTGAATATCAACAATCCATGTCACTTAATCATTGACCATTTCTCTCCTCACAGTCCTAGATTTAGTTGGCAATTAAACATTGTAAAATTGATTCATTAGCATATATTTATGATACATATTTCACAAGCAGGTGAGAATTTAATAGGGGTGCGCCAAAGCAAGACAGGTAAAAATGCTGTACAGATGCTGATTATAAAAATTTCAGAAAGCATTTGCCTTGCAGTTGTGTTTTCAGAAAGGAGATAGAAAAACCACAAATGGTGATCTGAAGATCAGAACGATTACAAATTTTTTTATCTACTGTTAACTAGTAGAATCATTTGCTTCATATTTGACAAGAAATATAAATGAATGTCTTTGTGTTTTTAAAGACAAGTCCTCACAATGGTGTAGCCCACATGATATATGATCCATCTATAATATTATATATATAAAACAAAAGACATCTTTAAAGTGCCATGTTGTGAGAATATTCAAATAAACAAAGGTTTTTTTATTAATAATTCATTAATAATTTACAATTCATTAATAGTTAATAATATATATATATATTAGGTGACCTATAGGATACGGTAGAGGAATATAAAGGCAATGCAAGTCATAGGTTGCCTAAAAGTATAGAACATAATTCATTGTTCTTTTAAAAAGATATTTATGAGAAGAAATGTCATGCTTTGAATCCATGCCCTTCTTAGTCTGTATTATTTCATTTCACTACATTATACTGCTTAGTTTTTTAAAGGTAGAGTTGTAGAATTAGGGAGATCAACAAAATTATATAAAAACATTTATAAAAGAGGCTGAATGAATTTATTTAATTTAAAGAGAAGACAACAAAAAATCCTCATAAATAGGAAATTCAGTTTCTAAAATAGTGAAATAAATTGCACTGGCGATAGATGATAGAGATTACATACTGGAGACTTTTTTAAAACAAAGTACATAATAGTCCTACCATGAAACAATAATTTAAGGGAAAAAGTGATCATGAAAACAGAGCTTTTGCAAATGGAAAGAACAAGAGTTGGAAGGAGCAGGAAAGGAAAGGAGGGGTAAGGAATAAAAAAGTAGAGTCATATTGTGTGCATGTACCAACTCCCCATGATAAGTGTAATCATTAAGTACTGTGAACATGTACTAATAAATTAAAAAATGAAAAAAGGCATAGCTTAAATCAGTATTTTGCTCAAAACAACAATTTGTCTTGCTCAGATTATCAATCAGAATCAAAGAGACAGAAGTACGTAAATCTTAAAGATGTCAAAAATATTTTGTGAGTTCTCTACATACTTCTTTTTTTTTGGTACCAGGGATCGAGCTCAGGACCTTGCACTTGTGAGGCAGGCAGCGGCTCTATATACATTTAATGAACAAGCAAATGATGAAAATATTCTTTAGAACAGAAAAAGTTAAATGTAAATAGGAAAGGCTAAAGAACCATTGAAAAAGGCAGAACTTCCATTTCAGTATGAGTAAATATTTACTGTGCACATTCCAGTTTGGACTCCAAGCAAGTGGAACATGCACATGTTTATATTTGGACTCTCCTGAGACTCTACTGATGACAGCATGAACAGAACAAAGGAAAAAAGAATTGGAGAAGAAAAACAACAAATAATGATATTAAAAGAATGTTGGGTTTAAAAGCTGATGAATAACTGTTAACTCACTTAGCAGTTCTGAGAATGCTAAAATTTAAAACTTAGGGAGCAAGAAGCAGATAAAAAGCCACAGCTGTATGCACCCCTTTTTAGATTCTGTGAGAAGCTCAATACTTACATGCACCCAGTAGCTCTCAAGGTAGGTAGAAAGAAGGGGGAAACCTGAAGGGTTTTACAGATATAATTTATAGTGACGAACTTTGAAAAATGTCCTCTCACTTCTTATAATGTTTTCCACACCATCAGTTTGACTTGGCAAGTAAAATAGACACCTGTGTATCAATCTAGAGTTATAGAGCCATATTTGAAATACAGAGATAGTATATTAGCTATCAGTTAGGGAACAAGAAAAACATCAACTGGACTTATAAATATACAAGATTTTCTGAAAAATAATTATTACAACATATATAGTCATCTATTCTGTGGGCCTATACTTCTTCCCTTTGAGAATTCTGTTGTCTTTTCTTAAATGCATCATGGTCTAATTTTATGAGCACTAGCTTTTCTATTTATATAGTGCACACTCTTAACTGAATATCTTTTTGAATTCATAATTTCCTCTTAGGTTCTGGACTAATGCTTCTGAGAGTAGTTTGTGGACTATTAGTTCATGAATTATTCTGATCTACTCTGAGCTAAAATTATGTGCCAAAATGCTTATCAACTTCTCTGTCTAATCACAGTTTAGATCAGCAGTCTTTTTTTTTTCTTTTTCTTATTTTTTTTTTTTGGTAGTAAAATTTGATGCAAAAAGCAATGTGTTCATTTAATTTCCAGTACAAACTCTTCTTTTTGGGGACTAGACCTGTGGTTACTATTGCTTTAGTTCCAAATTTTTTCTAGCAGATATTTCTAAATAGTTTAATATGTTAAAAGTGAATGTATTTGGTTTCCTCACAATGTGTTCTCTTATTAGTAGTCACATCCCAATAATGATTGTTTCCTTATATATTAATGAATAATTTTTAACTGAATAATCATCATAAGCCCTGAAAATGAGCGGTAGTTTTGCTTTCTTTCCATTTCCCCACCAGTCTCATTCTTTGGTTCCCACATCTTCTACTTTTATTTCTTAAAATCTGTCACCATCATCATTTCCCTTGGATGTTCTTTATAGCTTAAAATACATTAATTTTTAAGTTATTCTAAATTTAATAAACTATGTAAAATATAAGTGAATAATATAAATTTATTAAATTGCCTTTTAGTTTAAATCTTGTTTGCTTTGTTTTAGGGCTTTCCTCCCACTATGTACCACAGTTACCTTTCTAAAATGAAATTATCATGTTACTTAATTATTATTATAACATTTTCCCGTGGTTTTCAAATATTTTATGATAACGAAGTTAAAAATCATAATGACAGTAAAACTCACCAGTGCATACTGAATGCTTACTAAGAAGCTCTACTTTGTGCTAACCATTTATACACATGCCTTTAATCCTCAAGGCTTATTTATACTAGAATTAACTATACTGTTACAATATTTCAGATAAGGAAACCAAGGCCCAAAAGCTTAAGTAAATAAATTGCTCTATGCTGCCCAGCTCCTGAGAAACAGGCTCAGCAGTGCCCTGCTGTGACAGCTCCGCAGGAGCAGGAGGATGCCTGCCCTGCCTGCTCCCCTGAGGGCTCTGCAGCTTTCCCCACCCACCACATGCCATGCCAGGGGACTGACAGCTCTTGAGTTTCTGTGTTCTTCCAGCTCAGCACACTTGGTTTCACCCTCCTTTCTAACTAGACAATTTCTAATCTGTTAATATTTTAATTTCTGTTAACATTTACTTTCCATTTATTTTGTATCAAAAGTCAATTTAAGTTTACTCCCTCAGTGAATCTCCTTCCTGGTACCCATGCAGAGTGGCACTACCTCAGTAGTACCCAGCATTCACTAAACAATCTAGGCTTGCTATCTGTTCCCCGGGCACTTGTCATTTGAGAGCACACCTAGTCCAGGGCCTCTGTGTACTTACAGGAGGAGAAAAAGTAGAAAAATGTAGGAAATGCTTGGGTTGGGTAGGCAGAGCGAATCATAGAGGGTCTTGGAGAGACTGGCACATAAGCAAGTCATAAGAAATGTAAGAAGAAAAGATAAATGCTCCAGAATAAAGACTCTTCCAGGTATATCTTCTCAGGTATTATTATGGAATTTACCCATATATGTAATATCTCCCCACACTCCCTGCCAACCACCAACTCACCTTCTGAAATAAGCTAGTTAAAATTATGCTTTCTCTTTTAATCATAAAATTAGCACTAAATTTATTCAAAGTAGTATTCAGTTTAGCTTTACTAAGTGCAGAAATAAATAATAAGCACTTAAGAATATATCCTAAAACTGGGCCTTAAAACAAAGGCAATATGCAAAATTATTTACAATTTAGGGTATTAGACCAGGTGGGTAGGTTTTAACATAGAGGATAAGAAAGACCAGGACAGCTATCAAGGAGAGCCTCCTTCTGCTTGCCTAGTTAGGTGGAAATGCAGTTATGAAGGAAACTGTCTCTGGGCTTACAGTTGGAGGTAGCTGTGAGCCTTTCAGGTGGAATGTCAGTGGTCCTTTATAATTCCCACACACTTTTGGAAAAATGACTTCTAATTCATCAGACTTTAACATGGCACCACCGCTGTTTGCTTAGAACAGTCCTAGACTTAAAATTTGGGTTAAATTTTTGATTCATAACCAACTGACACTAATGGATGTATGTTAGAAAAAAACTCAATTATTTATTTTTTATTTCCCTTAAAGCACTCTGAAAAACACCTATCTTCTTCTCAAGCAAGATATCAGAAATAATAAATGATCGTTTAAATCTGTTATATGAGAGTATGTCCTGAGGGCTTATAACACATGGCTGAATACGTTCAATTATGGCAACAAAATACAAACATCTGCATTGTTATTGTTTAGAGATGAGTAATAACATTGCTAACCTAAACACACTCCTAATGTGACCAGCTTAGTGAAACTGAAGGTACGGCCCAGTGCAAGTTTCCAAAATGAAAGTTCAACTAAGCATACTTTATATTTAAAATGCTAATATCAAAGCAGATCTTATAAATATATAGCTAACACCTTACCAAGTACCAGAGTCTAAAGCCTAACATTTTAGACATTGCCAGTAAGCTTAAATTCTCTACCAGGATGATTTCAGAACTTAACCCATGATTATAATACATGTATCATAGTGTGTCTGAACAACATTTTCTTCACTTCACAAATATATTTACAAACGACATTTTCTCACACAATGGTTATCTTCACATAATCACAAACATACTTTGGAGTGACAGAAAACTTGGGCCAATAATACTGGCATAAAGTTCACACAACCCAGTTAGTTGCCTAAGGCAATGAGTTAAAAAGCAGGGGGCTTTGTAAATAACTGCTATTTATTTCCACCAACAGGTCTTCATGCTGAGCCGCTCTAGAAAATAACATGGATATTAGAAGAACAAAAAAACAGGGGCAAGTGTAAAGGCACGATGAAGAGCCAAGAAATCATGTATTCTTTTATTTTATCCTGTGCAAAAATAACTAGCTATATTCAATAGCTTTTTATCATACCTCGAAAAGCTTAAGATCTCTAAATTTAAAATAAGGTGAGTTGAGTTTTACAAAAGCAGAAACTTGAGACCAGCTCTTGAGCCCCATGAAACCAAGTTATTTCTTTTGAAGAAGTGTAACCAATCAAGCTGAGAATTTTTCTCTCTCTTCATTTTTGCATTACTTAGTTTGCATTTCTTAAAGCCTCCAAAATCTCTTCAGGAACATAAAAATGAATAAGACTCCTGTGATACACAAAGCACTGTATCTTCACTTTTTTCCCTGGAAGCCTGTATAAACTTGCTAAAGTGAGAAATACAGGACAAATTAGGTAATCGACTTTATTGTATACAATTCATCCTGTGGACCCCCCTCACCAGCCACTCTTCAGCCCTCCTGAGTCTGATAGGGACTTTTCAGACCCAACTCAGTCCATAAATCTTCTTTTCAAGGTTTGGATCCTAGCTCTGCATGCTCAGTGGAGCTCATTTAGAAAGTTGTTAAATCTACCCTTTCTTTAACGGCAAATAACATGTCCTCTGACTTCATTATCTCATACTTTTAAACACTCAAGTCCCTATCTGGTGATGCATCAAAGTGCAATACAAAGTGAGGCCACAAGAGCAAAGTTTTACATGGATTCTGCAGAGATTCTGAGAAGCACTAGTTAGTATAACTGACCAGCATAGACCGAAGTGCCATGTCTTGGAGAGTGTCTGAGAGAAACCAGTCTTCCTGTAGCTTCGCCAATGAGACAAAGGCACAAAGAAAAACATGCTGAATAATTTGACCAATATTCGTGGACCATATTTGTTTGAAAGTGTTCTCTTATAAAATAGAAAAGAATTCGCTTAATCATGAGTCAAGAATAATGAGAAGAGACATTAGGGCTTCACTTGTACTTATTCTTTCATATTGGCTGTTTTTAATACCTCTATTATATTTAAAGACTTTTTTAATACTGTATATATAAACTCCTTTATCACAGAGAAAATAAAGGAACAGGTCATTCTTTGGAGTTCAATTTTCAGGTGAAATAAACCAATGAGGTTATAAACTCCATTTCTCATTGTTTATGTTATAGATTTAAAGTAGCATAGCAATACATCTAAATGATTTTTGGTTGATGTATTAGAAATGACTTCAGTGATTGAATACTTCAGCTACTCTTTTACACTTCATTAATGTTAGCCATTTCTTATTTTGTTTTATGTCATGCAAAAATAGATTTAAGAAACATTCAATCCCAGTCAATTTGAAACTTTTTTAAAAAAGGAGTATAGTTTTCTAAAAATGTGATCTAATTAATGATTCTAATGTTTGGTGCTATTAATTATTACTTTACTGCCACCTATTCCTAGTTCCAAAATAACCTTTACACATTCAATTTGCAGCTGCTGAACTGATTTACTGTTAAGTCTTTATTATTATATCAACTCAACAGAAAAAAATAGAGCCACCTTAAATCGTTTTTTTGGGTTTTTTTTTTTTTTTTGGTATCAGGGATCAAATTCAGGACCTTGCGCTTTCGAGGCAGGAACAGTGCCACTGAGCTAAATCCCCAGCCCCACCTGAAATCTTTCTAAAGAAATTGCCAAGCCAATGAATTTGCCTTTAACAAATTACTTGAGATAGATTATTGTTATTGGCCACACTGAGAAATATATTCTTATAGTGGTGTTGAGAAATTTAAAAATAATTTTACCACCATTTATTTTGCTGGCAAAATCTATAATACTTATGATTCATTACACTTTCAATTTTAATGTTTTGGTTTTTTGCTCTGAAGGTTCTCCTATCACTGTATGTCTAGACTATCCCATCAAAATCTAACTGTGACATTAAACATTTCTCAATTACTGGAAACAAGAAGGCCAGATGGCTTCTGAGGTTAGGATAGGCTTATTCTGAGCAACTACGCAAACTTATTGTGGAACTACACTTTCTAAAGGTCATCACCATATAGTATCACAGAACATAAAAATTCCATTCAATTTGTCTTCCAAATCCTTCAGATCCAAGAATCTTATATATGTACGGAAAGAAAAACCAAAGAGATGAAAAACAATGACATACAATGTCAAGTTCCTAGTCAGCCTGCTAATTCTCATTTAGTTGACTCTCTCTTGGCACCAGCTGTAACCCAATTAAATTCAACAGTGCACAGGTGTTCACAGGAATGACTAACACAAAAGCATACTTCCCTTTAGGGCTCTTAAAAAATTAGAGTTCTTTAATTTCCATATACCTTCAAACCCAAAACCAAACAATAAAATATTGGAAAAAAGAAATTAGATAAAGCAGGGGAAAAACACAATCAGCATGAGCTATAACCCAATTAAGCTGAATAGCACTCAGGTGTTTGTGAGAGCACACTCACTTAAAATTTTGCCAACACAAATCTGCTTTCTCTAACACATCCTAAGATTGATGATGAATATCTATTTGTTTTAAGGTTGAGATGAGTTTCCTGAATTCAAGTTCTTAAAAGATTTAATTGCAAAGTATATTGTAGTGAAAATGAGTCATACTTTTATACAAATAGTTCAGTATTAAGACTTAATGTCTCTAAATACCAGTTTTAATTCACCAGTGGCATTTAAGGTAGGTTTTAATTTTTACTTACATTCTTACAAATTTTTGCTTGATGCAAAAAATACTGTTCAGGAAAATAATCCAATCATTTGAGGTATTTTCTTTAATTTTTATTAGTTAACTTCAAATAAAGACAAGATATTACAATGACCTAGTAGAATTGATATCTCTGTCACATGATGTAGATTTACAATGTCAAGGATATGGGTACCTAGACAAGGTAGTTAATTTACCTTAATGTGAACATTCGAGGGTGTCAGCCCTATCCATGCTTTAAATATGCTAAGCAGAATCAATTTTGTGATCATCATATTAGAAAATTTTACATTCTGTATTAATTCATTGGTTTGCAAAATGTGATCCCAAATTAACCGCAGATGTTACACCTGAGAACTTGTTAGAATTGCACACCTTCAGCCCTGTCTGAGACTTGATTTATCAAAAAGTCTAGGGTGGGGTCTAGCAATCTTTTTCTTCCTTTAAATAAACTTGCCATTTAAGTCTGATGCATTCTCAAGTTTGAGAAGTACTGATCTATTTCTGACTCTTAACATACTGCAAAGATGTAGCAAACACCCATTTATGCCAGGGTAACCTTCAGGGTGAATCATAACATATCAGATTATTACCTTCTTTTCCACCTCCATACACATGACTAAATATAAATGCATAATTCCTAATTTTTGAATTTTAACTACTAGTGAAGAAACTTTATTGAATCATATATAATAATTGTTTAATGAGGCAACTGTGTTAATATGACCATTAGTGGAAAAGTCAGAGATAAATACACAATTATTATTTTAAATATCAGGTATTCACAGTTACATAAATTGGTTATATTATTCTCAATAGTTTCAACTAAATTCTACAATTGATAGAAATTCTTGTGAAATTAATTCTAAGATTTAATACAATTTGAAGTTATTTCTTATGTCCTACTTCAAATACTAAATAAATAAATATTACCAATAAATAAAAGATAAAATACATTCAATCTGTGTAATATGTGTGTGTTGCATATTGCTAATTTGTTTGGGAACTTCTACTCAGGGAAAGGTATGTATTCATATTAGGTTAGTATTAGTTTTTTAATTGCAGGAAGGGAAATTTTAATGGAAATACCATATTGTTTTCAGTTCTAACCCTCCATATTTATGAGATAAATTTTAAAATATTTTTATCCTGAAAATGAAAATAAGGGAAATTTTGAAAAATTGATTGATAGAATAATTAGATAATATTTAATAAATTTAAAACTATGATGAGACATTACCTGTTTCTAATACTACAGTGTAATTGCCCTATTAAAGACCATATATTAATATATGCATTTACATATGCATACTAATTCTAGAAATTTCAAAAGCTAAAAGGTTAGCAAGAAACATTGAATGAAAATTATCCATTGAATTCAACAAAGGATCACACATTCTTCTCAGGCTCACATAGAACATCTCCTAAGGTAGATTAAAAATGCACTTAAGAAATTTAAGAGTATAAATTATATAATATATGCTTTCAGACACAGTGAAATTAAAGTAGAAACAAGCAGCAGAATGACAAGAAAATCTCCAAGTCCTGAAGATTAAACAATACACATATTTTTTTTGGTACTGAGGATCTAACTCAGGACTTTGCACTCGCAGGCAGGCAGGCACTGTGCCACTGAGCTAAATCCCCAGCCCTAAATAATACACTTCTAAATAACAAGTGGTTGAAAAGAGAAATCTTAAAGAATTTTCAAAGTGTTGTGAATTAGATGGAAATTAAAGTACAACTTATTCATAACTGTGGAGTGAAATGAAGCAGTGTTCATAGAGAAATTTCAGCACTGAATTCATATACTAGAAAAGAAGAAAAAATCTAAATTAATCTTCTAAATTACCACTTTAGGAAACTAGAAAAAGAACAAAATAAAGTCCTAGAAGAAAATCACCAGATCCAAAATCAGACTTTTGAAAGGATTAAAAAAAAAAAAAAAACAACTCTAGGCTGATGACAAAAAAAAGAAAAAGGATACAACGTACTGATGTAAAAAGTGAAACAGGACATCACTATCGACCCCTGGGATTTTGTGAATGATTTTATCCCCACACATTTGAGAATCTGAATATAATGGGCAATTACATCCTTGGAAAGCAAATGGCCAAAACTCAGTGGCAGTGTGGTATTGGCAAATGAAAAATCAAATACATAAATGGGCCAAAATATAGAACTCAGAAATAGACCCATATATAGTCAACCAAGCAGCACAGGCAATGTGGTGGAGTAAGATAATATTTTAACAAATCATTCTAGGACAACTGGACAATCATATAAAAAGGGGAGAGGATCTAAATCTTCACTCTTCATAAAAATTAACTGTATATTAATCATAGACCTTGATGGAAAATACAAAACTATACATTTCCTAGAAAATAACATAAAATAAAACCTACATGACATTGAGTACAGAAAGAAACTTTTAAAAGCAACACCAAAGTTACAATCAAGTTAAGAAACAATAAGTTTCTACTTTGCAAAAGACAATATGAAAAGAATGGGAAGAGAAACAAACCACAAGAAACTATTTGCAAATAAACACATGTTAAGGACTATTATTCAAAATATACAAAGAATTCTTAAAATTAAAAATAAAAGCAAACAACTCTTAATAAGATGAGATCTCAGTTGTTGATTCTTTGTTTTAGTTCACATGTGACTGAGGTTTGTTCATGAAGTCTTTTCCTACACCAATGTCTTCAAGAGTTCTACCTAACCTCTCTTCCAGCTGGTTTATTGTTACTTTTTTTTTTTTTT
>NW_004624757.1:19063486-19125933 GCF_000247695.1 Heterocephalus glaber | reverse complement strand
TACTCACCCATAAAGAATGAGAAGCTAGAGACATTTATAGCTAAATGGATGCACATTGAGGCCATACTTTTAAGTGAAATAAATAGGACACACATTTGTAAATACCAAATAGTTTCTCTAGTGTGAGAAACTGAAAGTATAAATGAGAATTAAAATATATAATACATAATGTGAAATAGGAAATAAAGGTCTAAAGGGGTAGGGGAAGGAGAAGTGGGAGCAGTAGGGGAAAGAAAAAAGGGAAAGGAATATTTATGAGATAAAAAAAAATGGAAACAAAATCTTTGTAAATAATGAGGAGTGGATGGGTTGAAGGTGGGCAGGGAAATGGGAAAAAAATAAGAACCAAGATATATCATGTAAAAGCACAAATTCCCAATGATGAATATCATCATATTGTATACCTAAGATGTACCAATAAACTTAATTAATTACAAAAGAATTATAAAAAGCAAACAAAAAATCACAAAAGAACAAATAACTCATCAGAAAATAGGCCAAAGACTTGAATACATAGAACACCAAAGATACATAGATTGCACATAAGCTTATGAAAACATGCTACACATCATATTTCATCATGGAGATTTAAATTAGAACAAGATACCCCTACATAATTATTTGAATGGCCCAAATCACTGATGACACAAAGTTCAAGTGAGGATATGGAGCAACAGAAATTCTCATTCATTCATGGTGGAAGTACAAAATAAAATTTTGATAGTTTGTTTCTTACAAGCTTAGATTTTTCTTTATATTTTCCATATGACCCACCAATTGTATTCCTTCATATTTATCCAAATAAATTGAAACTTTATGTCTACTCAAATAATGGTGCAATTCTTAAAACATCTTTCAAATATCTATGCATGGTCACAATTTCATAATTCAATCACTTGGTATTTATATATTTATATATATTATATATAAACATATATATTTATATTTATATGTCTACTTCCATGCTCATAAAATTAGGTCAATAAAAATTTTAATAAGAGCTAGATGCAGTAGTGTGCATATGTAGTTCCAGCTATTTGGAAGGCTGAGGCATGTGAATTGCTTGAGCTCGGGAGTTTGAGATCAGTCTGGACAACCTAGTGAAAAACTGTTTCAAAAAGAATTTTTTTTCCTAACAAAGGAGATGTCTGATTCAGGTGTTATAATTTTTATTTTTAAATGTCAAATTTATAAAATGAAACATGTAGTACTTTAATCAAATTAAGTACAAAATCAAATACTATAGTCCTCAAAAAATAGACAATGTTTCAAACATATTGTCTTTTATACATGATAACAAAAGCAAGAAACAGTTAAATGTTTGGGCAAAAAGTCTGTGTTATATCAAAGAAGTGAACATTGTACAACCTGGGAAAAACTGAAGAAGTGCATGTGCAAGAACGTGCTGAATTACATAAGTGTAATTCTAATGTAACACACCAGACTACGAAGGGTACATTTTATGTCAATTAAGATCTATAATCTTCAGAACAGTTGAAGTTACTACACGGTGACAGAAATCAGTTGTTACCTCTGGGGAATGGATATTAATGAGAAAGAACTAAGGGGATTTTACAGAGTCCAGGGAATTTTCTACATCTTGATCTGGGTGGTGGTTACAGAGATGTTATATACATAAAAATGAATAAATGTGATGCTTTTGAAGTATACGTTTTATTTCTGTAAGTTATGCTCTTTATGTTGTTTTTTATTGTTTTATAAATAATACCTCAAAATAAGCATACACTTAATGCACCTGTGACCAGAATTTCAATAGTTTGATTAGGACAGCATAAGAAGAAAAATGTCAAAATACTTTTTGTCTTCTAGAAGATTAATTGTATAAAATAGATTTGTTAAAGTGCACATGATTCGATAAATCTTAATACAACCATATTATGAACTATTCTGAAGTTACTTAAATGAAAAGCTTCTCTTGCTTGATGGAGTCAGCCTGAAGGCATGGGAAATTATGCTGACTCTGGGGCCAGGCAGCTTGAGTGTAAAATGTGACATTTCCACCACTGGTCATACAGATTTTGGCAAATTACTTAATCTGTGTCTCATTTCCTCAGCTGTAAAATAAATTTAATATTTACTTTGTAACATGGTTTTCATGAATAAATAATGCAATATGTGAAAGCATTTAGAATATTATCTGGAACAAAAGAAGTACTCTATATTTCCATTCTGTCCATGACAAGTGGTTAACTGAAGGGAAAAAGTACAATGCAATGTATATGTCATGAACGCATTTATAAAAAAAATGCAAATAAATAATTAATTTAATTTGAAACTTTCTGGAAGGACAATCATCTGAAATAACAAAAGATGAAGAATAATCAAGGTATAGGTCTAATCTCAAGTCTAATCTCAAGAATTAGAGATATTTCCCATATGAAACCTTCCTAACAATTTTGAGGTGTTGCTTGGGAGAAGTAAAAATTATTTCTCCTAATATAGCTCTGTTCTATTCAAATTTAAAAAATCATGATTTATATTTTTAAAAACAATAATATATTAATATATATAAATTATACATTATATGTATGAGATATATTTGTATTATGTTAAATATTACTGCATAAAATATATAATAAAGATAATATATAAAAGATTTTTAAATAAAACACTAATGCAATAAAGGAGTAATATAATTGCAGTTCAATTATATATTATCTTCAAGGTCAATTATATATTATTGTAATGTTCTTTCTACTTGAGAAAAGATATTGTCTCTTTTCATATGGCAAGGTAATTGTAATATCAAAGTAATATATTCTCACTTTATTGGAATTGTTTTCAGTTTTGCAACTAACATTTTCTCAATTTTACAAAGAAAAATAAAAAATCCTGTACTCTTCTATATCATATCATTTTTCTACATTTTAGATATCTTATTTCTCTTTTATTTCCTTTCATCCGTATTACTCCAAATATGCAATCCTTAGAGCATCTGAGAGATGGAGAGCCCCCAGCAGTCATCCCAAAGGCAATAAATCAGGAAATGAAGCCCTCATGAAAACCAAACTAACAAAAAATCAGTAAAAAGAAGGAGGGCAGCATGCAACTCAGAATTCAATATTTACTTCACCTACTATATTTTTCTCCACAAACTATGAATACTTAAAATGATATTTATTATCCATGTCTTCAAATCATTCTATAACTATTGCAGTCCTTTACAAAGACCAACAACATAGGAGCTAGTTAGAAAATGTTTCTGTGAGAGATAGAATGTAGCTTATGGTGCTGAAAAAAATACATATTCCTGCAGCTAGGTAAGAGACTAAGAGTGAGGACAAAATCTGTCTGAGGATCTTTTATAAAAAATTGTATGGGCTAGAAAAGGGGTAAAAGTGTAAAGAAAAGATATATTTTAATTCTTTTTGAGACAACCAATTATAGCTCACTTCAGCCATTAGCTTCTCATTCATTCGAGAAGTACTTACTGAGTTTCTTCTACATCCCATTTTGTCAAAGAATGCAAGTAAATTTTTCATTTATCAATTAAAAAATGTAAAATATCTCCTATTCAATAACTTTAAATTTGTACAAATATGTTGCAAGAAATTTTTATTTATGATGTTATAAAGGAAAGGTGTGCAATTAAGAAAAATCATGTTTATTTATCATCTGGCAAAATGTATATAATAGTATATATCTTTAGGGAATATTTTTTAAAAAATTTAATCAAACTATTAATAAATATAGTGCCATTTTCATCTGGCAAGAAAACTGACTGATTCTAGAACTCTGCTCCTGAAAACAAATTACATAGCAATACACATTCTTCCCTCACTGGTCTTTTCTGTTTGGAGATTTCTATATTGTTTACTTTGAAGGTGTAACTCTTTCAAAATACGAGTGATAAACAAATATTTTAATGTATGAACTCTCCTCAACTTTTGTAAATTTATTACACCCTGGCAGCCTATATCTGTTCAGTTAAGTCTTAAATGGGTGACTAGATGGCAGGTATAGATGTGTTTCTGAAAGGAAAATGAAGAATATGGCAAGTATTGAATGAATCAGACAAAATTATTTTCATCAATGTGTGTACAGGCCTTGGCGAAGTAATAAGAGTTAGTGGAGGATTGACTACAGGTACATTGAGAAATAAGCAGGATTTTTTTAGGAAAAAGTTGGCATTCAGGGTAGGAGTTGATGAGGGGTCTTTTGAACAGAGAATGTCACATTGGTATTTTTAGAAAATGAAATAACAATTTACCATCAGCTGAGTGTTTAAAAGAGGGAGTTGGTAATGATTGATATCGAGATGGAAGGAGGATCTAGAGTATATCGAAATACCTTGAGAAGGATGAGGGATGGGATTAAAGCAAAAGTGTGAGAAGAAATGAATGAAGAAAAGTCTTTTGGAAGTCAAGACCTAAGGAATTTCACGTCTGCCTCCTTTGGAGAGAGAATATTCAAGGATAATGTGGAAGCTAAAGAAGCAACAGGAAAACAGAGCGACAAGGATAACCTCAGGGCTCAATATGTCCACATTAAATTCAAACAGTCTTAACAGAGTTGGAATTTTTAAGTATATCTAGTCTCAATGTATTTCAGATTCCTTTCTCTTTTCCCTTGTATAAGCACAAATCTCACCAATTTATTCAGTCTCTTCAGTACTAATATTTATTTGAACTCTATCATGAGTTAGGCAAACACTAGGCCCTAGAAATACAATGATTATAAAACATAACATTTGATTCAACGGAGTTGATACTCTACTGGGAGAAGGTGAAATATCAGTGGTTAATTATACAATAGTAAGGGCTCTTATAGAAGTCTACAAAAATTGCTATGAGAATTGAGAGAATAATGATTTTGAAAACAATATTCACTTTGCAACTTTGCTTTTCTAAGTCTCATATTTCAGTTCTATATATTACAGGAAAGAAAAGAATATATAAAATGTATATGAATATCTTACATGATTTATATTGTATTTCATTTATTTCATTTAATGGTCCAGGTAATACTGAAATATAAAAAGGCCAGGAAAACAATTATATATATATATAAAACAATATCCATTTTACAAAAACTTCTGGAAGCCTTTGCATTCTTTTACGTATTCTCAAAAATCGGTAGGCTATTCAGTTTAAATCTAACGTGTTGCTAAAAACCCCCAATACAGATATTTTAAGAAAATGTGGATTTATCTGTCTGCAATATAATTTGTTCCCCAAAACTCAGTTACATATTTATACATTTCGAGGCATTTAATATATTTGTCTCTTTAGGACAATAAACAATATTATTTTACAAATTTTGATGTATCTTCTTAAATGTTCATTAATAGACCATTTTTTGAATGTTTTACTCATTTTACAATTATGTATCTCCTTATGTAGATTACAGGTAATTAAGCTCTAAAGAAACCAACCTTTAAAAATATTATATTTGAAAATTATTTCAAGCTTTCAGAAAAACTGCAAAACATAGAGGGAAAAATCACATAATTTTATCCAAATTCACATATTGTTAACATTTGTCCATTTGTCTCATTTGTCTCTCAATCTCCATGTGTCTATTTTTTTCTGAAACATTTTGAAGTTAATTGCATGCAACAGACTTATTCAGCCCAAAATATTAATGCTTCTTTAGTAAGTATTTCCAAACAATATCCTCTTGCGTATTCATAGTTTCATTACCAGCTTCAATTAATTTAAAATGGAAATAATATTTGGATTTAAACTACCATTCATTGTCACCTTTTGTAAATGGCCTTAATATTGTCTTATATAGCATCATTGTTGTTTTACTTCTTACATGCAGAATCCAGTCCAATGTTATACATTCTATTTGGTTACCATGCTTTTTTTTAATTGTAAAACCACATAATTTTATTTGTAGATTTTTCAGAGAAACTGATTAATACCCAGATTTAACAATTATCAAATTTCTGGTTTTGGTTTTTCGTTTAGTTTTGTTTTTTCAGACAAGATCGTCCTTGTCTTCAGGCTGGCCTTGAACGCACAGTGATTCTTCTGCTTCAGCCTCCCAAGTGCTGGAATTACAGGTGTATGCAACCACTCCCAGCACTAAATTTCTATTTTTTTAAGTTTTTATTTTTATTTGTATATGTTTGAGGAGATAATGATTGTATTCATCCAGAGGAACTGGCACATGAACATAACACATCTTAATCATTTTTTTCACTCCCCTTCCCCTCCTTTAAATCTGGAATTTTTCCTCAACTTTTCTTTTTCTTTCATGACATTAACATTATTGAAGAAGACAGGTTTTGTACACTTTTTAAAATTTTTCTTAATAGAATGGCCCACATTTTGAGTCTGATGTTTCCTCAGTATTAAATGCAGATTAAATAACCATGGGCAGACTTGTTCATAAGGGATGCTTGGATTTTTCCTGGTCACCTGCAGAGGCAAAGTTCACCCACCCTCATTAAGGAGCACTTGGTTAGGTGCTGTCTAGTTTGCCCAGTCTAGAGTTATTATTTTTTCTTTTGTAGCATATTGCAATTCACAGGACTATAAACTAACATCCTGCTCTCTATCAGATATTACCCTAGATTTAACATTTGTTGACAATCCTTGCCCTCAACTAGTCTTTATTATGGTGGATGCAAAATTGTTTTTAAACTCTAGTACTATCTATCTTCACATTTATCAACTACAAAGGAGAAACCTCTTTTTGTCTACATTTATATATTTGTTAAATTATCTAATTGCAATTTCTTAAGTACTAATAAATACTCATAAATTCTGTTCCTTAATAATTTATTATTCATTACTATAATTATTGAAAGTTAAATTACCTCATATTTTACCTTTGAGGGTTATTTTATGATGTCTTCTGTATCCTTTTGATAAATGACCCTCACTGTACTTAACTCAATTTATTTTCTTTCATTAAAAGATTCTCCAAGCCCATCGTGGATTCTTACTGCCCAGTTGCGTAAGCAGCCATTTTTTGAAAGAGCCCAGGTTTACTGAATGGAGCATGACAGTGAAATAAGGCCTGGGATCTGGACCTTGAATGTGCTCATTGGTACAGAGAGTTGGAGCTTGGACATCAACTCACCAGAAGGGTACAGAGTGAACATGCACATGTTCATTTCTAAATAAACAAATATAGCACATAGATGTAAAAAATCATTTATTCGTGCTGATAGTTTTATCTCATAGGCCCCTCCCTGCATTCCCACATTCTATGTTTCTCCTTCTGAAAAAAAGATACAAAGCATTTCTGAAACCCCTCGACAGGGGCAGCTCATCCTCCTAATACCCAAAAGGAAATAGGAGCATACAGTGAACTCCAAAGTCATAAAAAGTTACTGGAAAAAACATGTTTTACTTATCAAGTATTTCACTAAGTAAACTGATAGATAATGCACAACTTGTCACAACTGAAGGAATCAGCATGAAATAAAACAGACTTCACTGGATTAGCATTCTACCAGGCAGAGAATGTAATCGAGGAATTCAGGAATCAAAGCTCAAAACACCAAAATTTAAACACACCATTTCTCAAACTTCTGTAACAGAGTTAACACATTCTGCTAGTGATATTTTCTAGTTCTAAGTAGTGTGGAGTCTCATGGATTAAAGCACACTGGCAATCTCATGTTACACAATTTCTTCCAAAGACTAAAGAATAAACCTCTTCCGCTCCCGTTCAGCACTATACAATTTTCTACCACAGGACCTCCGGCTAAGTTCTTCTCCCAAGAGATTTTAAAAAGACATAGGACAAGATGGAGCATAAAGAGGTCATAAAAAGCTTAAGAAATATTTGAAATTCACAACATAAGAGCTAGTTGTGTCTTTCCCCTGAAGGAAGTACATTTTTACAGAATCATATTTTATAAGTGCAAACCTACTTGGTAGTAGAACTAAACTATCATGAATCTTTAAAGTTGTATATTCCCAAATTAATTAGCCTTTTTTTGGCTTTGTTTTGATTTTTCTAGACAGAGTCTCACCTTGTAGTGCAGGCTGGCCTGAACTCACTATGCAGCCCAGGCTGGCCTTGGACTCATGGCTTCCTGCCTCAACCTCCCAAGTGTTGGGATTACAGGCATAAGCCATCACTCCCAGAAAATCAGCCTTTTAAAAAGGTAACTATAGAGCATACAGTCTACACAATCATGAAATTAACAATAAATAATCTTTTACCAACTTTAAGGAACTACATGGACTACAGTACAATTAGTAGTAATGGTTGAAAAATTACTGATTAATTGGAAACTATGAGAGAATTTTGACCTAGATAATGCATTGCTTAATTTCAAGGTTTTGTCTCATTGATAGCTACTTTTTGATCTGTTCATTAAATTAAGCTTTAAACATTATGTACTGATAGGCTACTTTGTGGGAAATAAGCTGTAAAGATAAATTTAAAGAACTTTACAGAAATTAAAACCCAGAGTTATAATTTTAGAGACAAAGATAACAAGGAATGGTTCAAACATTGAAAAAATGAGGAATTCTTCATTTAGCTTTGTTTGCTAACAGCCACCCCCAAACTTCAGTGGCTTACATTAGCAACTATTTCTCTGATAATGTCTGCTGTGCCTCTGGTGCACATGATGTCTTGTTTCATCATCTAGAGAGAGAAAGCACTCCTCTTTGGGATATTCCATCTTCAAGACAGAGAAAGAACAAAAGAACTGAAATAACCTGGCCCCTTATGTTTTCTGCTGAAATGTGGTGAAATGAATCATATCTGCTCACATTACAGTGGTTGAATTGGTTTAAAAAGCCAACTCAAAATTGAGGGGAGTGGAATGAAAATTCTATTTATAAACACACAATGTCCTCACAATGAATATGAGAGCTCTCCTGTGAGAAGGAGGATCACTGGTAACAGCGATTCCATGTTTTCCTATCATGGCAAAGTTTAGGAGATACTGCATCTTCATCAGAGGTGCCTCTTCATGCTTTCTTTTCATTTAAGAATTAGTTGCTTCAACATTTGTATTGTTATGCTGATGATGTAGCCAGATGGATCTACCCACAGAGTAAACTCATTGTTCTAAAAAAAAGGAGGGATCAATTTTGCAGTTTGGGGGAAAAAAGTCTGTGATTTTCACTGTCATTCTTTTTCTTTCCCCTTCAAGCATCAGACTGAGAAGTAAATAAATCACTAACACAAACATATTGAAATATTTAATTATAAATACTGCTATAATATTGTATGATGATTCTGAATCCAGAAAGGACAAAGTCAATTAATGAAGTAGATAAGTCAATAAAGCATAATGAGAGGTTGATCTTAAAACATCTTATGGGTTTTAAAAGGAAGAGAAACAACTCAAATGTATGTTTTTATACAGAAGAAGAATGTGTAAAACTGCCAAGAATTCTAGAAGCAATGTTACACTTGTAAAGGCAAATAGAAAGGAAAAAATAAGCTACACATTTAACACGTCTGTTGTTTTGAACGTTATAGTCTTCCTGCTGTTATATTTGCTAAAGGGTATACAGAACTATTATTAAGTAGCATCCAAAAATCATGGCACAGACCAAATGGAGCATGTTACTGTGAGTAAATATTTGAGAACATTGAATTTAATATTAGTTACTGTTGAACAACCTCAGTGTAAGTTATGGATCTGAACACATGTTTGTCATAATGATTCAGTTATTTTATCTAACTTCCCAGGGAAAAAAATAGAAGTGAATGGCAATAATGAGAAAACATGTTTCACACCAAGTAAGAAATTATTTTCTTAAAAATTCATCCACACATGGAAAAAACATTATTATCATTTTTAACAAACATCCACACAAGAAAATTGCACATATATTTTTCTGAAAGTATTTTAAACTTGTCAGACTTTTCTTTTCTTTCTTTTTTTTTTTTTTTTGGTACTAGGGATTGAACTCAGGACCTTTTTCTTGCAAGGCAGGCAGTGGAACCACTGAGCTAAATCTCTGTCCCCTACCAGACCTTTCTTTAGAATATCTTTCATATGCAGGTCTTTTTATAAAGTAATCACAACAATTTCAGGAGCAACTTCCAAGTAATCCTTCAAAAGTGAATAGGTGAATAGGGCTGGGATTTAGCTCAGAGGTGCCTTGCAAGCTCAAGGTCCTGAGTTTGATCCCCAATACTGAAAAAAAAAAAAGAAGTAAAAGTGAATAGATGAGAAAGATGGGAACAGTATGATTCGAGGACGTCTAACACATGAGGAATTCAATAACCAAAAGATGAACACGGGGTGGTACTGAGAAAAAAAAGTCACTGGTGGAGAAGATATAGATGTAACTCCATGACATGATAACAAGAGTGACCATGATTTTCTTTAAGACAAAATTGTACAGTGCCAAAATTATGACTCAGCCAAAACTTCTCCCAGTAAAAGAAGAAAGCAAACATGCAAAGGGAAGAAGAGATTCCAGAAAAGGAATACAGAGAGAATCATCCATCTCAAGATCTAACTAAAACAACAAATTCACACAAGGAAAGACAAAGAGATAAAGCTCTACATAAGGATATATATATATATTATATATATATATATATATAAGATATATGTATAATATATATTTTACATAAATCACTTACACCGGTCCCACTTCCAAGAGGGACTCACCCCGGGCCAAGCATTGTGCTGTACAATGAATGCTCATGCCTAAAGTATAGACCTTCAGGTTCAAAAATTAACTCTATTTGTATGTTTTCCTCTCCAATTGCCCTACTCTGCTTCCATCAAAAAGTGGAATACACAATGTTACGTACACTCGGTACTCATTCTAGAAATGATTTTTGGATTAATTGACCAGGAAAAGAATTAATGGCTTAAAAAAAATGTATTAAATAATTAATATTCCTTTATGAATTACTAAGTGGGAAATTTGTTATATATATATATATATAAAACTTTGATTTCAGCTATACACCGCCTAATTAATACAGTATTAAAATGACACTTAAAGTTTATATTCTAGATGGCAAATAAAAATTTGCAGATCACTTCCTGATGTGTTTGATTAAATGTACACACTGTTAGAAAATTACCAAGGTTAAACACAATAAAATGGATGTAGTGAGAAAACAAGATCAAAATCTAGTCCTTAGTAACCCAATAATATCTGACCTGTAGCAAGTTAACCTCTTACCCTGGCTCTTCTTTCATTAATATTTTGAAAAATATTTATGGAGAACTCAGTGAGTTTTGTATATTAATGAAGCAATAAACAAAGCAATCTTTTTGTTTTTGGGAACTTATTAGTCCACTGAGTCCAAAAATGAGCAAGTATGTGTTAAATATGTGTGTGTGCATGCATGGATGTATTTATTGTTCATTTCTGGTCAGTCTGTTGAATGCTACAATAATATTTCACCAGTATCCCAACAATACACACATAGAAATACACTGAAGGACTCTTCTAACCAACCAAAATGCTAATATCCTATAAAGTTGGTGTATCATAAACATAAATGCAATATTACCTAAATTTGCCTCAGATACTAGCCTTATGAATACATTTTGATGGTAGTAAAGTACATTATTTAATATCTTATCTGCCATATGTCTCCTACATTGTAGATATCAGATTAACTTCAC
Organism: Heterocephalus glaber; assembly: GCF_000247695.1. The sequence continues at coordinate 19,114,385 of NW_004624757.1, read as the reverse complement.
AGTGGCTTTGTAAGATTGAGTTATAATAATGGTCGTCTCTATCTGTTTCTATAATCTCAATTCTAAAGAAGGAGCAAAGAGGAACTATCAGGGGAAAAATCTCAAAGTTAATGGTGCTAGTTGAGATAATTTAACCTTATAATCTGATACCTTTAAACTTAGACCAAATTCATAACTTTATGATAAATATCTTCAAATTTTGGGGGAAATGTAATGAATAATAAGAAATAATTAATCCTTTGACAGCAGACAGATAATCACAGGTTAATAACCTGAATTATGAATTCTCTTACTAGGAGAAGAGCTAATAAAACATTTAGAGACATTAACTCAGCAACTTCTGTTAAAAATCTTTCTAGACTAAGTTTAACACTGAATTCTTCATACAAAATCATACAGTTAGGAGCATGTTAGATGAAATAATTAATGTGCATTTATTAGAAGTGCTCAGTATACCAATCCCAGAAACACGAATACACTGAGCAGTAGCTAACCACTGGGAAGCATGCATTTGATTACTACATAATAAAATTAAGCAGTACCACAATACATTTTACTTAAGGTACTGAAACTTTAAAATTAATGTGAATTTTCATGAAAATATTTCATCAATTTAATTTAAAATATGTATAGAAGAGTTTTTAATACTTGAAGTAAAATTGAGGCTAACCTCATTTCAAATGGAAGAAAATTAGCTGCTAAACTGTACTATTTAAAATAAGGTTAAAGGATAGATTATAGTGAATTTATGTAAAGATTTCATAGTTATAGCCGTGTTGAACTGGACTGCAGTATTCAACATCTCTGCAGGAATATTCGGTTCTTGCAAGTTCTTGTAATAATATAATCTTTTTTAAAAGGTCATGTGTACCCTGGAATCTATGAAGTTAAATTATGTCAGTATGCTACCAGAATTAGCTGAGATATCAAGGAGACTGTAAAGTGTAATCAATACAATAGATGAAAGAACAAAACAACGCACCATGGTTAGAATCTCATCTGTGATAGTTCTGTCTTCATTCAGACTCACATGAATCTCAAACTAAATAGTCATTTATTTCTAAGTTAAAAAGGTAAAAACATTTTTATGACCTAAAAATATTCTTTTTAAACTTAATATCTCAATAAGATTTTAATCTAAGAATAATCTGTTTAACAGACTTACAGAATCCTTTAACCAAAGAATATGATGTAAATATTTGTCAAAGTTGTTCTCTAAAAGCTCATTAGAGATGAGCTCTAATGATACTTAGATACTTAGGGTATCTAAGCATCTCAGACATGCTGTGTGTTATATTTATATAGTTTTACTTACTAGAGATACAAGGATAAAGGGAGAAAATAGAGGACGCTCTAATAGGAGTAGCTGCCTTCTCCTGTGTTCGGTTCATTCCATTACCAGTCTTTTTAGTTACTGGATCAGCTGTTTCACTAGCTTTTTTCCTCAGTTATTTTTGGCATCTGCATATTTTATGTCCTCTTCCTCACTGTATATATATTTATATAATATATTATATATGATTATATATGATATATATCACACATATCCTGTATGCTTCAATTAATCTCTACTACTTCTATTTTTAATTCATTTTAGCAAAAATGCATAGAAAGTCACTCTGCTAGAAGTAAACTATAGGTACCATCTTCAGTGATTTTACTGACTTCTAACTCAACAGCATTATACTAGAATATGTCTTGAATATGGAAGAAATGTTTTATCGGTCTTGGCTTCTGGAGGAAATGAATCCAGAAGTAAACATTTGTAGAGAAAGTAAAAGAGTTTCTTGTGATCAGTAAAGGGAGAGCATATGAAGCAATTGAAGATCTCTCAAGAGCCTAAGGCAGCAATCAAGGATTACTATGATCAAGGTCTGCAGTCATGCTTGGATTATTTTCTTAAATGATATGCATAACAAGCTCTTTCAGGCATACACACTGTATTCAGTACGCAGCACATGCAAATAACTAAACACAACATAAGACAAAATTAAATGAGAAGTAGAGTAGGTGAAGAATATGACAAAGGAAATAATTAGTTCTAACTGTTGAAAGAAAAATGAGTTGAGTTTTTATTACCGAAAGTTTCATAGAGAGTTACATTTGAGCTGAGTCTTGGAGAATCTGTCAGATTTTACCTAAAAATAGAAAGAAGAGAAGAGGAAAATGCACTCACTGAGTACCTTTAGAGGTCAGCCTAGATCCTACTCCCTGCACAAACTCTTGGAGCAGTCATACAGACTCATGTAGCCGTTACAACTGTTAAACTACAATTCAGGAATATTAATTAGCATTAAGTTAAACTGTGAGTAATAGAAATATAAAATAACTAGAACTTTATAAAATACAGTTCTCACACACACACACACACACACAGTAGTAAGGCAGCTGTGCTAAAAAATGTTGAAACATCTGGATTCAGAGACCCTAACTTTTTCCAATGACTGGGTGAATCCCTTGTCTTCATTGTTTAAAATAACAGTCACCACATCTGGACACAGGACAACAGGATGGAGAGAAGAACAAATAACATAGACTATCAATATCTTCAGAGTTCTTCTGGCCTCAATACCTCCACTCACATGAATACTCTTGGTTCCACCGAAATCGCTATTCTGCTTGTCTGTAGGTTCAGGTTAAACATGTATTGCTACAGAAAATGGAAAAATTCTTCCTGGAGAATAGCTACCCTTTTTTCAATAGTATGTTTCTGGATTTTCAGTCTAGAATTTTCAAGGCATTCACTCTCTAACTGCACCTGCATTAGGTTACTTCCCTGCAGTCACACTGGACTTCTTGCTGTTACTCGATAAGTCCTCTCCTCCCTGCATGAATTTCTCTTTCCTCAGATATTCCTTTCACTTCTTCACTCAGCAGATCATCACTCAAAGTGTTTTCCCTCTGAAGAATTGTAAAATAACCTCAATGTCCTTGCTTTATTTTTCTTTGTACTATTTTAACCATCTCATGTAAGGCATATATTAATTTAATTATTTATACTGTGCTTCCCACCACTATAATGTTCACAACAGTAGCAAATTTGTTTAGACCCAGAAAGATTCATGGTTAGGTGCTCAATAAATATTTGTTTAAATAATATTAAACAAATGCTTGTCTTCACTCTAAAAATATTTCAGGTTCCCAAACCAAATTAATTCATGCTTGCATGGACATCCCTCTTATCTGTTAATAATGTTCCTTATTCTGTATTTACTATTTCTATTAATAAACCCTCCAGTTTCTCAATATCAATGAAAATATTGACTGTCCTATCTCTGTCATACTGTATACCATTTATTTTCCAAGTCTTGCCCGTGCTTAATCCACAATATTTCCTCAGTCTATTAATTTTATCCAACCCCATTACTGTTAGGTCAGTTAAGATTCCAATAATTTCCAACTCTGCAGTAGCTGTTTTGTCCAAAACAATTAACTAAATTAAAATATTAATATCTGGTGTTGCTTGTTCTAATTTCTTATGCCTCTGGTCCACTTTTCCCTATTGCTTATGCAATTGTCTTCATAAACTAAAATTCATATCGGGTCACTTTCCTTGTTATTTGTGGTAAACTAAATGATAATGAAAATTTCTTAAACCTTTAAAATCATTCAGTATGTTATAATCAGTATGCTTTTTGAAATTAAGGACTGACAACATATAAGGAATTTTCTTAAACTGATAAAATGAATATATAAAATAATCAGTTTTGGCTTGTATCTGCTAACCTCCCAGTAAAGGCCATTTCCTTCTCCTCCTTCTTTATGATATGATTTGGTTTCATCCGTCTAGATATTACTCTTCAGCACTTTGTCTAACTGCTTGTGAAAGTTGAAACGTCTCATCAAATCTAATTCTAGTTTTCATATAAATTAATTCAGATAGCTACATTGTCTAAATCAGCCTTCCTAATATATTCAAAATTCCTAGCTTTTCTTTCTTCATTTTATTAGGATTCTTAGACACAGATAATAGAAAACTAGCTCAATGTAGCTTTCAATAGATAGTATTTTGTTGGTTGTTATAAATGAGGTGTCAAATAGAAAAAACTAAAGATGGGGTGTTATGTTAGGCTGGAAATGCTCAACACATGTTAGGTTCTTATACTTTTTTTTTTTTTTTTTTGGTTTTGGTGAATTGCTTGCAAAATAGTTAACTCCTTGTTCAATATTCTAATTCTTATTAGATAACAATCATATTTGTTATTATTAATGTGAGGCTTAAGTTATTTGGCCTAAGAAATATTTTATCCATTAGAGATCAGAATGGTTCTTAGTGCTGATCATCATGTAGGAAATTATATGACTATTGTATCACCATTCTACTGTGTGGATATGCTGCCTTTTGAAAACGAAACTGTTCTAAGCCCATTGCACAAAGAGCAAAGCTATTAAAATAAAAGTATGGGTTTTCATGGAAAAATCTCTATTAATCAGGTATATAAATTGTTATGCTGCTGTTATAAGTCATATAAATTTGCCTTGATGTTTCTTCCATTTTTAGCCACTTTTTAATCTCTTGCAATCAATCCTTAGAAATTTACTATACAAATGTTACTCAATGCCCTATTGGTTGAGCTTTGACCACTGGAACATCCCTGTTTCCTACTTCATTTGACACAGTCAACAGACTATTGAAATCACTTACATCATGGCAAATTGATAATTGCATTGGAACATATTGGAGGGCTTACAGAAGAATGTGCTTTAGATGAAAGCACTTGAAAGTACTTGGAAGCAAACATGGACTAATGGATATTTTCTCTATAAAACTGAGGCTTCCTGCACCATCCTTACAGTTAAAATGTAGCTCATATGAACATGCAAGATTACTAGACTGAGATGAAGAATAAACTGACAGAGAAAACTAGTGAAACTTAATTTAATTAAAATAACCATTCTACATGGTAATCACTAAATATAAATATTGAATGAATAAATTAAAGGCATAATTAAACAATTGAAACAGTACAAGAAATTAACTCATTAAGAAGGTATAATAAATGTAGGTTAATGTAAAAGTTAATTTGGAATATTCTTATGAACACTTGAAAGGATTTTTTTTTTATTAGTACATAATATTTACATTTCTTGTGTGGAGCTGGTACATGTTCATAATACATATTAATTAATTTTGTCATCCTTTTTTGAAACAATGAGACATATCTAAGATGATTAACAGGGAAAACCCCCAAATATTTCATTTAAAATATTTAATAAAAACATAATTTGATGTTGGCATAACACTTAATCATAGCATATAAAAATATTCATTTATTTTTAAGTGAATACTTTTGTATGTTAAAATATGCTTTATGCCTCTACCAACCAATAATTAGCACTCAAAAGAATTTTGAACCAAAACAGAAACAAAATTGTTTTAAATGTTCATAAGAATATTAAGCAGAAATTTATTCTAAATTACCTTTTACATTAGTTCATCTCAACACTGAAAAAAAAGAGATAGAGAGGGGAGAAATACTCAAATCATTAATCTTATTTTTCTCTAGAAACCTTATAAAAAAATTAGGATTATTTCACCTAAGAAATATTAGCATGAGGCTGGTAGTTTAGTGGGCTCCCAGCTGTATTTTTTTACATATATATACATGTAGAAAAAAGTACATGAAGAAAACTTAATATTTTGTATTACGGATGTGTGGCTCTAAACTTCATCAAGAAAAGCAACAAGAACAACAAAACTACTGTAAATGGTGTCATAAAGTAAATATTCTCTCTATGCTCTGAATTTCTTTCCTTCATAAACTCAAGGAATGAAACAACCAGAGAAAAATGTTGCCTCAAGCTCATTTAAACTAGTGAGTACCATGACAAGCACCTTCAATTCCTATTAAAATCAAGCTGGAGGGGCCGGAGGATTTAGCTCAGTGGCGCTGCAACTGCCTTGTAAATGAAAGGTCCAGAGTTCAATCCCCAGTACCAAAAAAAAAAAAAAAAGCTGGAGTACAAATCAATACAGGCATGTTACACCCATGCCATGTTACAAGCCCCTCAGAAGTCTGTGGATTTGAACACTTTGGCACTTTTACTCTTCAGATTTATTTAATTTCACAAATATTTTATTTTTGAATCATGTTTGAATTATCCCTATATATATCAAGTTTGAAATTTAATTTCTTATATTCTCTATCAAAAAATATTTTAATGTTGTTGAAATCAACCATTGTAACACCATTAATAGTGTAGCCTATTATGTGCACAATTCCATGAAATATAAAAGTGACAATAACATTAACAGCCTTGAATTTACAAAGCAATTTATACTTCTACATTTATTAATATTCTTAATATTTTTCACCATCCTAAATCTGACCTAATGCTTATGCATTTGTTGATATTTACACCCTTCATGCTCCACAATCAAATTCTGCATTTGCAAAAATGTTCAAATTGATATACAGTAAATGTGAAAATAAACAACTTAGTTTTTCTTCACTATATAAAAATAGCCACAGATGCTAACAGCATGACACTTTCCTCTGATAATTATTGTTTCTTATTGTTGTTTATATGTTAATCTTTCCTGATTGTGCCAGAAAAAGCATGACACTATAAAAGAAATACTTTAGCATCTGTGTGTCAGATAATTTAAAGATTTGCAAAAATAAAGAATTTATATGAGTATTATGTTTGCATGCAGAGGAGTTTCAGGGTTATAGTATAACCAACTTCTAAGTAGGTGATTTTGTTGTATAATTTTTCCTTAAATTTGCAGTATAATAGAAAAATATCAGAATATTTAAGACAGATGCATACTGATAGATGTAGATTTAAATTTCATTTGAAAGTTTATTTTAATAGAGAAGTGATACAACTTTCAGTGACTAGAGCTCACATGGGAATCAAAATAAACAAAAATAACACTATAAATTTATATTTCAAACATTGAACTCATAATTTCTAGTTTCCAATTTGGCATGTAAGTAATCTGGAAGTCATCACTACTGTTCTCACAAGACAAAAGCTGAAATAAACAAAAATCAACAACTCTTCTTAGATGGATCAGAAAAGTGAGGCCATGGACAATCCTCTGGCCCTTCAATTGAAGAGACAGACAAGTAATCACACAGAGTCACATTTCTGGAGGATAACCCAGGAGTAGAACCCTGGGGGAACCAGTGTCACAGTAGAGAAACCCAAAGAGTAACTGACGAAGGGCTTAAGGCACAGAGTGGACATCTATGAGGCAGGGACCCTCATTAACTTCTGTATTTTAGAGTGTTTCTGTGAATACACAAATGCATCATGAAATGCTTCAAAGGGTGCTTGACTCAGTTACAGTTCCTAAGTCTTCGTTATTTCTTTTTACATTTTTCTTTCTGTCATTATTTTTCTCTCACTGCAGAAATAATAAACTTTTAAACATTAAGAATTAAAAATTTTGATATTTGATAGTTATTTTCATTGAATTTCTAAGAATTATTGTGGCTTTATGTTTTATTAAAATATTAAAATGACATTTTCCAATTTTTTCCTCTTAAAGTTTAAGTTTTATTTTAGTGTTATCTTGCATTTTAAATCATATTTCTCCTTATAAGTGCATATAGTACCAAAATGCTAAATTTACATACACTTTTACTCTGTTTCTCTATTAAAAAATTCTTACATAGTGATTTAAATTTTGGAAACACTTGGCAACAGTATGGTCAACACATATATAAGAGGAGGCTATAGATTTTATATAACATAATTAAACTTCTGATTAAATTCTTATGAGACCTCAGACCTACTTACTCAAAGACTTAGGCCCTCATCTGTCAAATAAGAACATTGATACTGACCATGCAAGGATACTGTGAACACTAAATAAGGCATATAAGAAATTAAGATAGTGTCTATTAGACCTCAGAAATTCAAAAACATATACGAGAATATAGCAAATTAATACATAGTGAGTAAAATATATTAACAACAATAATAAATTTTATTACATCTTCTTTCTCCAGAAATACATTCTATATAGCTTCAGATAAATTAATATAGTGAAGTATCTTAGTCTTGTATCTTCATCTCACATAGTTTTATGCAGTGGAACTGGTAAATAAGGTTATCTAAATACAGAACTGAAACTTTTTCTCTCTGCTTAGTTTAAATTGCATTTTTAATCTTATTCTGTAGCCTTCTTTTATATATGATAGTAATTAATATATAAACAAAAATATTAAAAGTAATTTGATAAAGATATAATGCCAAAAGTCCTAGCAAAAGGTTATATAATTTCCAAGTAAAAGAAATGTATTCAATAACTATCATTTTATTCTAAGTGCACATACTAAATTTTAAAGTGAATTTCAATTGTATTTAACTTCTTTCTCCATCAGAAAGCCATTAAAACTACTTTTAAATTTAATTGCAGTTAGTTATATTCTGAAACTAATAATTAGAATATTTTTTAAAATCAAAGCTCATTGTAGATCCAAGCATATTATCCTATGTTGCTTTATTGAGTCCATAACTCAGAAAAGCAAAACCACAGAATTAATCAGTGCATTTTGTTTTTCATTCTCCATGGTGCCCTTTGTAGTTTTCAATTATAAAAGGAAAATTATGAAAATAAAATAAAACTCAAGTCACTCTAAAAAGCAATGATCTGAAAACAAAGTCAAAGGGCTGAAATCATTTTTAAACTTTTATAAATGCTGAGAATAAAATAAAATGAAATCATAGCCCAGCCCTGTGAGATCGAGGCAGCAAATTTACCATGCCACTCTACATGTCATTTAGTATTTTCATTAAAATGGAAAAAAATTAACAAGAGTTTCAATTATATCCATTATACTCCAGAGACAAACTTTTGAAACTAGGCCAGCAGATGTAATGGATAAAAACGAAATGATTTTTTTAATATTAATTGTACAATATTAAAGCCAGGCAGAAATACTTAAAAGAAATTTAAATTGGTCAGGTTTTATTTCACCAAGTTCCTAAAATTTCATATTCTGGAACCCACTGTGATAGAGAAATATCTGTTCAGAAAATAAAAAAAATAACTTCAAAAAAGAGTCACAAAAAGTACAAAACTAGCAAAGAAATAGATGCACAAACAGATCCTTCTTTACATTAGGATACCAACATAAGCTAGACTTTCTTCATGATACCTTATCAAAATATGGTAGAAGACAGTATGTAATATTTGACAATGTGTCAAATTAATGATACTGTAAGATGGAATTTATCTCTTTCATTTAAACACACAATTTCCTGACACTAATAGGAGTTACTCATTCATAAAACATAATTCCCAAGGTAATCTAGTCATGCATTTTTTAGGGGGAGGGGGGTACCAGGGATCGAACTTAGGACCTTGAGGTTGTGAGGCAGGCACAGTCCAACTGAGTTAAATCCCTGGCCCAGTCATGCATATTCTTGAAGGCTGTTGAAAAAGACTATTGTGTTTTGTTTTGTTTTTACCAAGTGGAATATAATCAACCTTCATGGAACTATATCCATATTTCCCTCTGGGCAAAACATTCTTTTTCATATTTGATTTGATGCATTTGATGGAATTCCCTCACACTTAATTCAGGATTATTTTCTTGAAGATTTAGATCAGTGCTAGAGTGCCCACTATTGCTAAAGAAATAAATGAATAAAATCACACATAAAATTCTATAAACGCATCTTTTAAATTAATTAATGTATTCATTAATTTAACATAGCATTTAATATTAATATTAAAAATTTATATTAAGTGTCTGACAATATGGCAAGTGCTAGAAACTGATTATGAATGTATTCGTTTTATTCATTATTCAGTTTTTCTCTTGACAAGATATGGTGCTTCTTAAAGCAAAAATATACTGACTTGATTTGATTTGACTACCAAAATAATTTTGGCTAAGACATAAAATTTATATGCTAGACTGCTTATAGGAGTCAAGAAGATAAAGGTTGTTGCAACCAGTTTGCTCAGTAATCATCCTTAATAGACTGACTTCACATGAGAAGGTGAGTATTGAGAATGTCTCATTACATAAAACCTATTTTTAAAACTTGCATTATAATCTTAATACTGAGTCACTTCCTTTTAGAAATGACTGATCACTTACATAAATTCTTTTAAAAAAGAAAAAAATAGTATCTCATGGTACGAGAAGAAAAAGAATTTGGTAGTTGAAATATGTGTTCTGGAATAGTATCTAGACTGCACATGTAGCTGTAACAATCACATGTCGTATGACTTTGTCAAATTCCCTTCTTTGTTACAGATTTAGGCCCCTCATTTGTAAAATCATTGAAATAATGCAAAGCTGTCTTGTATGAATTTTGTAAGCTTATAAAGTATAAGAAATATGAAGCACATGGTAATGACATGACACATAATACTGTATATTACACAAATGCACTTGAACTTTGATTCTTCAAGAATTACAGGGATGGTTTCCTAATTCCCAGGATCACACCCCAAGGGAGAATTCAGAGAACTTTTATGATATACCTTAAGAATGTGAAATAGCACAAGTTTTCACAGAGGATTCACTCTAATATTTTTCAAGGGTATCATTAATGCAAACTCTTATATTCTCATTTTAGCTTTCCTAATAAATGCCGTAATGTCATGACTGAGCCACAGCTACAAGTTAATATGAGAAGTTGGCAGGAAAGAAAGAATGTGCAGAAAGGATCCCAGGAGACTGAAGCTCATTTGGATAATAAGATAATTTTCCTGCAAGAAGAATCCAGCCAGGTATGGTGGTGCCTTGTTATAACCCCAGCTTTTGGGTAACTGAGGCAGGAAGATCATTGTGAATTCAGGGCCAGCCTGAACTATGTAGAGACCCCTTTTTTTGCTGTATTCTCGTCTTGAAACTTTAAGCTCAGTTGAGATGGAGGGTGGAACACAAGGAGCAAGATGAGGTGGAATGCTGCCCTTCCCTCTTGCTGTGACTCCATTCCAGTCTTGCCTGCTCTCTTACCCCCTTACTCCAGGGATCACTTCCCTTAGCTCAGGATAGGACTGGGGACATAAGGCTCCACACTGAAAATCTTCCAACTCAGAAATGCCTATTATTATTCCTGTAACATTACAAAGAGCTGACAATAATTTTAATCAAAATAACAGTAGTCTCTTAATTTTAAAAAATTAGAAGCTTTATTTCATCTTAGTAAGAAAGCTCTGAGGGCAGAATTCAAGACATACAAATACTGAATTTTTTCTAAAAATTTTACACTTCTAATTTCCAGTTCATGCTGAAAATATATGTACATAAATATCTATATAGATAAATATACTTCACCACCCAGTGAGCTTTCCAGATGTGAGAGGAACATAACGGTTTCAATAAAAAAGACAAACACACACAGACTTACAACTGGAAATAGTCTCACTCAACCAAACCTCCATATCCTTCCAAATCCACACTTGCCTACAAAATGCATCCACTTAAAGGAAGGGACCAAAACGAAAACACAGCACATTGAGAAAATGTGCTAAATGAGGGTATATACCTCTGCGTTTCTCCAATCAGCTGAGTGTTCCTTACTGCTTTGTTTTGTAGGTTTTCTGGCATCTGTGAGTAGGTACATGGGCTGTGGATTTTTTTTTTTTCCCATTCTGCCTTTGTAGATGCCAGCAAGTTCCTTCTTCGCTCCTCTGCACCTATGACTGCAAATGGTGTGTGGTATATTGCACCTCTAGATGTTTACTGACTATGCTACTGCATTTTTTAATGAATTAAGGAGCACAACTAGGTAAAAAGTTATGGATATAAAGTAAGATCTAGACAAATATATCCCACAGGCATGTAAAATCAAGAGTGGTGTGATGCTGAATGAAAGAATCGGTTTGAGGAGGTATTACTTAGTGAGAAGTGATTAGAAAGGGAATAAAGAAGGTTTTACCCAGACTAGCTCTCTAATAAGGTAAAGTGTAATTTTGATATTAATTACTGCAGTATTAAAGTTCTCATGGATCTCATGGAATGATAAAAATTATTACTCAACTTTATTTGTGTATTTAGAAATAATAGTGAATATTGTTTTAGTATAACAGTATAAATTTTTAAGTTTCTAAGTTGTTTAACTTAACTCTTTAGCTGTTTTTTTAAACTACAATTTTTTCATCTCCACTTTCAAAAACATTATAATTTCTAAGGTGTTATTTTATTTCTAGAGTAAGGAAAAAATATTTGAAAAATGGGAAGATTGTCATTTAATCAATTTTTTAAAAAAACTAACATTTCTTCTATTTTTATGTGATTACTCAAACACAAGTGAATAATAAAATGAAATTTTTTTCTTGTTGTTTTGTTGTTTGCATGTCCTTCTCCCTCCAGGTCTTAACTCCTACCTAGTATCTATTTTCTTAACAGGGTTATATAAACATAGCCTTTATTTTTTATCTGTGAAAACAATTATATATATATTGATTTTCAGTGTTCCACAGTTATTAGTCTAATAGAATATGTATGATTGTACGCTGTACCACCCAAACGTTGTCTACTTTATCCAACTTTCAGCACAGGAAGCTAGGATTTAAAGTAGGAAATGCAATATGATATGCAAATAAGCTTAGAAATGAAAATCTGCTATTATATTTTAGTTCTATATAATGGAGAAAGGGAGGAATATCAAATGGTTGTCATAACAGTACAAATCAAAGAATGTTTCACAGATCGCTAGAGTCCTTCTGGAGTTTATAATGCTTTACTCAGTGAATAACTTGATTGCAAATGAATAATTTTTCAGGTGACATAACATTTGCAACTCTAGAAGGCAACTCATATTTCAATTCTGAAGAGTTCTATGATAAACAAGTCATTTTATCTGATATACAGTGACAGATGATTAAGACAGTGCATTATACTGTATTCAGAATTCTTTTTTTCAGGACTATCAATCCAACCATAATGGTATGTTATAAAAACATGCACACTTGGACAATTCCTCTCATAACAATAGCATTCCAAATGTTTCTGCAGATGTTTGGTGAAGATTGCTTTTGTGACGAGAATGGATGCTTAGATGCTCATAAGCATAAAAATCTAGCATAAGAACAAGGAGAAACATTGTGCTCTGAGAGTTAAGTTTACTCTTCTCAAGTAGTTTTGGAACTAAAGTTTCAATGTGGGACACTGGGTTTAATAAGGTTTTGTACATAATATTTGTATAATATTACCATTTTTAAAACAGCCAGGTGTCTATCCCAAGAACTAAAGTGTTATTCCAGATTTCACAGGGAAAAATCTCAAGGCTTTATGATATATAGAGTGGATTGAGATACCACTTGGATATTTGACAACAGGAGAGTGGACTAAGTGACTGTTAACTGATTAGCAGTGTAAAGAGCTCCTGACACTCCACAGCCCTGTAGTTGTTGGTCCCAATGGATGTCGCACTGCTAAATCTCTTCTTATTTTCTCCTTCCTTCTGTAACATTATGCATATTCAAACAAGGTAAACTGTGTCCCTTTTTAAAATGGGAACATAGATAATTTATTATATTTATCTATTATGTACAAGAAACATAAAAAGACTATAGACTGTGGTACCTAGATAAATACAGAGCTATGAGATAGCAAGGACAATTTTCCATTACTCTAGTGTATTTATTCTTACATACTTCCTAGTCTTAAGTGACTTAGTTTATTATTTTCATCTATTTTTTCTTTTTGATATATTTCTCCCTGAGGTTTATAAGCACAAGTAATGTTAATGAGAGTGATAATAATTCCAAAGTAAAAAATGCTTTCCAGATTAAAAAAAATTATATTTTGATTGCCAAGGAAAACAACATTTTGTTTTAAGAATTCTTCAATCATTCTATAAAGAATTATGTTATTGAAATATAATAATCAGAAAATAAAATTAATTTTAAATTGAAATTAGTTTTTAATGAGCACCCTGATTTGTCTTAATATGAAGAGAACCATGCCAAATAAATCAATACAGTGAATTTACTGAATGAGAGTCTAATGTTATATTATTAATTTTTATTGAATTCGGATTTGTTGAAAATTTAGTATTTATATGTATCAGCCTGATTTTGATGGAGAAGAAAACAATTTCTGTTAGAAGCATATTGCAAAGAATTTCTGTTGATGATACAGACAGACATATTTGACTCCCCATGAAAAATAAGATCTTTATGTACTACAAACATTTACTAATAAAAAACAAAAAAGTCAACAAAAAGAAAAAAACAAACAGCAACAACAATAAAAGACTTGTAACTGGCCTACCTGGTCTCAAGACTAGCCTGGAAATACTTATATTAGTGAAGAAAATCCTATGTCAGAAGTTCTTACATACAACTTGTAAAGATATGCTATCCATGTTCAGAGCCTAGTAGGTGGGAACACTATTAAATAATCACCTTTTCAAATATGAAAATAAACATCATGTTTATAAAAATAGTGATCAAGTCCATTCTTTTCTAAAATTTTATGATAGAATCACAGAAAAAAAATGCAGTTTTTTAAAAAATTGCCAAGGGGCTGAGATCTGAAAAACAAATCAGAATTAACTGAAAAGAGGAACACAAGAGATAAGTTCAAATGTCTTGAAGTAGGTAATCCTTAGGAAAAAGTCACTGTGGCATTGTCCAGAGCCAAGAGAAACCTGGACCAAAGTAAGATTGGACAGAGTGAAACCAGAACTTGTAGGGCCTTGTAGATGCACTAACATTTCTTATTTGAGCAAAAGTAGGTCCAGAATTACAATGGGATGTTCAGATTTGCATTTCAAATAACATCAGAAAACAAGGACAAAAGGAAAAACAAAACCAAAGTAATCACACTGAGATGCAGCGTTGCAGAAAAGTAAACCAGACAAGGTTGCTAAAGAAATTGCAGTAAGAAATTTAAGTCACTCAGCTCATCTGGATGTCATCAGACACACAAACATAAATATCATATGGTTTCTCTTACTTGAGAAACACAAATTATAATAATTTAAAGAGAAAAATAAAAGATATATAATATTAAATAGAGAGATAGATCCTCTGAAAATGAAAAAGGGAAGTAAAGATAGAGAGCAGAGGGAAATGGGAATTTTAAAAAATTAAGATGTATTATTTACATCTCCCACAGTGAATGCAATCAATATATACAAAAAATTTACCAATAAACATAAACAAGACTGAAAAAATAAATAAAAGGGGTTGGGGTGTATGTTTCTAAGATCTCTTCTATTTCTGACATTCTGTGAATCATGTGATTTGAAAGTTGAATCTATACTTAATGCATGGGATGCTGTACTGGTTACATAAAGTAGTGTTACTAAAAGGTAAGGTAGCCATCTCTCCAGAGGAAATGGTCTCCTTGATTCTACTAAACAGACATTTCAAATTAGAATACTGAAAAGATAATAAGGAGTTATTTCTTTTTCCAGATAATGAGTTAGCTTTTCATCAAATTGGATTTGGTTTTCATAGAGGAAGATAAATAAACCCTCTCTTATTATAGCTAAAACATTATTTTAATGCTTTGGGGAGTAATAACAAAAAAATCTATAAAGTGAAAGGTGTAGCTATGAATTTAAAAATTTCTCAGTCTCTTTAATAGTTGCTATCTTACCTCATACGTCCCATAGTGATCAGTGTACTCACTCCTTGACTTAAAGTGTCAATTCTACTATTATTCTCTAATTTTTCTCTTGAAAATTAATCAGTCTCTGTAATTCCAATCTCATGTTTTCTGAAGAAAACTTAAATGTACTTCTAAACAACAGTCCTGAAAATTATAACTATTTCAGCTCTGGATGGCAATGAAAATACCATCAACTTGTGGATGTAGTAAAAGTGGAAATAGATTGAAAGAATTACTTTAGAAAAAGCAAAGGCTTTTACTGGGTTGAATATCAAAAGAAAAAAATGATCAAGAAAACAGAATAAAATCCCAACTAACATGGCAGAGAGAAAATAATAGTCTTAAGAACATAAATTAATGAAAAACAAAAAGAAAACAAAAGACACTAAAACAAAATGACTAAATGAACAAACCTCTTGGAAACAAGAACAAGAGGGAGGTCAAATATAAGCAACATTAGGAACTGAAAGGAGACAATGATTTTCAGGATAACAGTGGGTTAAAAAATTAATAACTTTGCCACAAACATATTTAAGAGGGGTTTTGCCAGATAATTAGTTCATGAGGGTGCAGAACTTCTGAATGGGATTAGTTTCCCTATGAAAGAGTCACAGGAGAGGCTGTCTCTTTCTCAGACACTGTCAGGAGGACACAGCAAACCAGTCGTGTGCCAAAAGGCAAAAGGCATTTGGCAGACAGAAAATATTCTGCCATCTTGAGCTTGGACTTCCTGGTCTCCACAATTGTGAGAAATAAATGTCCACTGCTTAAAGACACCCAGTTGTATCAGCCCAAACAAAGTAAGGCACTTACCAACTAAATATAGTAAACTTCATTCTTTATGATGATATTTTCAAAAGCTTTTCCATTGAACTAAAAATATGTGAAAATATGTCCATGCTATTTTGGTTCAATATTGTACTGTGCTGTGAATACTAGTATGTAGATGGCGCATAAAAACAGTTTTAAAATATCAGATCAATATGTTAAAAATGTTTTCAATTTATATTTTGATGTATTAATTTCATACTTATTTTAATTAAAATCTTTTACATAGATTAAAAAATATAATTATTGGTGCATAAAACTGCAATTAAACTTTGCAAACTAGAAAAAAGGTAAGTGTATACTAAGAATAAAATATAAAATAAAATTAATATGGGTTAAGTCTCCCTTCCCCATAGTAAAAAATGTTTTATTTGATATGGTTGTTGCACATGAATATTTAACAAATTTTTCTTTTTGGATAATTTGTAAAAACTATTCAAATAAGTTTTAGTACAGTCTAAAGTAAACTGATTAAGAAAATATTAATGTGGTTATAACAACGGTGCATTTCTACATTTCTCTCTATATGTTAATTTAATCAGTCTCAGCACTCATTACTAAACAAATTATATAAAATAAATCTTCACCATACATATTTATTATTCTCAATCTAGAAATTCTATAATTAAAACTCAAAAAAATTAGTAAAATTAAAATAAAACAAAGCTACTCAAAAAGGAACACTAAGAAATTGTTTTAAATAGATACTCATTTCTAAATTGATTCATTAATTTCTAACATAAATATCTTAATTTCTCAAACTTAAGTTAATAAATGTTATTCTGAAAAAATTCTATCTTAGGTTATAAATATTTGATTGAATTTTCCTTCTCTGTCTTTTGTGATTACAGAATAGTCAGCTGTTAGTGTTTTTTTATAACACTGACACTGGAACTGAAGGGTACAAGTTAAGATAAGTGAATTGATTTAAATAATAGTCATACAACAGGCGGCCAAATTCAGGACTGGGAAGCTTTTGCAATATTATGGGGTGTACCAATGTATTAAGGAAGATACTTTTTTTCACCAGAATCTTGCTGGGATTTCATTTTTTTGCTAAACATCAGCAGCGTTATTTTTTTTTCCTTAAATTATTTTATTGGTACATTTTAGGTATACAATACGTTTACATTTATCATGGGGTGCTTGCATTATTAACCTCGACCAAATACTCATGTTTACTTGGTCTTTTTTTTTTTCTTTATCTAATTATTCCCTATGGTAGCTACTTGTACCTATCTGTATGACACTATTTCTACCTTCCTGAAAGCAATGAGAATCTTGCGGGGGTGGGGTCGGCTGGGTTACAGGGTCACAATGTAACAGTTTAAATATTATTCAAGCTTATTCCTCCAGCTCTCCTCTATCTATAGATTCCACCCTTCTGAATAGTAAAATACTGGCAATATTCTCATTCCAATGGCTCTATTTTCCAAGTCAAGCTTCTTTGGAAGTTTTCTTTCTTATTTAAAAACCCATATATAAAGGTTTTGAAGCATACTAGCCATGTCTAATGACTGTTATGACAAAAGCCACCTACATGACACAAGGGAAGGACCATTGCAACCCATGTGGCACCTTAGACCTTAAAAATAGGTATTCTGTCTTGGCCAGTGGTATTCCTATGCCATTCAACCTCTTTCCCTATAGATCACGTGACACTTCCCAGCTCCTGGTCACTTCCTTTCCTCCATATTACACGGAAGGCGTCCCTAAGAAAAAGTCCAGGAACTTCTTGATTTCACTGAGGTATAATAATCATCTCTAGATTGCTACTACTAGATGTTTGAGGCTTAAAACAAGTAAAAACTGTGCTTATTTAAATGCCTATCATATAGGTTTTTGTTTTTTAAAATTATGGGTATCATTGATATCACTGTCCATGAGTTTTGTAGTTGTTATTTATCTGTTAATGGCAATCCATTTAACAATACAATATATAGTCCTTTTTGTTTTTTATTAGCACATATTTGTAGTACATAATAATTATTTTCCTTGTGAGGAGTTTTTTCATGTACATAACACATCTTTAGTTATTGTTTTCATCCCTTTCCCCTCTCCTCCTTCCCTACTCCATCTACCTCTTGATCCACTTCCAATTTGAAAAATATCTGTCTCCCTACTTCCTATGGTCTTCTATTTTGCCATTTATTTCTCATATAAGAAAACCATTCAATAAATAAGCCCCTGTGTCTGGATTATAGTGTGTGAATATAGATTAAGGTTGTGGAACTGGGATTCAGGGTGTGGATAATGGCAGCCCCACCCTGGTGTGGGTGGCACCAATCAGTCTGTTTGTACTCTGTATAGAATATAAAGGAACAGAAAGGAGGCAGGTTTGATGTTACTGCTTGCTACTTCCTATCTTCCATCTGCTTCTCATGGACTGTTTTCCTATGATGCCCTTCTGCCATGCTAAACTGCCTTGGAACCATTTAACTATGGACTAAAACCTCTACAAATTGTGAACTAAAATAAACCTTTCCTCTTTTAACTTTTGGTGCTGCATATTCTGTCTCAGCAACAAGAAAATTAACTAAGACATTCCCTATCTCTAAATCAGGATTTTGTTGGCAAAGAGTTCTAGTCTTAGGAAAAGTGAATTACAAGCAAAGAATGCAACTGAGTTTTATAACTATAGGCCCGTGATGGCAAACCTTTTAGAGGTTTCAATGATATAAATATTCCACTGTGGCATGCATTCCATAGGTTTGCCACTACTGATACAGGCCATTGCACCAAAAGTTCTTGCTTGTTATACTAAGAAAATTTATGCCAAATTTAGCATAATGAGCTGCTAGAAACTTTAAATTAGACTTTTTAGACTACTGGAAATTTAAATGAACAATAATCAGGTTTTTGTGTGTGTGTTATAGGAAAATGGTCCAGAGGTTGAGATATATATATATATATATCAGGTTTTCCTTTGTTGGTACAAAATACTTGACACCAACAATTTAAGGAGGAGAGGTTTAATTTGGGTTTTACTTTTCAGAGGGTTCAGTCCATGGTTGGATAACTCCATGGCAGAAACAACATGTCAGAAAGGTATGGAAAAATAAACCTGCTTAGTCCATTGTAGCTGGGAAGCAAAGTAGGGGAGAGTGCCAGAGAAGGATCTAGGGAACAGACATAGAAACCAAGATCAAACCTCTGTCGCTCACACAGGCACACCTAACCCAGTTCAATATCTGCTATGTTTAAGTACATAAAACATCCTTAATTCAGAAGAGTTGTATTTGTATCAGTATGTGTATACATATACTCAGTAATCGTTCATTAGTGAAATTCAATTTACTTGAGAAAAAAAGTTTAATTTTTAAAAAACTGTAGTGTTGGGCTGGGGATTTAGCTCAGTGGTTCTGTTGCCTGAGTTGAAAGCGCAAGGTCCCGAGTTTGATCCTTGATACCAAAAAAAAAAAAAAAAAAGTTATAGTGTTTTTGTAAAAAGTGTTTATTCAGGTCATCAGAATTTCTCTAAGTGCTATTTCAAAATACAGAGTCCTGGGCATACCCTAAACCTACAGACTCTGAATTAAAGACAATTCTTATGAATCTGCATTTTAATGAAAGCTTTCTGGGTATTGCTCATTAAAGCTGGAGAACCACAGCTCTTCACTTATTCACAACAAAGACCATCTGTTTATCTGCATTGAAAAGGTAAGCTGGACTGACATCAAACACCTGTTCTCATGTCTGCCAGATACCTTGACCTTCCAGCCTGCTTGGATGGCCACCTGTTGGCTGAAGCTCAGTCCAGGCCTCCAGTGCCTACAAAAAGTCTACTTACTAGGTATTTCCTTTTTCATGTTTGGCTATTACTACTGATACTTAAACCCAGTTCTCCAAATAAATTGCTATCATTGCTCTCTCTGTAATCTTTGTGCATCTTACAAGACAAAATAGAAACCTATCTTGCTGTTATTATTTTTTATATCATGCTGAAAATTTATTTGGATGCCAAGCTCTTAATTACCAATATTTCTACTTCCACTCCCCAGATGCACTTGATCAAGGATCCGTTTTACATATACAATACAATGAGACTTTTAACCTCTGCCTAGCACCTTAATTTTTTTTATTCACTTGGCATCTTGTCTACTTAAACTATCTGCAATATTTTCATGCCTATTTTTGAAATCAAAGTAGAAACATATATAAAAATGTAATTTGTACAATGGTGATATGTAATTTCCCTAAGAAACTCATTAATTTTCCCCTTCATTCAATTAATATAGTTTGTTTATGATTATTGTTTAAAAATTTTTATTAAGCATGTACTATGTTATACTTTCTGTGTTAAAACACAGGAAAAAAATGAACAAAATAAAACATAAAGCCCTGGCCTTCAAGATCTTAGAGTAAAAGCTACATAGGAATTGATTTTATAAGTCATGCTTTAATAACAAAGTCTTCACAAATATTCATGTTTTCTTTTCAAAAATTACATTACTTTGTATTCTGACCTTCAGGAAATCTAGGACACTTAGTACCATTTAGAAACTGAATATGCCCCTTTTGCATTTCCCAAATCTTGCCAAGTCAAAAGGAAATTGTAAGTGGACTTGGACCAGAATGCCTGGGCACTGGGAAAACTAATGTTATCTGTAGGAACTGCCTTCCAGCCTGTATCGTGTCATTTGTTCCTTAAAACAGTAATCATTACCATGCAACAAGAGAGCTAACGGTGCTACAGATATGATATTTAATCCATATCATCCCACTCCCTGCAGGATCCTGGTGCTGAACAGTTTATTTAACCAGCCACCACTGTACCTTCCACAGGATTCAGTCTTTACTTACACATCCCTCATGGATTTTGCTGAGCAGCACTGTCGGGTATGCAGCTCCGAGGGACTTTTCATGGTGGTATTGTTGTTAAGTACACTCCCTGGTGGGATTCTGCCAAGCAATACTCTAGGATCAGAAGAGCTTTCTGAGGACCATTCCTTACTAATGAGTCACAGTCAACTCTTTTCTTTCTTGTCAATGTCTTATCTATATCTAGGTGTTTTCTTTAATCCCTTGGCAACCTACTCTACCTCCCCAGCACACCAGGACTATGAATAAAAAAACCTTTTAACAAACACTTGGCAATCAATTTATAGAAGAAATGAGGAGGGTTGATTCTGTGAAGCCAGATATATAAAACTGATTAAATTATTGGATTGGATGAGTTTTCTAGAAAAAGTTAAGTTGAGCCATTCAATCCTGGGACAAGTCAATGAGATTCTTGAAAAATATAAAAATACTTATAAGAAAGACAAAAAGGTTAAGTATTTTGTCTTATCAATATAATTCAGTAGATTTTTAACCTTGTTAAGGGCAAAATAATTTCAGGAAAACATTGTTTTGCTGTAAATGATTCTGTATTCAGTAGCATTTTCAATAATTCATTCATTTATCCAATATTCATTTAGTGCCTATTTTGAATCCTCCCTGGTTTATCCAATCATGCTAGGATAAAATAGTGAGTAAAAATGCATCTTTCCTGTCCTTAGGGAAATTCTGGTTTTGATATAGAAAGTGATATTACACAGTAACACAAATGTAACTCTCGTATAATGAGTTTTATTATGGAAACACATAGTGTGCTGAGACCAAACATAGGAACTGATCTGGTCTGGGAGATCTTGCAAGGTTCCTTTGAGGACAGGACGAACATG
Organism: Heterocephalus glaber; assembly: GCF_000247695.1. Next base: position 19,092,346 of record NW_004624757.1, on the reverse strand, counting down.
TTCATTTGCTCCAGAAGGGAAGACAGTCATGACGAAGTGATGGCAAGTGGGCACTGGGACAGCTTCATGCTCAACCACTCTGTCTGCTCTGGGAGGAAAATAGTCTTAGTTACTCCCTTTTTGCCGGGACAAAATACCCAATACCCCAAAGTTAAATGTGGGCTCATGGTTACAGTCCACAGTGAGCAGGCTCCAAGACAGAATGCCATGGCAGAGGGACATAGTGGAGGAAAAGCTCCTCACTTCATGACACCAGGAAGCGGAGAGAGAAGACAGAAGCTGGGATGGCAGAAAAAACCCTGCAGGTCATGCTCCCAGTGATCAGGCTCCCCTCATGTCACATTTAGCTGTCAATTCATAAATAAACTACTGTAATCTACCAAAGTGTATGATGCCCCATGATACAACTACCTCCCCAAAGCCCCAAATATGAGTACACGAAGCTTTGGGGTCATCTAGATATACACCATAACATAGCATGCATGGGAAAATAAGATTTAGAATAACTTAATTTTTGAAAAATTAATCAGATAAATCAAGCTTCAGCTGATAGCAAAATGAATCTATTTTCCAATAAAAATCAAATTTTAGGTAGACTATTTCATGAACAGTATGGAAAATTTAAGCTGGTTAACTTCAAATACTACAGCTACAAATAACACAAAACTGTTGCTTTGGAGTACAACTCCTTTTTCAGAAATTCATAATTGCTTTTATGAAATTGTAATCCACATCTTTCTTTCAATTTCTAATCCCCAAATGTTATAGGCATTGAACCTCTGGAAGGAGTTGCTTCTATGAAATGTAGTCCATTGCATAAATTTTGACCCCCCAGTCATAAATTCTTAAATGATGATTAACATTAACAATCTTATAATTCAGCAAAACAGTAATCAGAACAAAATTATTAAGAAAAAGTCTTGAGTTGTTGTTAGCAAAGTCTGCATATTTAGGCCTTTAGTAGCAAATGCTTTTTAGAGTAGTATCATTTATTGAATGAATCAAGTCTTTTTTCTACTTTCTAGTTTGAGGGTCCCAGATCAAATTAACTTCTTTGGAGCTGACCTATAAAATAAAAAAGAAAGCGCTTTAGACTGAAATTAATTCTGAAATGTTGGGGAAGGTTTTAAATAATCACAATTCCAAAGCTTGCTTTAAATTTTCAGACTGAATTCATTTCTGTTTTTCTTTTAGTCTATCAAGTTTCCAAAAACCATGACTACCTAACAATTCACCCTTTAACTTTCCTGCTTAGTAATAGTGGAAAATTGACCTTAATTTTCATGTAGACTGAACTCGACTATTTCCTTTGGAGAAGACAAATTTACTAAGCAATAGTAATCAATTGTACTGGAAAGACTGGCTAGAGATAGGAATAGAAAACTATACTTTCTTGTTTTAATGAAAAAGGTGATTCACTTATAAATGTGGAAACTCCTCCATTTTTATGTCATCACCTGTCAGAAAAATGTTCATCTATAGTGGATTTAAATATGAAATACTGCACTCTAACCAGGTAGGGGTGATGAGCAGGCTTTTTAACAAACTTGTCTGAAAGGAAGTAATGATAATCAAGGGAATCTTTTTACCTCTTTTCTTCAGCAATAATAGATTTCTTAATTATAGATTATTTAACCAACTCTGGAAGATCAAATAATAACAGTATATAGAAATGTATTTTCTAAATTTCCCAGGAGACCCCATAAAGCACTAGGACAACACTGATTGTGTTTTAATTTAGGAGGCATGTAGTAGAAAATAGAACTGAAAGGAAATTGCTGATGCCAAGGGTTCATCTGGACATGAACCTCAGGAAAATGACAGGAGGATCCAAATGAAAGTGGGTGTGGATCAGGATCACAGAGGATGTTGGAAGCACAAACATGAGGAGGGGCTGGGAAGAACTACAGAGTTAGAAGTTCAGGAAGTAGTTGAAAGTATACTTTTAGTTGAAAACAACAACCACGTGCACACATTTTTTTCTAGGAGCTAAAGAAGTAGGAGATAAAATAGATACAAGTTACTCCTGAATATAGTGCTTTAACAGAAAGAGTAAAATAAAATTTCAAGATAAACATATACAATATGTAGTATTATAATTACTCTCTAATCAAGATAATATGATGTACTTTAATAGTAACAGATGGTAAGAGGAAAATTAAGCATATACAAGAATTGGGTTTAAATGCCATTGCAATAATGTTTTCCAAACATAAATCCCCAGGCCATAACTGATTCCTGAACTTCAGACTTAAATATTCAACACTTTACTTGACCTGAATGACTAGTCACATAGATGTCTCAAAGTTAACATGTCCTACACTAAAATGATTTGCCTCCTCCCCAAACTGACTCCATCTATGGCCAGTTATTGGCAGCTCCATCCTTCCAGTAACTCAGGTCACCATCTCAAAGTTGTTCTTGACTTCTGATTTTCTCTACCATCCATTCTTTCAGAAAATTCCTTGGTCCTCACTCCATCTCTACTGCCTTGGATGAAGTCACCCCATCATCTCTTCAATCAGTAAAATATTCTTCTATTCTCTCCTTTTACCAACTATCCTCAACACCATAACCAGTGATCTTTTTCAAATATAAGTCATATCATGACACTATTCTTATCAAGCCTTTCAAAGGCTTTCTGTTTCCCTCATCATAAAAGATTTTTTTGAAGCGTTAAACTCATAAGGTAGACAGTGGATGATGGTTCCCAAAGTTTAGAGGCAGGAAATAGTGAAGGACAGGGAGGTGTTGGTCAAAGGGCACAAAGTTTCAGTTAGGCAAGAGGAATAAGTTTTAACGATCTATGGCATGGTGGCTACAGTTAATAATAATAATTTATTGAAATTTTCATAAATATTAAATCAGATGAATTTAAATGTTTTCAATGCCAACCAATGTTAAGTACCCAACGTGATGAATATGTTAACTAGCTTAATTTATCAGTGTGCATATATGTCACATTACATTGTATGTTGTCAATTCATACAAATATTATGTACCAAGGAAAGATAATTTTTTTAAAAAAATTAAGACTCACATAATCCAACTATCATCATTTCTCTGAAATTCTTTCTTACCATAGGTTTTCAACAAGGTTCCAGCCAAACTGACCTCCTGGCTGTTACTCCAACACAGCCCTTTACTTTTGTCCCAAGAATCCTCACAGCTGATTTTTCTTTCAAATGTTTGTTCAAACATCTTAAATAACTACTTAATTAGTTACCTTCTCAATGAGAACATGACTATCCTATTTACAATTATAAGCCACACCCTCTTCACTCTCTTTTACCTTATTGCACTTCTTTTTTTGGGGGGGGAGGGGTACTGAAGACTGAACCCAGGGCCTTCACACTGAATGATATCCCCAGCTCCTCTGTTTATTATTATTTTGGACAAAATCTGTCTAAAAAGTGGCTAAATTACCCAGGCTGAGCTTGAACTTGTGACACCACCACCCCTCCTGCCTCAACTTCCGAGACTTCCAGGATAATAGGTATGTATCAGCATGACCAACTGTCACTTTTATCTATTATATCTATTATTCATTTTCTACTCCTTTTTCCCACTAATATCAACTTTAGCAATGGACAATCCTCAAATTTACTTACTGAAATTTCTTGTGTTTGTATAGAGAAGTGACTAGAAGATTCTCCAAGACTCAGTAAACATTTGACAAGAAATGATGTAATGGGCCGGGGGATTTAGCTCAGTGGTTCTGCCGCCTGCCTCGCAAGCGCAAGGACCTGAGTTGGACCCTGGTATCAAAAAAAAAAAAAAAAAGAAAGAAAGAAAAAAGAAATGATATAATAATATATGTGTGTGTCCAAGTAAAATTGGAAAATTGGATCCCTAACTAACACCCATAATGGAAGCGAACTATGTAACAGAAAGAAACTTAGAAGGGCTTTTTAGAAAATGTTGGCCTTGATACTTGGCAACCTTTAGAAGGATCTTTCTCAAAACAACATATTTTAACAACCAACTTGGGAGTGTTTCAGTTTCACAAATGAAACAACTGGAGGTTTAATAAGAATAACAATGTACAGGCAACTTTGAGAGTATCTGTGTGTCCTCAATGCTTTGCTCTCTTTACCTTGAGTGTGAGGATAATTTTTTGATTTAAGTTATGCTTTAGCCACCTATCAATTATATGATTAGGGGACAAAGAGTTTTCCATGAAGTTGTGTATATCACAGATTAAATGGGTATAATCCTAAGTGAGAATATTGTATTAAATGAGAATTTATGTCTCATAGAAGCTCAAATTCTAATTTCCATAAAGTTATATGTGTAACCTCTTTAGGCAATGCACAGAATAGAACCCAAATATCTATGCTATTATCTGTTCTTTGAGATTTGTTTTTGTCTAAATGTCTAAGCAGATTGGATATTCAATTTAGGAGTTTTCTTACATTATTTACTAAGTTCTTGAGTCCTTGCCAACTTGAAAGCTTCACTTTACATTTTGAATATTCAGCTGCCTTCTTAGCCATCAAATTTTACATATTACTCTTGAGGTATTTTATTTCATTTTTTAAAATAATTCCCAGAGGGCTACCCACTCAGGACCCCTTCTGCCCCTCAGGAGCTTTCCTATAAATAAATATTTTCCTAGTTTAAAAAAAAATAATTCCCAGAGAGCGAAAGATGAGGTATTGTCATGCCTAGTCTTGGCCAAAGGGAATATGACACACAGGTAGCAAATGCTTTTCAGAAATTTCATGATTATCAGGAAGGCAACTTTGGGATTCCTCTAGTGTCACATTTTCAATAATCTCCTGGGCTACTTTTTGGTATAAAACATTAGGAGATAATATATTGGCTTCCTGATAACTTTTTCTAAAGTGGAAAAATAACATCCTTGATGCATATGCTAACATGAAGAATGCTAGAAAAAACAGAATACCACCTTGGAGGCAAAAAAAGTTAAAAAACAAATGAAACCTGCTTTTTCCATTATTCTCAAATTTTACCATTACTTTCAAATAAGATATGATTTGACCATGCTTGCAAAAGAATGAAGTGTCTGCCATTTAGCAGCAGAATGAACTACCGAGTTCCAGTATTTGAAAGTAAATTTATCAAAGGGAAACCCTGTGTTCATCAAGACTCTATTAGCCATTCACATGTGCTATTGTTTTCAATCAAAAGATCACAGTGTTCATTAAATGCAATGCTACAGCTAAGTCCATAGAATTTGACAAAGTGACTTTACCATCCCTCATGGAACATTTTTATGGATAAGAAATTGGTTATATATTAGTCCTCATGTGAAAAGAGGTAGAGAAGAGATATCATAAAGGAGCAGTAGGAGACACTGATATATAAACCTCAATCTTTGACTCTCTCTTCCCTGCTTAATTGTCTGGTCCTCTCGCACACAACTTAGATTTTTCTATCACCCAGGGGCAGAAGCATCATTTGTTTACCCACCTGGCAGCTACTTTCCTTATGCTCAAACATTCCCCTAGGCACAGCAGAACCAGAACACTGAGAAATATATGGCCCAGGGCAACTGCTTTAATTAGGCATGATTGTGCATAATTTGACTAGACGAATATAATGCAGATAAAGTCTTTCTCCTAATATGAAGACTGCCTTTCTCTGTGTAACTGTTTATAGGAAACATCTTGCTTTTCTCATCATTAGCTTATGCTGATCATTTGTGTTGTTGGTTCCTGGATTTGATGCACTTATTTCATAAGTGCAGAATAAGTACAGTGTATTCTACTTTGAAAGCAATTGCAATCTGTTGTAAGTATGAATAGTATAAGAATTTTGTTGATAGAACATAAATTTCAAACAGTTCTTCTTGATCTACAATCTTTGGAATCTTTGAAAATGAATTAATTCTCTTCTAAGAGACACTGATATTAATTGCATTTATCAAGTGCCTACAATGTACCTGGCACTGCCTCATGTTCATTAGATGTATTAATTTATGTGACCTACAAGACCCTATGATATAAAAGATATTATTAAGCTTCTTTCACAAAACAGAAGCCTCAGGCAACTTGGTCAAGTTCATATGGCTGACAACTGGTAGAAATAGAAAAGGAATTAAGATACTCTGGTACTGGGCCTATTCTTTTAAGTGCTGTACTGCTCTATTAATGGTAAACAATTAAAAGTGCCTCGGCATATGGAAGTGCTCAGTGAAATGTTCGTGGATCACTGTTGGGGATTTGAAAATTGATTATTACTGGTCAGTTTGTTTGGTTTACCGATAAGCTTTTTCCTCAGAGTTCAACCAGAATAAAGAATTTTAAGTGTTCTTACTCATTTTCAGGTCAAATAATTGATAGCAATGAAAAAGCACAGAGCAATGCTTAGCATACAGAAAATATTTAATATATGCATGTTGTAAAATACTAGGTTAACAATTTTTTCTTTCTTTTTTTTTTTTTTTACTTATTTAACAATTGTGGATGTGGTCCCAAATTGCTGCCTAGGCACTGGGTTAGACACTAGAAGTACACTGAAAATTATGATATTATCTTTGCCCAAGAGAGGTTTAGAAAAGACTACAGATTATGGTGTCTTCTATTATTGTCATGCTTTAATCTATGGGGCCATACAATTTCAATGTATGAAGCTAGCTTCCTCCTGTGTCACTCTTCCTGAAGGGAGCATCAGAAGCCATAGAAAATTACTCTGGCCTTGCTTCAAGAAAGATCACAGGAATAATACCCCCCCCACACACACACACACCACTTTCCCATCAAAGAGTAGCCCACATTTAATGACTGATGTTGATATAAAATATCATAGATTTTTTACCCTTTAGGAAAGAGAATTCCGAGGCATAGTCTCCATTTTTTTCATTTTTTCAGAAAAAAATGCAAGAATTGAACTGCAGAATTAAACTCCAGTTGCCCACAGTAGTGTCTGACTTGATTGTCACATTTCATTGGCTGTTCTTCATTCTATCATTTTCCTACTACTCTACAATAGTATCCTGAGCTTGGGCATCAAATTATTTACTTGCATTTGAATCATTGTCTTCAGAAATTCCTGCTTCTGAGGGACATTAACCTCTCCTTGGGAAATACATGGGTAAGTTAAAAAAGAGAAACAGACACAGCTACTGATCCTACAACAGACATCTATATTTGATACCATACAGATTTTAAGCAATTCAGAAATGTCAATTATCCTGAGAATTTTAGAAAGCGTTATTTCTCTGGGAAATGTTGGGAGTCTGAATAAATGCAGAGTGAGAGGCCTGTTAATATGTTTAGCATGGCTCAGTATAGTATCTAGTGGGAAGAGGAAGCTCGAGAGTTATGCTGACAATTACCAGAGAGAGACTTTCTGGTCTTGATGAAGTTTGACTTAATTTTTTAGACAATGGTGATTAATAAATTCAAATTTAATTGATGTTTTAATCGACTAAAATGGTGACATGCAGTTTTCATTTTAATAAAGTTTATCTTGCAACAATAAAGAACGACTAGATAGTTCCATAGATACGGGAAGAGATCTCCTCAGAAGAACAGCACAAACTCTAAATATTCATGAAGGTTGAAAGTAGGAACTAAATCAAAGTGAAAATGGGGAAATGAAGGGTAATTAGGAGATGGCAGGGAGGGACAGTGAAATGATCGTGGTGGTTACCTGGTAGGAAGGTAAGAGTATGAAAGGCAAACAACATAGGTAACCTCGGTACTTGTCCTGTGTGTGTGTCATTCACTAACATGGGAGGGATTGCAGAGGAAATAGGCAATCACTCATGAATCAGAAAGGAAAAGCTACAGGATAATGAACTCAGTTGGAAGCTGTTGGCGTCTTTATGGTATGTGGGATGTAAAGCATCTCAGATGCAACCCAGTAGGCAACCACATGAGATGAAAATAGAGAATTAAAATTTTCAAACTGTAAATGTGTATCAATTATTTCTTGCTATACAACTACTTCTGTTATTACATAAGCTACTTTATGGCTTAAACAACGTTTATATTACTTCTCATAATGTGGTAGGTTGCTTGGACAGTTCTTTCACTTGTTTCATCTGAATTCTCCTATGTATCTGTGTTTAGCCTGGCTAACTGGAAGGTACTAAATGGCCTCAACTGTGGGTCTGAGTTTTTCTTATGCACACGGGCTTTCATTCTCCTGAACAGTTTTCTTATATGGCAGATTCAAAGTAGAAGTCCAGGCGGCAAAAATAGAAGTTGCAATGCCTATTAAGGTTAAGGCTCTGTCATATCTGATACTTTTTATTAGTTTAAGCAAGTCCACTCATGGTGTGATGGAGCAACACTGCACTGCAAAGGGGGCATGGACAGAAAATAGTGTGACTCAGTAGGTGCCAGTGTCATAAAAGTCAACTCCAAAATGATTTTGAAAATTTGGGTGTACCTGCTTCATAAGTAGGAATTAGAGCCAGAAAAATAATGAATTAGGAGCTAATGAACAGATTTAAAAATAAGGGACTGAAAAAATAAAACATCAGACAGAAAGGCCAAGAAAGTCAAGGGTGAAAAGCTTTTCAAAAAGAAAGGAGTAGCTAGGTAGGAAGGCACACAGCTGTAATCCCAGCACTCTGGGAAGCTCAAGGAGGAGGACCACAAGTTGAAGCCCAGACACAACTTTGTTTCTAGACAAAAATAAAAACTGGCAGGGATGTAGTTCAATGCCATGGTCCTGTATTCAATCCCCAATACCCTCCCCCTCAAAAAAAGAAGAAAAGGAGTGTTTAATGCATCAAAAATGCCAGAGAAAACTAGTAGTAGGAACAAAAGAATAAATTACTTGCAATATGTTACAATTAATTGTATAAGAATTAATTAAATGGATAAACCAGCATACATGATGAAGTAGTGTCAGCTTTACATGGAAAAACACTCACAATTTTTCATACTTATGAATTTTTAGGTAAGTATGATGAGCATAAAAATCTGTTATACTTAGATAAAAATCTTTAAATGTCAGAAATATGTATTCAAAGAATGAAAAAGAAGAGTATACATTTTCAAATGTTAAAGAAGAGCTGGCTTGTCTTTTTTTAAACTCAGAAAGGGTATCAAAAATGATTTTAGATTCTATAATGTACATTTGAAGGAGAGAAATAATATTTTTTATTAATCAAAATTTCTCACATACTGAAATCAGTACTCTTTACAACAACATAAAATTTACGATAAAGAAAAAATCCTACTATCTAATTAAGTAAATGTGAAGCAGTTTATAACATTTAAATTATTTTACATGAAGTTAAATCCAAGTTGGAAGTCCACCAGTCAGTACTGTATATTTTATGCTCTTTTGTTTGTGAGAGAACTTATTTTAGTTTTCACTCAGGAGTTCGTCTTTTCTTTTAAAGCATTTAATTGTGAAAATTATCTTCTTAATTGACAAAATTATATGTATTATCTTCTGAAGTATATATAAATAGTGGAATGGTAAAATCTAGTAAATTGAGAGTGTTATTACCTCATACAGTATCATTTTTAGAGGGAACACTAACCATCTAATCTCACCTGAATTTTTCAAGAATGCAAAGTATTCTGTTTGTGGGAGTATAAATTAGTACAATCTTTGTGAAGGATCCACCAAAAATTTTGAATATTCACATTGATCCACTATTGATTTACAGCCAAAGAAAATAAGATTACTGTCAGAATCATTTGCATTTCCATGAGTTTTTTTTTTATTCTTTGGATAAGATTAATCTTCACAGTAACATTTTTTTTTCATGAAACCAGAGATTAGGCTCTTTTATTCATTTGTGTAGTGCCTAGCCTTTTGCATACACATTTATAGTTTAAAATTAGTTCATTAAAATTAAGTTCATTAAAATAAGTTCATTTAAAATTATCTTCATTCTAGGGGAAATGGTGCATCTTGCATCACTCTGAATACTACTTTCAAATCTCTTCTTTCCTCCTTGATATTCTTTTATACAGATAAGTCCAACTAGATAAAGCAGTGCTACCTGTGGTGCTTAGTATTATACATTTTATGACTCTTGTAATATAGTCATCCCCTTACTAACATTAAACAATTAGCTTTTTATCGCTACAACCATTTTTCCAGAGATGATTTCTTATACTTCTCAATATGTTCTAAAATATAAGTTTGTGTACTTGTTATAATCTACATGCCACTATTCATGTCAAAGTTGTTTTAGTCTTGGAAGTTTTCACATATTTGATATCTTTAAGGGATTTTTTAAAATTTTTAAATAAAAATACTTTTCCTTTATTTCCATTCCTACAAATTTTTATCATCAGTTCTCTTACTGAGTACTGTTATTCAGAATTATAATGCTTGATAGTAAGAGGAGAAAGTAAGCAGCACCCTGAGTGACAGCCCATGCTTTCATGAATTTATTTTTTGTATTATTGCTAAGTGGAAAATTTATATCCATCTAAATTTCAGGCTTAATTGTAATCAAACAGTACTCAGTATTTCTGTTTATACAATACCACATATATAAACTAAATTCACTACTTGAACATGTGGCAATGGCTTTAAGACTTATATTGTAGATAAATTAGTCTCACCTGATATGAGTTCATGATTTTACAGATTTAATTTTAGAAATATTGACCATAAATTTGCATAGCTACTTTTGTTAACAGAAATTAACACAAAGGTAAGTATGTTAAGATAACATTTATCTTCACTACAGAATTCTGACAACTGCACAAACAAATAAACATGTTTAATGAAAGAATGAAATAAGTTAATAAATGTTGCTGTGAAAAATACTTAGTACAGTCTACTATTAGGGGGAAATGTCTTTATGTTAAAGAAACTTCATTGAAAAATCAAAACAATTTCTATTACTTTCCTGGCAGGAAAAAAATACTATAATTCTGATAGCCCTTTACAATTGCAGTGGAAAACAATTCTAGACAATTTAAGTTTTTATACCTAAGTGTAACAGTCTATATCTAGATGTCCTCCTAAACCCTCACACAATATAATTGGGACATTTGAAATGTGATTGGATTATAGGGGTACTGCAGGTGACTTGCTCTTAGGAGGTAGTGCCTGATTAGAAGAGGGAAGTCACTATGGATGTAACCCAGAAGTTTATCTCCTCTCAGCTCCTCCCTTGGTTCTGTTTCTGGTCTGCAATGCTATGAGCAGATCTCCTTCACCATGCCCCTCAGCCATGCTTTCCTGCCTGGAAGCCACTGGACTATGAACTGAAACATCAGCCAAAATAAACCTTTCTTCCTTAAATTGAGGGTGTCAGGAATTGTGTCTCAACAAGAGAAATGAGTAAAACAATGTGAATGGAGTGGGCATATGTACAAAATTCTCATGAAAACTGAAGATTGGAGCCTTCCTAACCAAAGCTACATATGGTTTACATTTATAAAATTTACTTTTTAAATTTTAAATAGATACATAATTGCACAAATTTATGGAGTATAATTTAAAGTTCAGATGCATGCATAGCATCATATAAGTTGAGGGCCTATTTTTAAAACAAGATTTTAACATGTGTAACATGAATCATGCATCAGATTATTTTAAAATATAATGCTTAGTTACATGAAAATAATCATAATATCAAAGAAAATATTATAGTTGTACTAAGAGTTTTAATAAGACACTAATGTTTGAGCAAAAGTAGGTCTGTTTTTCAGTTATTCTTTCTAGATAATATTGGATCAGCATTTTATTTCAACACACTGCTTCTGCAGCTACCTGAGGAACAGTAGATGCATGGGCTCAGTGTGTCAAATGAAAAGGTACAGAGTTTAACTCTAGGTTTTATAGAGAACATAAAAGCAATGCTGTGCAGCTTTACCAGAATTAGAGCTTGGACTTTAGGATGGAAGTGAGGTAGATCAAAGTTAGAAATAAGATACTTGAATTTGGTTCATCAGGATGGCCATGACCATCAAGACCTTGCTGGAAGCAATGAAGCAGAGCACAGCAGGGCTGGTGAGCATAGTGGATCAGAAAAGGATGAAAGAAGCACATTAGTGCCATGTTGGCATCAGAAACACTCAGGTCAGAGCAGCAGAGAGCAGAGCATAGGGTGTGCCATAGGACTCGCTGGAAACTGTTAAGCTTCAACTCAGACTGTAATGGAGAAGGTTCCAAATCTAGTATGACCAATATCCTTACAGAAGGGGAAGTTTGGAGAGAACACTCAAATGGGAAAGATGTGATGTGCAGAGTGGAATTATCCTGACATAAGTTCAGGAATATGAGAAGCTAAAAGAGGCCTGGGATACATCCTTTCCTAGAGCCCTCAGAGGGAACTTGATGATGCCAGTGCATTTCTTTATTTTGGGGGGGAGGGCTTGTCTGTTTTTGACTTGTAGCCTCTATAACTGTGAGGAAAAAATATTTCTATTTGTTAAACGACTCGTTTTATGGCTCTTTGTGGTATGGACCTTCACTAACACATTAACCTATCCTAGTTCCAAATCCAATCTCCCACTGGCAAGGCACTGAAGAATTTAAACACACATACTAAAAGAATACCTAAATCAGATCAATAGATAGATGATAGAAAGATACATAGATAGATAGATGAAAGAGTAAAAAATGAACAACAGTGGGTTGTATACAATACCTTGATAGCTCTGAGCTGCTTAGTTCCTTGTAGAATCTAAGACCTGCAAACCTTTTATGTAGGATTGCTTTATAAAATGTAACACTGTATCTTAAGCAAACATTCATTTGTGGCAAGTCAATATCACAAATGAAATATTGTCTGAAGAGAAAGGAAAATCAATATCCACCTTTAGGGTCATTAAATTTTGATAAGGGTTTTCTGCAAACATCACTATACTACCAAAAAGATATGTATTGTATACTTTTTATTTTTTTCTTTCTATTTAATGAAATCTGCCAGGAAACCCACTTGAGTTCAGAGGCAAGCAAGCTCTCACAAGCAAGCAAACACACACACATACACACATACATACACATAAACAAACAGTTTTTATACTCATCCCTGTCATCTTAGAAAAAGATTTTTGTGAGCACAGAGGAGGTGAGCCACAATGTCATAAAGCATTTCAGTGCAAAGGAGGAGGCTTCCAGGCTGCTGTACCACCCTCACCACCATAGAGGACGTAAGCCACACCCAGCACAAAGGAGGAGGCTTCTGGGCCACTGTACCACCCCCACCAGTAAAGAGGAGGTAAGCCAGGTGGGCACCAGCAGCAATCCCCCCCACCATTGAAATGATAAGACATGTAAACAAATTTCAAAGTCAGACTTCCGGATCACCTAAAACAACCCCAAAGGGAAATAAGATGGAACACTATGATAACCACCTGGACTCCCTGAACTTTCAACAAAAGAGGATCTGGAAATAATGAAATCAGAAATAATTTCTCACATAACAGCAGATTGCACCCATAGTGCAAGACAAGATTAATAAATCCAGGGAGGACACAGATAAGAAAAATAGAGGATCTAAGGAACATGATGGAATCCTAACATAGGAAACAAATGGAATCCATAAAACAGATGCAAATAGATTTCCAGGACATGAAAAACTGCATTAAATGTCTATGCAGCAGAATAAGGCTATGTGAGGACAGAATTTCAGATATAGAAGATAAGATTGATATTAGTGAAGAGGAAAAGAAAATTTCTTTAAAATTGTAAGGGACCATGAGAAATCAATCCAACAGCTTCTAGACAATGCAAGGAAGAATAACATAAGACTGATCAGAGTCAATGAAGAAACAGGAGAGAGTTCAGATGACATAAAAACCTGTTCATTGAAGTGATGACAGAAAACTTCACAAGCAGGGAAAAAGAACTTGACATACGGATAATTGAGGCATACAGGACTCCAAGAAGCCGTGATCAAAAAAAATCTACACAAAGACATATAATAGCTAAGATTCCAGAAACTCAACAGAAGAACAAAATTCTACAAGCAGTTAGAGAAAAGAAAGAAATCACATACAAAGGAAAGCCCATCAGAATCACAGCAGACTGCCAATGCAAACCCTCAAGGCAGGAAGAGCTTGGAGTGACATATTTCAAATCCTAAAGGAAAACAGCCTCCAAATCCAGATTGATGTACCCTGCAAAAGTATCTTTCAAAATTGATGCAGAAATAAGATACTTTCATGATAAAGAGAACCTTAGGAACTTCACAAATACCAAACCAGCACTCCAAAAAATTTTAGACAATATCCTAGGAAAAGACAACAAGGATCACAACTCTAGGAAATCCAGCAGAATGAATCCATCGGTATGACAAGGAATTAAATGCAAAGGGGGAAAATCCAACAAAAAGAAAAAGTCATGATGATGATGAGTCAACATGTATAAGTTATAACCATCAATGTTAATGGTCTCAATTCACCAATCAAAAGAAATAGACGGGCAGAATGGGTCAAGAAGCAAGATCCAACAATATGCTGCATACAAGAAACACATTTAATTCAAAAAGAAACTCATAGACTGAAAGGTAAAGGGTAGAAAACAATACTCCATGTGACAGGAACACCCCCTCCCCCCAAAAAAGCAGGAGTAGCTATCCTATTTGCAGATCAAGTGGATTTCAAATGAAAATCTGAAACACTCTGGTCCCAAGAATTTCAGATAAGGCATAGTCAACTTGTATGTACAAATCTATTGTGAACATGTGTTTTGATTCCTCTTAAGTAAAAACTTAAGAACAGGACTGTTGGTTCTTAACAGTAATACAAGAAATTTCTATATTGTTTTCCAAAATGGTTTTATCATTTTACATTCACATTAGCTGTATTAGAAAGTTCTAACTGGTTCACATCTAAGCTGACATTTGTTCTTTTAAAACTTTTAACTTCATATCCCTGACAAGTGTATAATTCAATCTTGTTATTGTAATGATTAGTATTTTTCTGATTCTAGTGTTCCACACCTTTCCTTGTGCTGTACTGGCTATTTATCATCTTCTTGTGTCTACTTTTTAATTGGGTTGTCTATTAATGAGCTGCAAGAGTTCTTTATAGATTCTGGTCATAGGTTATATGCATTGAAAATATGGTCTGTTTAAGGACTACTTTTCATTTTAATGATGTCATTTAAAGTTTTAAATTTTGATGGAATCTCATTTATCAATTTTTTTTTATACATCCTGTTTTTGTATCCTAGGAAGTTCTTGCCTACCCTAAATTCTTAAACATTTTCCCTTGTAATTTCTTCTTAAAGTTTTATACTTTTAGGCCTTCATATTTAGGTTCATAGATGCTTTCAAATTATTTTTACATATGGAAATAAAGGGTTCAGGTTAATTTTTTATAAATGGATACAAGGTGTTCCTAGACCCATTAGCTGAAAACACTATCTTTTCCTCTGCTCTTCAATTGAGTTTATATTCTACAAAATGTTAATGTTAAATAATCTTTCAAAACTCATTGGACCATATATGAGTGGTTCTATTTCTAGATTCTCTGTTTTATTCCAATGATCTATATGTCTTTCCAGACACCAACACTGCCTTGATAACTGTAACTTTAGGGGAAGTCTTAAAATTAGGTACTAAACGTCTTCCAACAGTGTTTTTTTTTCTTTTTCCTTTTACTTCTCTAGGTCCTTTGTACTCCTACATAACTTTTAAATTTCAATATCCAATTCTTCATTTATAGCAAGTATACATACACCTGAATTTGTATATAAACCTTGTGTTTTCTAATCCTGCTAAATTCAAATACAAGTTCTAGGGGCTCCTAGAGATTTCTTAATATTTTCTCTGTGGATAATCATTTCATCTACATATAAAGATTTTATTTCTACCTTGCCAAGCCTATCCTAATTGTGTCATTTTATTGCCAGACTATTTTGGTTTAGGCCTATGTTTCAAAGTTTCATGGACAGATGAAGAGTAGGCATATCTGCCCTTGTTCCCCACCTTTAGAAGAAAGCATTGCATCTTCTCCATTCATATAAGGTGTTTTTGCTGGAAGTATGGAGTACATGTCTTTGATCTGTTGAGAAGGTTCTGTTCTACTTCTAGTCTCCTGATAGCTTTTTCCATGAAAAGCTGTAGAATTTAGTCCAATAAATTTTCTCCAACTACTGACAGGATCATATGGCTTTTTATTTTCCTCTGTTAAAATGATGACTTTTGGGGGTGGATCTTCCAGTGCTGAACAACACTGCCATCCCTATAATAAAACCACTTTCTACATACTGCCAGATCTGACTTCTAATAGTTTGTTTTGTTAAACAAATTTCTATCTATGTTCATACCTTTTTCATCTATTATCTTTATTGAGTTTTAGGATTAGCACAATGTTGATTTCCTAAAATGAGGGGAGAAGTGTTCCTTGTTTTTTCTGCTTTAAATGTTTGATACAATTTATCAGTGAAAATGTAAATGAGCCTGTTGTTATCATATAGACAGGTTTTCAATCTAGGAATATACTTTCTTTAATATGTGCTATTCAAATTTTATATTTCCTCCAGAGTCTGTTTCACTAATTTGTCTTCCAAGATACTTATTAGAAGTTGTCAAATTTATTTCAAAAGAGATTTTTGTAATATACTTTCTATATCCTTTTAAATTCTGTAAAATCTGTGGTAATGTTTCTTAGATTTTGATATGGTCATTTTAAAAATGTATAATTGATATTGTGAAATAGGAAGAAAAGGTCAAAAGGAGCGGGGGAAGTGGGAGGGGTAGGGGAAAGGAAAGACGGGAAAAGAAAAAATATGAGAAAAGGAAAAAAATGGAAACAAATTCTTTGCAAATAGGGAAGGGTGGAGGGAGTGAAGGGAGTGCAGGGGAAGTGGGAAAAAATAAGAACCAAGATACTCATGTAATGGTACAAGATCCCAATAATGAATGTAACTGTATTTTATACCTAAAATGTACCAATAAACTTAATGGGAAAAAATAAAACAAATAAAAATGAAAACAAAATATCATTGCCCAGAACAATGTCATAAAGCATTTCTTCTTTGTTTTCTTTTAGTAGTTTCAAGTCTTAATATATGGGAAAAAAGACATTTAAAAGCCGTAGAAAAAATGCTCAACAATTCCAAACCTTAAGGACATGCAAACCAAAACTACAATAAGATATCAAACCCATGTATAAGAATGTCTACTATCAGGCAGGGATTTAACTCAGTGCTTTCACTGCCTACTCTGCAAGCACAAGGACACGAGTTTGATCCCCCGTACCAAAAAAAAAAAAAAAAAAAGGAATATCTACTATCAAAAAGACAAAAGAAAACAAGTGCTTGCAAGGGTGCGGAGAAAAGGGTATCCTTATATGTACACAGCTGAAGGGAAAATAAATTAGTAAAGCCATATGGTAAACAGTATGGAGGTTCCTCAATAAAGTAAAACAGGATTACCATATTATCAAGGAATTCCATTTCTCAGTATATATCCACAGGAAACGGAGTCAGTACATGAAAGAGATAGCTTTGCTCCCATGATTTTGGAGTGTTTGATCACTGTAGCTAAAATATCAACTCAATGCAAATGTCCATGAACAAATGAATGGATAAAGGAAATGAATGGTATTCACCTACCTATAAAAAGAGGAAAGTCTGTTATTTGTGATAATATGGATGAACCTGGAGATCATTATTTTAAGTGAAATAAGACAGGTCAAAACAACAACAAAAATACTATATGGTAAAACCATATGTGGCATCTTAAAATCTAATTTAGTAGAAGTAGAAAGTAATATTATGGTTTCTGAGGCATGGGTGTTTAGGGTGTGAGGGATGATGAGATGTTCATCAAACAATATATAATTATAATTATATAAGAAGAGTATAAAAATGTGTGTCTAAATAAGCAAATATATAGAGACAGAGAATAGCTACGTATCCTGGGCTCCAGGAGTATTGTGGAGAAGATAGGTGGACAGAGAGAAAGAAGAAATGAAGAAAGAATACTAATAGTTGTAGAGCTTAATTTTTTTTTTTTTTGGTACTTGGAATCAAACTTGGGTCCTTGCGCTTGTGCAGCAGGCGGCAAAACCACTGAGCTAAACCCCTGGCCCTTGTGGAGCTTAATTTTTATGATCTGATAGTGTTCTAAAAACTGATTGTAGTAATGCTGTACAACTTTTTGATCATATTAAGGATTATGGGATTGAATATTTCAAATGGATGAATTTTATAATAATAAATTATGGATATCTCAATAAAGTAGTTTCTAACAAAAAAAATATACTCATGAACGAAGAATCAGTGTTTAAGCATTTAAATGGAGACTCTGAGTTGCAAATGCAAATTTTTATTAATAGTGTCTGCTACAAAGATGGAGGCTTAGACAACTCACTAAAAATATTACTGTTTATTTTCTTATGCTTTCAAAAATTATACTAAATGAAAGAAATACTTAAAACCGAGCAGCGTGGAGTAAATACTTATTTTCCTTTCAAATAAATTTCTGTTTTAGAAAAACCAAGCCAAATCAAAGCAGCAAAAAATTAAAGCATTTTAACTCTCAAAATGTGATTCATTTTTTAAAAATTCCTTGCTCTTCTTCACTTATCCTGGAAGGAAGCATTAATTTGAACTGAGAGCTTGCAAACATTTCTCAATCAAAAAACTAAAAGAAAATGTAATCACATTGAAGGGTTGGCAGGTATGCCCCTAGAAAAGCATTGTTATGAATCTTTTGTCATTGTTATTTTTATTTCTATAAACACATGAACACACACAAACCCTTATACACATACTGATGAAAATAAAATACAGTACAGTTGATCTATTTTCACAATTTATTCATAGAAGAATAAAATAAATAAAATATTTATAAATATTAACAAACTATTATTACAGTTTTGGGAAGTATCAATTTTCAAAATACTTATTATATTTTTATAGTCTATACTAGTTAATCTTATCTCAAATCATCGGTGATATGTTTTGCAATTAATTCCATGATGACACATGCAAATATATTATATTTTATAACAGAAATTTCTACATCTTATACAACAAATAGTAATTTTTGAACTTTTTAACTAATATTCTGTATGTGAAATGGATTTCATTTACTGTTATATTCATTTTATTTGGGTTACAGAATTGTTTAGGGTCTTCAATCACAAGGTCCTTTTTTGTTTTTTTAAATAAGCTGCTAAAGATGTAAGAAACTTACTTTACATGTGAAAAAACACTTTTGAATGAGTCTATAAATACTCTAATAATGTGAACAGAAGGAATAGCATGGAAAATAAGGCATACATAGAAATGTTAGTTATATTTCTATCTGGCTCCAAACTTTCTGTTGATGTCATTGTAGGAGGAATGAAGGGATCTGTTATTCTTATGTGTTTGAGGTATTGGATGCTTTATATAACACAGCCTAAGTCAGGCTAGCACAATGTCATGTTCAAACAAAGACAAATAATCTAGTTTAGTTTAGTAGGAAGAGAATGATAGAGTTTTGCCTTGATTTCTATAATTTGAGAAATGAGATCTAACGAAAACACGTTTCATTATGTGACTGTATTTTCTACTTTAGTATGAGAGTTCTAGAGGACATTTAATTTAACTATCATTCCTCTGGCAACCTGCTAAAGAAGCAGATATATTTATATAAATTAAAACAATAAGTAATAAATAAGCAAATTTCCAATAACATGCTGGGCTTTTGTGTGATTTGCTCATAGCGTTAATGGCATGTCTAGGTAAACATCTGAAACAATATATGCTACTAATTAAAAGATAGTATATCCTGTGGTGTGAACTCCATGGTCTAATTAAATTCTGACTACCCTCCATTATGGAAAAGAAAAGTATGTGATGTGTGAAGATGTACTAATTAACCTAGATTACCAAGTCCTTGAGCCATAAGGGATTGTTAAGGTGAGATGTTTTTCATGGTTTGGGTATATGAATTGATGAGTCATGGAATACAGCTCACAGAGTGTAGATGCACATATTATATGAGATTATATAAATTAGCATGACAAAGTTAATTAGCCAATATATCAAAAATAATTATTGGGAAAGGAAAATTTAAGGCAAGTATTTTCCATTCCTATTTAGCAATATGTTAATCCAATTAAATTTTCTTGTCTTTAAATGTATGCTCACAATACTAGAATTGCAGATTGCTGTAGGTATTTAATCTTGTAGTTGTTCCATTTTATCAACTAGCTTAAAGTTCCAGAAAAAGAAGAAAGCAAAAATAGGAAAAGAAAAAGATAAACCTATACCTCATAGTTTCCTTAGAAGCTATCAGTCATTTTAGGAAATTCATAAATCAAAATTGTAAAGGGATGCATTCCTATTATCTTCCTAACATTTATGTTTAAGTTTTTATTTTCATTTAATTTCACCTTCTCTAAATTGATATATTTCTAATGTTGGGAAAAATAATGGGGGTAATTATAGCCCCCATTATATTAATTATAACCTCCAATATACTAATGTAACTTGGCTTGTATTGACACAAATTCTTATTCAATACCTTTGTGATAAAAATTGAGCCTTCAATGAAATTTTGAATTTCATTTTAATTTAATATTTCCAAATATCCACTGTCAACAAAATAACATGTTCTTTGGAGCAACAGAAATTCACTATTTAATTGGCAAGATGAGTAGCATATTTTTGCTTCAGCTAAAATAGGAAAAGATTGCTTAAGAGTGAATGGAGTTGACTATACATTAATGCTATCACAATATTTACTTTAATATTTAATTTTTCTGTAAAAATAAGAGAAATGGATTTTTTATTGATGGCTTTATTTCTTAGAACAGTGTTAGATTTACAAAATAATTTAAGACATAGTTTTCCACATACATTTCTCTATTATAAAATCATATATTTACATGGTGGAAGTGCTACAAGTAATGAATGAGTCAGTATTGATATACCATTATGAATTACATCTATTTTTTAAGATTTGCTTAATTTTTAACTATGTTCAGTATGCTGTTCAGAAAACCAAATTACATTTATTGTCTTACGCTGTTTTGGCCATAGCATAAATTTTGTGCTTCATATCCTTTACACAAGATTATTTAACACCCACCATCATGGATCCTTGGGCAGTGCTAATGATCGAACTGATCCATGTAACTTCTCATATCTGCTTTCGGGTATCTCTTTTGAAAGAATTTAATGAAAGACTTGTAACCTCTATCATGCATTCTGTTGACTGGACATCATTAAGAACACTGAGTAGAATGTTAAGATCATTATATACTCTCTCACAATTCCTATTGTGACTGTTAGAGTTTCCTTTAAACACTTTTACTGGTAAAAGGTGAGACTGGAACAAAATTTATTGTTTACTTTTCACAAGTACCATGTGATTAGTATGTGCTAGCCCCTCTTCTGGAACTAAATATATGAAGATGAAAAGATCACATATTCCTTGCTTTCATTGAGTTGATACTCAAAATGAAAAAAGATAAATACGTAACTGAACTGATACTCAAATGACAGAAAGATCTGGGTAAAACATTTAGGCAGGCAGAAAAAGAAAAGCAAAGTTTCAAAGCATAAGCAAGTTTAGATATCACGCCACTGTGTCAGGCATGTGGTGTCAGTGAGAAGACAAAGCGACTGGAAGTCAGAGAAAAGAAAGTACAGATTAAGATAAGAAGGTCCTTTAAGCTACAGTAGGAACTTTGGATTTATATCATAATAAATATGCCATAGGATAATTTTTAATAGATAGGGTTTATGCAGAAGGCTATTCTGATCTGATTTACGTTTTAAAAGATTATTCCTCTGCCCTGTGAAGATTAGATTTGGAGGAAAACCAAGGTGGAAAATAGATGATCATTCAGGAAGAGATTCTAGAAATAAGAAATGACTTTGACTTGGATTAAGATAGTCACAATAGAAATGTACTTAAATTGGAGGACTTAGAAAGTCTTTTGAATGTAGAGCTAACAGTGTTTGTTGCTTGAATAAATACTTGAGTGAATGCAAAAAGAGAATTAAGGGTTCTAGATTTTGTGGCTTGAAAAATAGTTGACATTTGTAGAGATAAACTATAGTGAAGAATATGTTCAAAACTAATACAGACTATTTTATTTTGCTTTTCATAAATTTTAGATGATTGCAACTATATCCAAAGAAGATACCATTTTGGCAGTTTGATATATGCTCAGAGTTTGGGAAGAAGGACAGATTGGAGACCTGAATTTGGCTATAACAGAGAGATCTCTGTCCTTTGTGGGAAGTTGGTTATTACTAAGTAATATGTTTCAGAATGTCATGTAAGAAAGAAATACAAAGTGAAAAAATAAGATAGGGATAAAGGAAAGAAGAGTAGAAAAAAGGAAGGAAAAGGATCATAAAGTAATTGAGTAATTGAATCCAGCTTCAGAAACAAGCAAAAATGAAAAATCAATGGGAAGAGAGTGGTCTATTTTTGCCTTATTGATTTCCACTGCTCACAGAGTGCTCTTTGCTTCATTACTGGTGGCTGCTTCATTTACTTTCTTTTGTTGTTGTTGTTGTCAGTGTGCTACAAGCTTTGGTGCTCTGCTTTGAAGTGAGTCTTAATCATCAGTGAAAATGACTTAAAAATGCAGTATCAACCTGAAAGAGTCAAGACATCTGCCAATAAAGGTAATCAGTTTGCATAGTGGAAAATATAAGTTTTACCAATAAGAAATGGCCAAGTACTTACTGCATCTTTCAGTTCTAGTTTGCAAAAACACTTTTTAATACAAGAATGCCAATAAAGAACTCCACCCAGATGGACCCATTTTGTAAATAGAAATGATTTTCTTCTATAAATTCAGTATAAAATGCTTATAGGAGAACACATTTTCTTCTATTTGGCATAAATGATAGCCATGATGAATAACTCATGTATTAGTTCCCTTTTACTATTTCAAGTTCTAAAAACTATGTAATAATAATTTATAAGGAAAGAAAAATTGTCTAATATTTCAGTAAGCAATGCAGTAATTAAAACACATATGCAATACTATCCATATTAGAGGAAGTGATTGATAAAGAGCTTATGCAGCTCTTAGTAACCAGATAATTTGATCCTTACCTATACTCTGCAAAATCATTACATATCACCTCATTATCAAGTAATAGCGTACTTATCAGCATCCTTCTCTAAACTGTATATATTATTAATGCCCGATACAAATACAAATATGCCAGATATCTTGCCCTAGTATTGCTGAGAATGTCATATAAGATATTATCACTCAATTAAATCTGTTCTCCCTTTTCTTTGTGAGGAAGAGACTAGCATCTGTGTATTTGTAAAAATCTTCCTTATAGCCTACACTTTAAAATTACCTGTACAAGCAAAGATATAAGTAGCATGCTGGGTTATATCTTAAACACTCACTGGAGATGGTTTAAAATAAAGAGGTTAATGCTAATGTGGTTACAAAATATATGCTATTCATATGTATAACTGAAAATTCACTTTGTGATAGGCATTTTTTATAATAGCTTTAATTCTTAAAACTTATTATAACTTTCCTCATTATTGTCATTAATAATTTAGCCAAATTTTTCGGAAATATCTTGAAATTATTGCCATTCTCAGTAATATGTAAAAATCAACTTTAAAACATAGTATCTCTGCAAACATAGGCTGGGAAAAATAATTATTGCCAAAATATTGGAGTAATTTATTCTGTATTTGAATAATTAACTGTATTTTAAGCAACACCATTCAATTAGTATCTACCTGAGACACAGATGTCTCAGTCTCACAAAGCAATTAACTCTTTAATATATTATTTTCCTAACAGAACTGATGGTGGCTTCACTTTTACTGCCAAGAACATACATTACCTTATTTCTTTGGCACTAAAAAATGGTGCTTTCAAGTCTTATTCAGAGTTGCAATTTATCTAATATAATGAGTAGTACCAAAACTAGACATTTTAATAAGCCAATTTTATAAAATTCCCATTATCAGAAAGCCATTCACATAGCAGATAACAGAAAAATAAAATTGAAAATAGTTATAGTTCAGATATGTGATCATATAAATACTGTTTGGAATAATTTTATAATAGGCTCCAGTGAGATCACTGAAACTGGTTATACTGAAAGACTCATTAATTTTCTTTCAAAAGGATTATTGACTTTCTGAGTCTTAAAACTTTATTCCAAAGTCAAGGCAACAAAACAGCCCATTACTTCCAGGGAAGATGAAAGCTAGACCAAGGAAAAGCATTATACTGAACTTCTAACTGGGCAATGATTTGTGTTTTCTCTTTGCATTTCCTTTACTTCTTTCACTGTCCTCAACTGGAAATTGGGTATCAGGCAAGCAAGTGATTCATTAAAAGCAAGTGTTATTTAATACAGCAAAATTTAAAAGTGAGTTTTAACTTAGTAATACTGTTTTGTAATATTATGAGGACGAATACCCGCATTTTTAAATTTAGGGAGACAAATGCATGCTAAAATTTTTATTATTTTCATAGAAAGTTATGATTTTGCAATTTAGTACATGTAGGTAAATAAAATGAAGTCACTTTGTACTTTTTGAAAGAGATGCATGAAAATGCCATTCTGGTATTTCTCTTATTTATTATTGCATGTGGTAAGCATCAAGTTCTGAAGTCAAAGTAAGTAGTTTTGAAATCTTTGCTCTGTTACCTGCCTTCTCATTTTCATTCATAAAAGGGGTAATAATAATGACAGCTATCTGCTGGTCAGTTGTAAATTAGTATAGGTTTAGCATTCAAAACAGTGCTGTAGGTATGCCGGCTACAATTACTTCAACTATCAAAACTGTAGTTGGGGCTTTATTAAATGCACTTGAGCAATAACTTTTCAGATGTTCTTGTGCTTCCTAGAGCATAGTTTAATCTAAACATCCATAGACATGACATTTGTAGATACAAAAATCATTCAGTGAATTACATTCTAGTGCAGTGAAATTGTAATTTTGCTGAATTCAGGGCATGCCTCCTTCTTTAAGGTCATTATGAACCTTAAATATTTTAATATAAGCTTATGACAATAGTCTTTTTGTCTAAAACAGTGATTTTCAAGGCTAGCATCTAACAGAATTACCTACAGAGATTGTTAAAATATAAATGCTGGCCCCACTCATAAAATGTGTGATTACAGCTCCGTTCCTAAGCAGTTGCCTTTCTAAACAGATCCTAGGTGCTGCCGCAGCTGTTGGTGTAGAACCACACCTAGGAAACCAGTGTGCTAAATGCATGGTTGCTTTCCCTTTTCTGGGTTCTAGCAGCTCTCTCAGCCTGCCCATCACTGGACTGCTTGTATGACCCAGAATTTGCCAGTGGCTTGGAGGTAGGTACTATTTGGGAGTGCTAAGTCTGTCTGTGATTTTTTGCATTTATTTGGTTCTGTGCATCAGGAGTAACACAGTCATGTGGGTCTTGACACTTGCATGGTCAACAATAAAGAACTCTCTGAAGTTTAATTTAAAATGAAAAATCAGTTTTTATACGGTCTTCTTATTCTTGTTTTCAATTTTTGCCTTGTTTGTCTGATCTCACTGCCACTCTCCTTCCATCTTCTTCCCTATACTTAAAGGCTTGAATCCTATGAGGAATATTCCTACCTTCCTCACCAACAGAGGCTCTGCCAGTGAGCCTTTCAAATAAATGTGATTTCCCACTCCTGCTCTTTCTGAATCTTCAACTTTAAAAACTGTAAATTGCTAGGAGGGAAAAATGTGGGATTTCTCAAAGTTTCTTAATCTCAACTTCCTCTCCCAGATTTTAAAAACTGTCTATAAGAAAGTAGAATCCTGCAGCCAGAGACCCGCCATTCCATCTATAAGTGTGCACAGATCCCATGGAGCAGCTGTGTGGCCCAGACCTGCAGGGCTGCAGGCAGATCACAGCCAGGGGTCTGCTCTGAACCCAGAGGCTCCTGGACAACCACCCAAGCCAAAGGTCCGACCAGAAAGGAGCTGGACAGGTGCACAGGCTTCAGCCAGAGGCCTGCCATTCCACTGGCCACAGCCAAGGACCCACCTGGAAAGGAGCTACACAGGCACGCAAGTAGTACACATAGGCTTGCCCCAATACCATTGATAAATGTGTGGAGACCCTAGTCAAAGCCTGCACAGACAACAGGAATTGGAGTGCACAGACCCAGCCAAAGGCCCTCCCAGACAACAGCTACATAGTGACCCCAGTGAGAGGCACACCTAAATACCATCCCAAGTGTGCACAGGCCCCAGCCAGAAGCCTGCCCAGACAACAGGTCAGCTCAGGGATCCAGAAGGAGACCACTCTGAACCCAAGAATTGGCATACTGGTGAGCAGCAGAGTAAAGGCTGCTTTGTGACTTGCTGAGAATTCAAGACCACTGGGTGAGCAAAAAGTCACCTCAACAAACACACAGCAGGCTGCAGCTGTGTAAAATGAGAAGACATGTAAATAAGTCTCAAAACCAGACTTCCAGATCACCTACAGCAACCCCAAAGGGCATCATAATGGAACAATCTGATACTAAACCACCTGGACTCCCTGAACTAGCAACAAAAGAAGACCTGAAAAAATGAAATCAGAAATAATTTCTCAGATAATAGCAGAGATTGTGCCCATAGTATAAGACATGATTAATGAATCTAGAGTGGACACAGATAAAAAAAATAGAAGAGCTGAGGAACATGATGGAATTCCAACATAGGAACATGTAATCCATAAGACAGACCCAAACAGATTTCAAGGAGATTAAATACTCCATTGAAAGTTTGCACAGCAGAATGAGTCAATGCAAGAATAGAATTTCAGATATAGAAGGTAGGATTGCAATTAGTGACCTGGAAAAGAAAACTTTCTTAAAAATAGTAAGGGACCATAAGAAATCAATCCAGCAGCTGCTAGGTGATGCAAAGAATAACATCAGACTGATCAGAGTCAATGAAGAAACAGGAGAGAATGCAGATGACAGAAAAAAACTGTCACAGAAGTAATGGGAGAAAACTTCTGAAATAGGGGAAAAGAACTTGACATAGAGATAAGTGAGACATATAGGACTCCAACTAGCTATGATAAAAATCATCTACACATAGGCATATAATAGTTAAGATTCCAGAAACCCAACAGATGAACAGAATTCTACAAGCAGTTAGAGAAAAGAAAGAAATCACATACAAAGGAAATCCCATCAGAATCACAGCAGACTTCTCAATATAAACCCACAAGGCAAGAAGAGCATGGAGCACCATATTTCAAGTCCTAAAGGAAAACAACCTCCAACCCAGATTGATATATACTGCAAAACTATCTTTCAAAATTGATGCAGAAATAAGATACTTTCATGACAAAGAGCACCTAAGGAACTTCACAAATACCAAAGCACCACTCCAAAAAATTTTAGACAATATCCTAGGAAAAGACAAAAAAGATCACAACCCCAAAAAGCCTTGCAGAATGAATCCATCAGGCATGACAAGAAATTAAAAGCAAAGAAAGAGAATCCAAAAAAAAGAAAATGCCATGACAAGGACAAGTCAATATGTATCAGTTATAGCCATCAATGATAATGGTCTCAATTCACCAATCAAAAGAAATAGACTGGCAGAATGGGTCAAGAAGCAAGATCCAACAATATGCTGCATACAATAAAGACATTTAATTCAAAAATAAACTCATAGACTAAAAGTTAAAGGGTGGAAAACAATACTCCATGTGACAAGAACCTGAACAAAGGCAGGAGTAGCTATCCTCTTTGCAGATCAAGTGAATTTCAAACCAATACTCATTAAGAGAGATAAGGACAATACATTCTTGTAAAGGGAATAACCCAAGAGGAAGAGATAAAAATCATTAATATATATGCACCAAACACTAGTGCACCCAAATACATAAAACAAATACTAACAGACATGAAAAAGCATTTAAGAACTAATACAATAGTAATGGGGGACCTCAATACTCCACTGTCAAAAATAGGTAGATCAACTTGACAAAAAATAAACAATGAAATACTAGAACTCAATCAAACTCTTGAACAAATAAACTTAACAGATATTTACAGAGTGTTCCACCCCACAAAATCAGAATACACATCCTTTTCAGCTGCATATGAGTTGTTCTTTAAAATACACCACATACTCGATCATAGAACATGTTTAAGTAACTGCAAAAGAACTGAAGTTACCCCCTGTATATTATCAGACCTTACTGAGGTAAAATTGGAGATCAATAGCAAAAGAAACTGCAATAATTTAGTAAACCCATGGAAACTGAACCACACACTTCTGAATAACCAATGGGTCACAGAGGAAATTAAAGAAATCAGACAGTTCCTACAATTAAATGACAATGCCAGTACAACATATCAGAATCTATGAAACACAATGAAAGCAGTATTACAGGGGAAATTCATAGCAATGAATACTCACATTAGGAAAACAGAGCAATCTCAATTACACAACCCCATGTTGAACCTCAAGCTTCTACCAAAAGAAGAGCAGGACAAACCCAAAGCTCATACATGGGAGGAAATTATAAAGATGAGAGCAGAGACAATGGATACTAAGAAAAAAATACAAAAAAATCAATGAAGCTGATTTAGTTTTTTGAAGGAATAAACAAAATTGACAAACCCTTAGCCAACCTTATCAAAAAAGGAAAGAAAGGGCTCAAATCCATGCAATTAGGAATGATTAAGGTGAAATTACAACAGGATCAGCAAAAATCCAGAGGATCATCAATACCTACTTTGAGAACCTATATGCCAATAAGATGGAAAATACAGAAGAATTGGACAGATTCCTAGATGTGTATGAATTACCAAAGTTGAACGAAGATGACCTAAAAATACTAAGCTACACAATATCAATCAATAAAATTGAAAAGGTAATTAAAAACTTACCAACTAAGAAAGGCCTGGGTCCTGATGGCTTCACTGCTGAATTTTATAAGACATTTAGAGACAAACTACTGCCACTACTGTTTAAACTCTTCAATGAAATTGAAAGGGAAGCAATACTCCTGAATTCATTCCTGGAAG
>NW_004624757.1:19023856-19058876 GCF_000247695.1 Heterocephalus glaber | reverse complement strand
TATTGTATACCTTAAATGTACCAATAAAATTAATTTTTAAAAAAAGAAAGACTCCTATGGAAAAACTTAGAAACTTTCTAACAAAATGAATTTTCTTTTCTTTTGGCTCAGATCTGAAATGATTGATTGCTTGACCTTTTTGGCTTATGAGTGCTTCATGTTATAAAGGCATTATATGCTCAAAGTGGAGAAACTAATAAAACAAATGGCAGCTTAATGAATCATTGGCTATGTGACCTTGGGTAAGTGATGTAACCCCTCTAATGCCCTGATTTCTTCACATGTAGTAGTGGATATTGTATTATTGGGAATTATACAAGCATTCTCTTACCCTTTTCAAAAATATAGCTATTAATCCTAGATAAATATTTTAGTCTTTTAGATAATAATTTAAATATTTTAAATAACTGGCATTGTTTCTTTTTTGATTTTGGTACATCAAAGAAAAAATAAAACTGAATTGAATCAGGGCACCCAAAAGGGAGACTCAAAAGAAAAATTATTCAGTTTACTATTTTTAGTGATAATTGATAAAGTTCAATTTTACTTTGAACCATTTAAACATGATTTAGTGGTCAAATTAATAAGTCTCAATTCCAAATTTCAAGTACATCTTGTAGTTTCTTTTCTTGTTCACGAATAAAGCTCATGCTAATAATGAATTAATTGAATGCTACTAACCATGAGGCTCATAATGTCACAAATTGAATACTGTAAAATATATACACATATATTAGTACTCGGAGTTGGACCCAGCCTAATAAGAATCATTAAAATGGAAATCAACATGTAAATCTATTATTTACTGCATTTCTCTTACTTTAATATATTATAGTCAAAATTGCTTTATTAAATTCTTCAACTTATCAAGTCAAAAATCAAACTAAATCTTGGTGGCTTATTTTAATATACCAAATAAATTTGAGTAACATATTAAAAGCTTCCTGAATAAGGGAGTCAAGAAAATCTGAATTCTTTTTAAAAAACATATTATGAAAAATAATTAACAATTTATGAAAGATGAAAGGATCATTTCTAACATTCTTCAGGCTCCACAATTATGGCTTCCTGTTGAAAGATACTTAAATCCCCCCAATGTACAAGCTGACCTGCCAGTTGCTCTAATCTTAGCTAATTTATCTTTCTATTTTGCAGCTTAATATGCAGCACAATAATTACCAATTGCCTTATTTTCTCCATTCCCACTGGGGCAGATGATTTTCCAGGTGCAGCAACAAGTATCTCAGAACTAAAGAAATGAGGTAATGATAGTAAATTTGATCAATACAATTCTAATTTCAGAAAAAGCAAATGGAAGAAAAATAGGAATTGGTCGAAAAAAGCAGTTTATTTCTCTATGTGAGTTTTAAAAATTTTAATATTACATATTCATTATCTTATCTACTTCTGTTATGTACTGTATTAGCCACTTGGATAAAATGACTTGTTTTTAATGACCAAGACTAGAAAGCCAGAAAAAATTCGAAGAATCATTAATGGAATAGAGCCTTTGATTTAATGCATATTGGCTTATGCACAGAAGGTGGAGTGGGAAAGAAGGGAGTAAAAGGGAATATGAAGGAAGACTAGAAAGGGAGCTAGAAAGAAATGAAGAAGGAAAATAAAAAGGGGAATCATGTAAGTTTACTGTAGTAAATACAAGGAATTTAAATATTTTAAATACTACATTTTAAATATCTGCTTTCTAACTTGTTTTGTCTGTTTCATTCCATACCTCATTCTAGTCCTCCTCTTCCAAAATCTAGATGGACCTACCCCTTAGATACAGTAACCTTTCCATCTCTGAAGTTCATTGAAAATTTGTGCACCTTTCGACATACCTGATTTCAAATGAATATGTGGAAGAATTACAATACTTATTTCATTTATTAAAGCTGCATTGCCATGTAAATACTTTGAAAGATTGTTGGATTTATAGACATAAATCTTTATTTGGTCTCAGTAAAGTGACTTAGCTACAGTTAATTTTTTAATTTGTTTTTTTCCCTATATAATAATCTTTTTTTTTTTTTTTTTTTTTTTTTTGGTACTGGGGATCGAACTTGGGACCTTGCGCTTGTGAGGCAGGTGCCGGAACCACTGAGCTAAATTCCTGGCCCCCCTATATAATATTCTTAAAATGAAATATATTCAAGTATCTTGTGAAACTAGTTATTTACATACAATTACTGTCATATGAGTGAAAACAAAGGCTGGCTAGTTCATGGTGTGATGTTCAGCACGAAAGAACACAGGATAATTGTGACGTTTTTCATTTATTCTTTAGAAAATAATAATAATAAACCAGCAGGAGCAAAGAAGCCTAAATATTTCTCCTTCAGTAAATGAAAACTATATTTTTATTTGCCTGAGTATAAATAAGAATATAGCTAAGTGCAAAAATTTTGGGTTCCATCTCAGTATTGCCAAGAAAAATTTCATTTGTTGGTCTTATTTTTTCTATAGTAACATTTCATGAGCTTCATAAAAAGTCATTTTCTTGGCTTTTTATGTTTTAAAATATTTAAATCCCCAAATTTAGTAATATTAGCATTTCTTTCCTTCAAAAATAAACATAACTTCTTAGGTCATATAACTTTATCTCTTTCTAATAAGTTTTATTGTCACGTTTGAATTTTTTTTCTTTTTGGTACCAGGGATCGAACTCAGGAACTTATGCTTGTGAGGCAGGCGTTGGGAACCACTGAGCTAAATCCCTGGCCCCTATTTAAAGTATTTTTGAAGCCTATTTAATAAGAATTAATGTTTTATTTTTCTTTTTCAAAACTTAATATTTCTTTAAATATTAATTCTCTGTATATGTGGTTTATCTAACTTTGTGACACAATAGGAATTTTGAAGTATTTACTTCCTGCAACAACTAATATCCACTGTATCTAACTGAATTTTTCCATTTTGCTGGTTTCTTTTTTTATTTATGGCTTATTATTGTTTTTCATTTTATTTTTTATTAAGTTTATTGGTCCATTTTAGTTGTGCAATATGATGACATTCATCATTGGGAATTTGCACCTTTATATAATCTCTCTTGGTTCTTATTTTTCCCCATTCCCCTGCCCTCCCTTCAACCCCTCCATCCCTCCCTATTTACAAAGACTTTCTTTCCATTTTTTCCTTTTCTCATATTTTTCCTTTCCCTTCTTTCCTTTCCCCTATCCCTCCCACTTCCCCTTCCCCTTTAGACCTTTTCTTCCTATTTCACATTATCTGTTAAACATGTTAATTCTTATTTACACTTTCAGTTTCTCACACCAGAAAAACTATTCTCTATTTACACATATGTGTCCTATTTATTTCACATAATAGTATGGTCTCAATGTCCATCCATTTAGCTATAAATGTCTTTAGTTTCCCATTCTTTATGGCTGAGTAGTACTCCATTTTATGCTGGTTTCTAAATAATAATGTAGAAGATGTACTTAGCCAAATATTATATAGGAGTATATTTTATTAGTAGCTTAACTTTATCATTTCTTTCAACAGTTCAGTGAAATAATATTGTCAGTTTTTCTGAAATTAAAGACCCTGCCATATTTTATGTGTTAGCATCTTAAACTCAGGGGTTCTTTTTTAATCATCTTGTTAAAATATGAATTACTATTGGGTTTGAGTACAACAATGGAAAGCATTTGTACTACAAAGTTAACAAAAAAAAAAAAAGTTGAATTCTGACTCTGCCTTTGCATAGTGCAGTAGGTCAACAGATACCCTTCCCAAATATATTTACAAGTTATAACTCCCAGGGCCTTAGATGAGATTATTTGGAAAGAGGATCAGTATATGTAATTAAGTTGAGGATACAGAAATGATTATGACAGCATTTTGGATTTAAGGTGCCCCTATTCCAACAGTCTTAACAGACAAAAATGGAAAATACAAGGGGACATACAGAGGAAAGACCACCTGAAAATGCAGGCAGAGACTGGAGTAGGGAAATAGAGTCCATGAGCCAAGAAACACCAAGAACTGCTGCAGCCACCAGGAGCTAGCTCACTGAAATGGAACGGATTCTTCTCTGAACATCCAGAAGGAATCAATCCTGCCAATATCTTGGCTTTGGATTTTTGGTCTCAAGAAGTGTAAAACCCTACGTTTCTGTTGTAACCCATCAGCTTCGTGGTAATTTGTTACGGCAGCTGTAGTGAATTAATATAGGCATATAATCAGTTAGAGAGTTAGGTTTATTAAGTTTCCACTAATTTCCAGAGGATCATATCTAAAGTATGTTTCTCTTAAAAAACACTGTAATATAATTTGTGTAAAGTTATACAAACTCAATCCATTAAAAGGCAATGTTCTTGTACATTGTATTGCTGAAAGAAATAAGTATGATGATAACATTCAACTAAACACAGTAAAATTAAGGAATTATATTGGTTTAGAATATCACAAAGTGCTAGATCAGATAGACAGTTTTTAAAACCTACTACCTAAATGTTTGTCTTCTTGACACAAAAACAGTTGATAAATAAAATAACTTATTAATTTAAAAAGTAGTGGTTAATAAAATATCTTATTAATTTTAGGTATTAATTGATATTTAGTAGATAAAAATGATACTCTAGAAAGATAAATCTCATCTAAAACAAAAGATTTTCTTCAATCTGTGTAAGTTAAATTTTGATGATAGACTGATAACAACAGTTTCTCCATCACATAGCTATTCTATATCTATTACTAATTTTCTGAAATGCTATACAGATCCATAATTGAGACATTAAGAAAATAAGCATTCTCTTTACAGATCTTATATCATTCTATACCTGCACTGACAAGTGCAATGAAGATTGGGAAGGGCTGCGAAAAGGCCACTAAAAATTTCCTATGGGGATCTCTTGGGAAACCTTATCTCAGTGCATTTTTATACTCAAAAAACATACTTTTAGTATTTTCATATTTGAAAACTGATCAAGAATGAATCAATTTTTTTAGACAGACTTACTTATCCGAACAAAGTTCATTTGAAAGGTGTGCAAAATTCAACATCAATTTACTGATTTCCAATTTGAATTTCCACTGCTAAAGAGAACCAATACTGAGAGACCCTGAGCCCTCACTTTTTGTCATTCTATAGACAGACATCATAGGGAAAGCAGACTACAGATGACAGTGGGAAGGGCACTTATTGAGTGTGGAGTAATAGGGGCAAGAGAATGTGCAAGGGCTGAGCTCTGTAAATGAATGCATACATTTACATAATAAATTACACTGATGGGGAATCAACATTTCACATATCTCTTGGATCATACATGAGTATGTGAATTATCAAACACTTAAAGAGTTTTTGTTCTAATGTAATGATTACTAAACACTTCACTGCTCATTGATACCTTCTTTCCTTTAGATGTTGTAAAGCATTGATATGCAGTATAGTCACATTTAAAGGGTTAACCACTCCAGACTTTTCCATTTAAAAGACTGCATCTGTAGACTGAAATTTAATATACATTGATTTTCTCAGAGGTGAACCATAATCATAAATGCTTATGTCCCTTGGAGGAAGCTTCCTTATATATTTATGTTGGATGCATACTTTCATTTTATAAGGAATGCACCAGATTAACATGCTATGAACAATAAATGAGTCCCAGGCATCCAAGTGAAGAGGCTGTGGGATATATTTGCCACATTAACTGTTTCAGTTTGCCATCTTACTATCAATGCATTGTGTATATATAGAATTATTATCAGATTAGAAGTACTACTTACTCAGAAATGTTAAATAAAATGACCTTTGAAAATATAGGATAAATAATTTTAAAGCTTGACTTTGTCACTAAGTCCCAGACTTGGGATAATTTACTATGTCTCAAGAATTTATCCATGATATGGATGGGCTGTAGCAGGTAAGTTTTAGGGCTATCAATAATCACATATGCATGATATGGATAGGTGGGAAGAGATAATCTCCATGACCATCAACAACTGTCTATTGTAAGAAAATGGAAATTTTTATTTCTCTCTCCGTCAAGCCTTTAAATCATTTATATTTCTATAAAAATCTTACAAGATTAAATTAATCCCTAAAATACATGGTACCAATGGCTCTCATTATTAAATCTAAATTATATTTACTAATGTATTTCTTCAATATTTTACCTTAATTTAGACTTTGATTTGTATGATGTTAGTGATCTTCCAGTTTTTTTCTCAGCTTTAGTAAGGGTAGAAGTCAGCACCTTTTGATTGATTATAGATATTTATTAATACTATGGAAAGAAAAAAATCACAAATAGTTTATATAAACAAGTATAGAAAAAGACTGACTACTTTGAGATGCTAGTCTCTTATCTAAAAGCTATTAAGATTCTAAGAGGATATTTTGATTAGTTGAGAGTAACTTAATAGTTGAGAGTAACTTAATTTATTCACTGAGCTTGGTAATTATTTAAAAGGAAATGTGAAAGCAAGATCATATTCTTTTTTATTATATGGTATAGGATTAGCCCATAATATTTTGTATCTATTAATTTGTTTTTCCAGTACTGGAGATCAAACTCAGGACCTTGCATTTGAGAGGCAGGTGCAGTGCCACTGAGCTAAATCCTGGGCCCTGTATCTGTTAAATTTACTATCTCAACAATTAAATTTTCAATTGTTAGTGCATTCTGTTTTAGGATAATTTCACAATAGGCTGAAGTCCCTTGATCAATGTAAAAGTTTAGTTCATACATATGAGCATGTTGGATCAGTACAATGATTCAAACAGTTCAAACATTTTAACATGTTTAATTAGAAAAACAGTATGCTAATGTCGGGCAGGAGGGGACTGTAATCACATAACAATACAAATTATATTCGTTAAGGAATAGAAGTATGGAATAGGAAATTGATTGCTGGATCAGAATTTAATAGTATTGGTTCCTATTTCTCCTCTGTACCATTTTAGATCTACAGTTATGATTCATTATTAACTTTTAATATCCATCATAAAACAGTACTCACATATAAATAAATACATATACACATAAAATAGTAATATCTAGAAAGCAACTATTATAGTGGTAGGAGGCATAAACTATAAAATACTATAATATCTTTCTGTTAATATATTAGTCTAAATATAATTCAATCTATCTCAAAGGTCGCAAGTTAAATCACATGAATCATAAATTATATATGACAATAAGGCAGGTAATCTGAATATATTTTCAAGGCAGTTTATTTTGCATTTTATTTATTTAGATGCCTGACTTCATTTCTTCCTTTAAGATTTCTTGTAGTGCAGATCAGCTGGCAATATTTTTTTCTCAGTTTCTATTTGTCTGAAAAGGATTCTACATTTATCTTCATTTTTTATTGTATTAACTGACTACAGTATGCTGTGTAGCCATTTTGTTTTAACCTTTCCAAGCTTTAAAGATGTTACTTCATTTTCTATCAGTTTATAGCATTCTTGACATGTCTTCTGTAATTCTTTGTTCCTCTGTATGTAATGTGGGTTGCACTCCACCAACCAACCTTTGGACCTCTCTTACTGTTTGATTTTCACTACATTGAATATATATCTAGGTGTGCTTTGGTTGTTTTATTTTTTTCCTTTTCTATATGCTGTTCTTTACACTTCTTAGAGCTATAATTTGGTTTGTGCTATTATTTTAGAAAATCTATGGATATTATTTTTCAATATTTCTTCTACACTGTTTTCACTTCTCTCCCTGGGATACCAATTATGCTTAGGTTAGGCTACTAGATTCTTTTTCACAGATCCTTAATATTCTTCCCTCAATCCTTTCCCCTTCTTTTTTTTTCTTTTGTGTTTCAGTTTGTGTAGTTTCTATTGACCTATCTTCAAGTTCACAAGTCTTACACTGCTTGTGTCAGATCTAAAGATGAACCTGTCACAGGCATTCAGCATTTCAGTTACTGAGTTTTAATATCTATAATTTTCATTTGATTCATTCTTAACAGTACTCTATTTTTCTTTCTCTATCTCTCTGCTGAAATTGGACATCCATTCCTGCATGTTGTCAAACTTTTCCACTAGAGTATTTAACACATTAATTATGGTTATTTAAATTCCCTTTTCTGATAGCTCCAAAATCTGCATAATATCTGAATATGATTCTGTTGATTCGCTTCATTTGGCAGTGTATTGTTTTTCTTTTTCTTGCTTTTTCCATACGCTGCAGAAATTTTGTGG
Source organism: Heterocephalus glaber (assembly GCF_000247695.1). The sequence continues at coordinate 19,050,712 of NW_004624757.1, read as the reverse complement.
AAAGCCAAGCATTTTGTGTAGGCCACAGAGAGTTAGATAAGTAAATTTTTATGCATGGAAATTGGCGCTGTGGACATTGGGTTAATCTAGGCAGGAGCTGAGTTGGATTTATCATTGTTGCTATGGATATCCCTGGCCTCCAGTTTTGTCTAAATACACTATGTATTTAAATTTGGGACTGATTTGCCATAGAATTATTAATATATGTCCCCTTCAGCTTGGTCTCTCTTTTGTGTGCTCTCAAATAGGGTGTCTCTCCCCTCTTCCCTGCCTCCTCTTAAAACTTTCCAAGCCATATTCCAAGATGACTTATATTACAATGGTTGTCAATTTGTACAACGCAAAGACGTTCTCTCTCTCTATGATCAAGCCTATCTGAACGCAAGCTTCATGTCCCTGGCTCTCACAGATGTGGCCTGTTTAGTGCTACAGCTCCCAGCTGTAGATTTGGGTCTATCCGATATTTTGTCTCTGTCCCAAGAAAAAGGAAAAGTTTTCTGTCCTTTTCCCCACTGGCAATCTGTTACCACTTGGTACTAAGGATGATGCTGTGCTCTGCTCTTTTTGTAGTATTTTAGACTTTTGTTTTAAATGGATAATGGGTTGGGGCCTGGGCAGAGTTTTGTGCCTTTGCTTCAAAAGTGGTCTTCCTATCTTCATGCCTCTAGCACAAGGAACACCTTGTACAATCTTGCTTATATCTGTGTTTGATTATCCAGGGAGGTCTGTGAGGAAAGTCTATAAGCAACTGCAAATTATTATTGCACTTATGTTTTCTGCTTAACTCATGTTTAATCCTAATCAATTTATTAACCATTTTTACAGAATTATTATCATTAAACAAGTGTACCTACTATATCTGGCTTCTCCTTGCAAGTACTTATATTTGCTTACATAAAGGTTATTCGGTTGTACTCTGATTTTTAGCTATCTAATAGCTCCAAATAGCTTTGAATTTACATTTCTTGGAGATTTTTATGTTACTGTATGGGTATGAATAATGCACTCTCTAGATTTCTACATCGCACACTAAAGTCGGAAATATATATCTCCTAAATAAACTAAAAAACTTAGTATAGTTACTATTTATTGTTTATATACCAATAAAATGGCTATTAGGTTTTATTTTTTTCCAGACTAGGCATAGGTCTTACTTTTTATTAGTTCAAAATTGTAAGTTCAATTATATGTAAAACTATTACTCTGGTCTTGAAAGAAAAGCAATATTCAAAGTTGCCTTCCACAGGATTATAACATAGATTGCATTTTCCTGTGTTCATTTTCCTCTTTTTAGTTATCTATTGTATTAGTTTGGCTTCCACTGGTGGTATATTGATAATTTCACCATGGAAATTAAATATTTTCCTCCTATTCTAATTCTGACTGAAATCTCTTCTGAAAATTAGAATGTCCTTAATCCAAAGGTACATGTGTACATTTGCATGTGAATTTATAAACACAATAGACTTGCCTTTGTTTCCTAAGAACATACACACATAATCATTGGTTTACTTATGTAATGTCTAAAACATCCTTGTCAGACAGGGATTCTCTGAAAATGTATTTCAAAGATAGTTATAGCAAAAATTCTGTTAGCTCTCATTGCTGTTGAAGGTTGTTCCTATACTGTGTCTAAGCATGACAGAGAAGGAAGCAAAGAAATAAAATCAAAGATACATCTAAATGAGGATGATAAATAATGCAAAGATACTGTGTGGCCACAGAAGAGACAGGGAAGTGACACCCAATAAACTGATAAATCCAAAAGGAAAGAGAATAAATCAGAAGGCACAATGGAAAAATTCATTTGAAACATCTATCTTTACAAAGACACCTCAGCATTTTAGAATCATTTTTCTGGCTTTGAGATTAATAAAAATAGATAACATTCTACCCTGCCTTTATTCATGAGTTTTTTGTGGGGTTTTTTCACTAATTGAAGTAAGCAAGATAACCAGACCCCCCCCCCGCCCCCCAGCCTGCATCTGAACTTTACCCCTTTTCCTCCCAGGACTGCTTGTTCAAAGTGATAAGTTAACCAGCACCTAGCTTACCTTATGGTTAAGAACAAAAGAGGACAGGACATATCTTGTCTTGTGATTAAGAACACAAGATAGGACAGGTTATACTGCGGCCCTAACCATAAAGATAGGAATTTCCTGCTAGATCCCAAACATTGGATTTTAATCTAACTTGCAATCTGCTTCTCTATCCCTGTGCTTGCTCAAAGATGAGATCATGACATTCTATTGTGAGGTTTATCCCTTTAAAAACTGGGCTTCCTTCCTTGATCAGTACCAAGGAAGATGGGAGCACGAGCTCATCCTTGGTTGCGAGCTATTAAAAAGACTCCTTTAATTTGGACATTTTCATGGCATGATTTTTTCCTTGAGACAGCTATAATAAATTTAAAAATTGCTATTTAGCTGTAGAAAGGGAAAAAACATGATTGAAAATTAGGGGAGATAATTTAAACAATTAAGAGGGAAACATGTAGAAAATTAATAGTACAAAATATTCACAAAGTCTCAAAACATTGATATTTCATAGAATATGTTTCTTTTCAAGAATAAATTAAGGTGAAATCTGCAAACTTTTGTGTGAAAGAACATTTGATCTTTCAGTCATATGTAGCAAAAATAATTTCTCTTTAAATTTTAGAATTCAACAGGATTAAAAAAGTATATTTTCACACCTACCCCCCAAGCTTTTAAACATATAACTTTAGTCCTATTTCTGATATAAAAGAAGCTGCTCTCTTATTCTCAGTAAGAAAGCAGCATCATTGTCATGGACAGTTAGGTAAGTGGACATTCAACCCTCTGAAGAATGACTCAGCAAAATTGGATAACTACCTTTACTAGCATAACTGTAAATAGTAATAGATTGTTTTTGCTCATACATTGGGAAAATAAAGCTATTTTTTGAAATATGAAGGCAAGATACTTACATTTAATTATTTTTAGTAAATCATCGTTTCATGTATTATGAAGCTTGCTGTTCACATTTTCACAGAGAAAATGTACCTATATTTTATTAAACTTTAGAATAAATTTGTTAAATTTTAGAATATTCATTTGACAAAGATTAAGACATGAGCCTGCTAGAAGCAGGTTTCTGTAAGTTGAAATTCTTAAAGCAGTAATTACAGTCACAACATAGAAAAACAAATTATGCCTTGTTGGGACAGCATTTTTTGGGTCAATCTTCTGCCTCATTTTATTCAAATGTTATAGATTTCAACTCACACCAAATTTAGACTTTGCTAACATTGATTACAATTTAAAAAACATAAAAAATAGGAAATTGAGAAGTCAATATTATTTAAACAAATGATGCATATTTTAGCATTTAAATTAAGTTGTAATAGTAACATTCTAATAATTTTTGAAGACTCTTCTTGCTCCAAACAGTATATTATTTCTCAAACATTTTCTCTGGAAATGAAAAAATATTAAATAAGAGTATATTGTTTCCAACTAAACTTTGATTATTTAAAAAAGCATATTTGAGTGGGCATGTTAATTAAAACCTACGTGGAGTTTCCAAAGATGGAGATGAAATCCTCTAATTATACATTCACAGACTCTGTAATTACCTCATCATATTAGCCATTCCCTCTTCTCCTAGATTCTGCCTGAGGATATTGTTAAAGAAAATTATTTTACTGGATATATTTTTGTGTTAGCTAATGTGACAGCCAGAAAATAAGGAAGTATTTAGTAGCAAATGTGAAAATAAAATTTTGTTTGTTGTACCTTCAAGAAAGTATTAGTCACATTTTGTGATGCAGGTGAAAGTGTGATAAAACTAGAATCAAGAATCAAGTGTGGGCCAGGGATTTAGCTCAGTGGTTTCGCCGCCTGCTGCACAAGTGCAAGGACCCGAGTTCAATCCCCGGTACCAAAAAAAAAAAAAAAAAAAGAATCAAGTGTAAGATGTCTAGTTGGGTACTGATATTAGGGAACAGGGTAGGAGGGAAGGGGATTAATATTAATATTCTGATATTCATGTTTATAATAAATCATTCATTCCTGCTATAAGATTTTCTTGATAAGTGCCACAATTACAAATACCTAAAAAGACTCCACTAATGTGCAATTCAGAGAGCTTGACACTTGCACCTGACTAAAAGGAAATGTAGCACTTAGTGTTCTAAATTCATAGTGTTCTAAATTCAAGCTTACTATTTCCACATCTTTATGTTAAGGAAGGAGACATCAGTTTTATGGTGCTTTATACTGATATACAGTACTTATCAATTTACGATCCCCAGGCTTAGAGAAACAATGGCTCATTTATTTTTCTCTCTGATATTAGTAGGATTAACTCTCATTTAACAAGAACCAGCTGTTTGAAATCTCAAGTGTCCTATTTTTTTCATATTACACACATTGTTTTTGTGAAAGTCAGGAATAAATTTAAAATGTATGGTGATACTTCCTTATCCTTCATATTTCCATTTATGATTTCATGGCACATAGAATAACTTCATATTCCCAAAATTTCAGTAACAATGTCCTATTTACAAAGTAACAGTCTACCTTTAAGGCAACATTATGCAACATTTCTTCTTTTTAAAAGGTACAAATCTAAAAGCAAAATGTTTGTCAACTCCCTGAAGTTCTTGGAATAGGTTTTAATTTTTATCGATCAATGCTACAGTTTTTATTTAAATAAAGGAAGCATACTTGCAATGTACATTAAAAGTTTAGTTGCTAGACCAATAAAAATAAAAATAGTGATGGACAATTTGTGATCTATAATGATTATTTAACTTCGGTAAATGTTCATATATCTTAATCATACCTTTTATTTATATTAGCAGTTCTTGTAGCCACTTTATTCATAAGATTCCAAAACTTCAAAATTCTCCCATAAGAAATGAAACAATAAAATACATATTTCTTGTTTGTTGTGTGGGCAGATTTATAATGTTGCCAAGTGATGCATTTTTTGATTATTAATTCACAGATCTTTCTCAGTGATTGTTACCAAATCATAGGTTTTCCTGCCAATGGTGAAGAAAACCAATATGTAACACAATTGTACCTTTGAGTCACCTTTAGATGACTCTATTGGCATTTACTGTTAGGCACAATGATTAGAATCTTGTGGATGTACTGCTGCAGCAGTTAATAATGTAGGTAAATAACCATGATTAACTGATAGATGCTGGTGTGGGAAAAGAGAAAAGATGTGGATGGGATGGGCAATGAAAATCTCTTTCTCAAAGTCTGATGGGACTTTGGCGATTCTACATATTAAATTTACATATACATCTCTCATTGACAAAAAGTGCGTGTTCAAGTAGACAAGCTGTCACATAAATCTCCTGAACTGAAATGCAGATATCTGACTCTGCCAAGATGCATGCATTTATAATACAGCTGTGCAAAGTTGTAAAATCTGGGGTGTCTATCTAAAAATTTATAGATTTATTTCAATTTTCTAAATATGATAACTTAGAAATAAAACAAGAAGGTTAGAAAGTCAAGTTTTCTTTAAATTCACTAAAGGATGTCTTTTAATGACATTACTAGAAAAGTCTCATTAGCTGTGGTAAAACCACACCTTTGTATGATATAAGAGTGCTAAACTAATAAGTAAAGGAAGTTAGGATTTAAGAAAACAGAGATTCAGTTGACAGAGAAATTATTATCATTATTGCTAAATAAAAATAAACTTAAATTAGAGCCACTTCTTGCTTTGCTCCAGACTTTGAGACACTATTTAAATCCCAATGCACTTGGCCATATTGCAATGTGGTTTTTTAAATGAGCTGAGTAATGACAAACAGATAAGGAAGAGGCAAAGGGAACCATTTACTACACATTATAGGTAATATACAACACAGGAGATTGCATATTGACCTTTGGGCATTTGGTCTCAATCAGCATGCCATGCTACAGCACAGGAACACAGAGTCATGTTTACAACACAGAGCTGAATTTAAGAGACTCACATAATTGCCTGCGAGAAGGTACAGGAGCACTTCCATAAGCTGTGCCCTGTAAATAAAACAAATTTTTTTTTTTTGGAGCAAATGATGTCAGCATCAGTAACAGTAGGAAATGATGGTGAAATGAATAAGGGAAAATGAACCAAAATACAAAATAAGTAAAAATGGTTTAAGATACTGCTCTTGTAAAATAAGACTATGTATTTGGCAGAAAAATATATATTAAAGTAGTATTTGAAGAAAATTAAGTTAAATATCAAAATAAGAAAGTAAAAAAATAAATTATACCAATAATGGAAACATTTAGATTTGACAGGAAGTTAGTTTGTGAAAAGTAGAACACATGATATTTAGGAAGTGGCCTCCTTAAAAAGTAGGTTCCCTTGCACCAATTCCTTAGCTGATGGAAACAGATTTTGTTACTCTTTTAAAGTAAGCAGTCCACTGATAGTTACATTTTTCTATTTCTTCCTCAAAGGTTATACAAGGCCTCACACCAAAAAAGGACTTCAATAAAATTGTCTTAATCTGTGCATCAACAAAAACTGACCACTGACAAGCATCATGATTTGATAGAGCAAAAGTTATTACATGAAAACACAGTATGGTAGACACCAAAGTTAGAAAAACAACATTTCAAATGCCCGATATATCCCTTTGGTTAACAATTCTTTTTACAAACACTTATTGCAGTTTAAATTTTATATTTTTATTTCTGACATTGATCTGGTACAAAATTATGTTATAATATACTCAGATATGTTTAAAAATATTAAATAAGAGTTTCTATAAAATCAATAGTTTGTTATAGTAGAAATACATCACAAATTACAGTAAATTTTTTAAAAGATTAACTAAAATTTATTGAATGTTTTCTCTCTGAAGTTCCTAGGCTCAGCACATGAAAAGCATTATCTCATTGATTTCCTTCAACTACCCTGAGGTAGTTACCATTTTTTACTTTTGTTTATTATTATTCCTATTTTTGCTGATGAGAAAACTTTTAATAGAACTAATTAAATATCTTTAGATTTACTTTAGGATAAGCTAAGATGCTAAGTTTTTAAGGCTAAATAAGTAGTTAAAATGGGAAATGTGTGAAGTGATCTATATTTCTGGCAGAATTTAATGAATTTTGCTTATCACAAAGAATAGTAAATGTTAATGTTACAGCCTTGGTTCTGTTAAGGTATATTAAAAAAGAAATTTAACTTGTAAAATATTCACATGCTTACACTGAAGGATGATAAATAAGATATGCAAATATCTTTTTGAAATTTCTTTTAGGACTATATTTTTATTTCTATTTCTGGTCTATTTAGGGAGAAGCATATCCTTTTCGCTATGTTCAATTGGAATTTGGTTGGTTAGCTTTAAATAAATTTTATCTGCAATAAAAATTTATATATAAATTAGACCAAAGGAGTATAACCTCCACTTAGATGAAAGCATAGTACTGTATTCAATATACTGGCAGAAGGGGCTCAGTGTAAACTATTAGTGCAATGCAAAAAAGAATCTTAAATACACTCATGTTTATTAGAAAACTATTTCCAAGTCCTAAAATATGTTAGAACTCATTTTATTGGAGTTTTAAGTGGAAAAGTGCAAACATTCAAATTTCATTTATCTAATAAGCCAGAACAAAACTTATCACTGAAACTAAATAAAATGGGACAGTAGAATCTTTATAATGCCCTGACGGGAGCAGTTAGTTTCCTAATTTCTTGAGATAATTCATGGGAAGGTCACAATAAGGTAAATTTTAGGGTTAGGATAGAAATCAAGGCAGGTAATATGTAACTGCTATTCCAACACCTCATTTAGGATGGAGTAAAGTCACACTCGTGTTATCCAGATGTAAGGAATCCCAGAAAGACCTATGGAAGAGGAAAGATCTGCCTAAATCTGAAAGATTCTAAAATGGGGAATGCAAGCATACGTTTGTTTGACTTTAGGGCACAAACTCACTATGCAATATTCACTATTAAATTTGGAATGATCCTTGACAGTTTTAAAAAGTTCATTATTCTTAGAAAAGATTCATCATTATTTATGACAAATTTATTCAATTTTTCTTTTTAACTTTCACAGCTCTTTGTTGTTACCTCAAGTCCAATCATTAGAGTGCTAAATAAATACTAATATTCTAAATGTAAAGTTCTATTATTAAATCACAGAATAAAAACTAAAAGTCCCATTAATTTCCCTATCTCTCACTTTGTAAAACTTCAAATTGGTGGATTAACTCATCAAAGATTCACAATTAGGTAATTCCAGAAAACCTCAATAGAATTCTGACAAAGTTTGAATTTTTATCCATCTCCAAACAATTTAATGGATAATATTTCTTCTCCATTAATTTTCTCTCTGATCACACTTTGCATGAGTTATTGCTTTGTAGTTTTATTTTCCATTACACTTTCAGAGTCATTTAATTTAGTTATATGCTTTTGTTCAATGGAATCTTTTGAAATTAAAAATATTATAGCATGTACAAAGACTAAATCATCCATTTGAAACATGTTTCCTTACTTGTCCCAGAGTTAATAAAGATTACATATCTATCAGTCAACAGTAAAGGAAAGCAGATGGCTATTTTTTTTGCAAGTAAATTTGGGTTGGGGTAGCAAATAATCAGATATTACCATAAGGGAACTAATAACTGCTAGAAAAATTACTGTGTTCAGGAAAACTGCTAAGCCTAAACAGCTTTTTACCTATTAAAGATGTGATGATTTTCATTCTAAAATTTTAAATATCCATCTATAATTTGAAACTATGAATTGAAGCCAAAATTAACAACCTTAGTACATCCAAATCAAAGTAAAAAATTTGTTCATCTAAACCATGGAAAACAACAAACCAGAGTTGAATTTTATTGCAGGAGCTTTCTGGATATGGTGATGCACACTTGTGATCTTAGTACTCAGAAGGCTGAAGCAAGAGGCCATGAGTTGGACGCCAGCATTGGCTACACAGTAAACTCTGGGCCAGGCTGAACTGCATAGTGAGACCCTGTCCCAAAACAAAAACAAAAGAGTCCAAAGGCCTGAAGAACCTGGAGTTCTGAACTCCAAGATAGCCAAAAAACAAACAATTAAAAAAAAACAAACAAAAAAAACCAAGAGCTTAATAAATCCAGTAGACCAAATCATATATGTTCTGGATATTATTACCTTTATTTAACTAAGAATTTTTGCAATTCTTTATGGCATCCTATGAGCTTTACACGTATTAGCATATTAACAAGGATAACATTTGCCAAAGTAAACGTCATTATCTCCATTACAGAAATAACTGTCCTGTTGTCACAAATAAGGAAGAGTAGCAAAATGAATTCTCACGGTTACAAAACCGGGACGTAGCACTGCAAGGCACAGAGCTGAATTAATTTGGCTCCCACCTTCCTGGAGTTTCTGCCATGAGGTAGGCCTGCGTGATCAGGGTGACCATATGGACACAGCAAAAGTAGAGACTTTCTGTGAATGCTGTGGGTTTGGTGCTTTTCTGTATCAACTATCTTAGTTGTAAATAAGACCAGAAATGAGCACAAGATTCTAGAACAGGAAACAAATATGAAAACGGAAATCCACAAAGCAAGGGAATAAATAACACCTTAGGAAACTCACAGATAATGTGATGAACCTCTTTAGTACTTCCCTACTCCTCTAGAGCATTTATTAAAAACAACTCATTTTAGGTGTAGTTTAGAATATAGAAATAGTAAAGAAGAACACAGTCTGGTTGGGGTGAGAGTCAACACCATTTGTACTTGGGAGAAATGTTAAAATATCTCAAATACAATTAAATAAGAAATGAGAACTTTTTCACTGACCTGAGGCGCGCGCGTGCGCGCACACACACACACACACACACACACACACACACAAAACACAAAATGATGCTACATATGGAACATAAATATGAATTCAAGAAAATTCTGAAATAATCTTTTTCTAAGAACCTCAGGCCAAGTGGTTTTCAGAATTCAGAAGTTATTCAGAATTTATAAAATATCGCTCCTAGCTAAGTATAGAGCAAGAATAACCAAAGACATTAATATTTCTGCAGCAAAAATATAGCCCTATTGTTATTAAAAATCATAAATACCTTCTTCTAAATTCATATCACGCCAGATTAGGCACCAATAATTCACAAAAGAACGTTAAGTTTTCAAGGGATTTTCTTTGCTTACTTTTTGTTTTCGATCTTAGAAAATAAAAGATTGAAGATAAAAGATTAAAGAGATGTAAGATTATTAAAAATTACCTAACTAGAAACCAAAGAGTATGGAGTTAGAAATTAAAGTTTAATTTCATTACCTTAGACCCTTCAAAGTTAAAATTAATTGGTATTTAAATAATTTTATGAAACACTTAGTTGTTTAAAAAAATAGACATTAGCATTTAGAAGAGCCCTGAGTTTCTGAAATGGTCATGAACAGGAGGAATATTTAGCATTAGAGCCATGAGAGTACACATGTGTGTAAATAGTAAGGATTTAGTTAATAGAACTATTTTGAATGTTGTAGAATGGCAAGACTCTAAATAATGCCAAGACATTTCTGTTAAATGCTTAAAAATCATGTGCCTTCCTGCTTCTTGATGCGATTTCTATTTAAATTTATAAGCGTGATATTCCATATTTTACATATACACTAAAGAACTGTTTTTAAAGACTAGTTAAGATACCTGTGTTAATAGTTCAGGAAATACATAGTCTGTAGAATAATTAACAATTCCTCAAAATTGGAATCTGCTCAGGTGTGGGTATTTCAGGTATCTAAATTATACAAGAAATGACAGCTAAGTTGTGTGCTTACTTAGATTCTTGCTTTGATATTATTTTAACCCTTCAGATTTGAATAATTAAAATAACATTTCTATTAACATCTCATAGACCTGCCAAAGGCATGTCTTTGATGTGCCACCTTGGTTGACATTCAGTGATAAAGAAACTTGCTCATTAATCAAAACAGGCAATGTAAAGAACTAGCAAGGCAAAAGTGCCTTTAAATAGACTGCAGTTTCTCTATGCAGTGTTATCTTTACCCAACCCAAATTAGTGGTAATCAGGCGAAATTTCTGTTAGCGTTTCAGACCTCATTTCAAAATAACTCTTCATCCATATTTTAAATTTAAGGTACTGCAGTGAAAACTGAGATGACAAAGTGTGTAGGATTTGGTTTTCGATCTCTTGACTGCCAGAAAGAAATAAGAAGAATACAGAGAAATAACTGGGATTTGTGAGATACTTTATTTTCTCAACAGCCTACTAGAAACTCAGACATGAAAACTTGTAAGGATAATGATGAATCACTTCCTTGTAGCTCCCAAGCAATGCTGCTATATCTAACAACTTCTGTTTCTATTTAAAAAAAAAAAAATCATAAAACTGATAAAGTTAAATGCAGTCTTATTTAGCAGTCATGTAGTAAAAATTCACCATATATATTTTAACAAACACTCTCAATACTGATTTTCATATCATTAATATAAACACTAATAAACACTGCTAATTTTATGAAACATATGTAATTGAATTATGTGAAAACACAAAATAAGTTTTCTTGGATGGACTTATCTTTAAATTCTTTTTCTTTCTTAAATGAGCCTCTTTGGAAGCTATTCTTCTACAATTTTCAATAATGCATCCCCCTCTATTTATTAGGTAAGAAATTCAGGAGGTGAGTATGGATCCTGGCAGCGCACTGAGAATATGAAACACAGTATAACCCATAATGGAAACACAAATCCTTCTTCATGCTCTATATCACTTTAACTTGTAATAGTAATCACAACTTATTGTATTTCCTTGGGACTTCCTCAGGCACAGCCAAAGGCAATCAGTTCCTCCTAGCTAGTCATAAATATCCTGTATTTCTTTCATTGCTTAAATATTGCCATAAGCCCTTTTCTTTTATTACAGCCTTTGGAATGGAGGGAACCATTTCCCAAAAGACACTTATCAAGAAAAAGGTTGACATTTGCAACAGTAAGAAACAGCATGCACTGTGTATTAATATGAGGGCCAGAAAGTCTTGACATGCATTCCTCTAATTATTTTAGAGTTCTCTTTTCTGGCTCTGAGTTCATTTGCTATCGATAGAAATTAAAGTCCTTTAAATGTCTGTACTCTTCACACTACAAAAGCTAGGAAAGTAAGTTAATCCTGCTGACACTCTATTAAGGTCTTTTTTTAAGGAAAAATAGAGATAAAAATGTTCTTTAAAATTATTTTTGTTCACATTTGACATAGATGTATCAGTTATGATAATCTGTACATGTTTCTCTCTTTTTTTTCTTAATAGAAAAAAGGCAAATGGGGAAAAAGAAACTTTCCCCCAAAAGAGAAGAGAAAGAGTTCCTTGCAAACTAATCTGGATATTGATTCTTTTTATTTCCTTAATCATTTCCCCCAAAATGTTTTCAAAATTTTCTAAAACATGGATCTTAATTTTGTTTTTTCTTTTCCTTTTCTGTTTCATGTTTGTCCAGGATTAGACTGGTTCATTTAATAACATTTAAGTAAGAGTTCAAACTGGAAGAGACAGGTACAAGGAAAACAGTCCAAGGAACAGGGGTGAGCAATCTGTGGCAGAGGACCGTGAGCTGAGGGAGGGGAAGGGGCTGAATTAACTCACTGGTAGCTTAGGCAAAGTCCCTTTGCAAGCTGGAACAATCAAATGAATGATCAATTTTGTTCGCTACCCATTCTTTGACATGAGCATATATTTTGACAAAGATATTTGCTCTCAAAAGCTGATTTTCTTCATTTATCTGAAAATTTCCATTTCATTGTCTGAGACACTTGGCATTAGTGGTTTACTGTGGATTTTATATAGGCCAGTATTCAATAATTTGTGTATATATAAATCATATCTTATTAGATATTTTAATAATAATATGAGTTTTTAAAACAACAAATACTCAGTAATATATTCAGTAAATTATGATGATTTTACAGAAAAGTTAAATTAAGTTAAACTAAGCACAATGCCAAAGAATGATTGTGAAGGCCAATATTAAGTTTTAGTATTTAGTAAATAAAATTAGAGGGGCCAGGGATTTAACTCAGAGGTTTCACCACCTGCTGCACAAGCTCAAGGACCTGAGTTCAATCCCCCATACCAAAAAAAAAAATTAGATTATCACTCTTTTCATGGGCTAAAATCTGAAGTCTGTGACTGTTGAAAATTGTCCTGAGATCTTTAAGGAAACTTCCTAAAGTTAATTCTGGTATTTCTTATTGCTTAGTAGAATCAAGACCAAGAAAGTAGTTTATGAACAGTAAAGCTAATTATGCCTTATGTCACTTTAATCCAAAAAATAGGAAAACAAGTGTAAAAAAAGATCAGAAATATAAAGACCAGTAATACATCCTTTCAGATAAATATAATCTTTATATTTCAGTAAAGTTTATTATGAATAAGGAATTTGTCTTCATACTTATAATCAGATTTTACTTTCAATAACCATAATCATGTGGATAGTCACTAAACCAATGGAGAATTTTTTCAGTATTCTCCGTAACAAAACAATGATAATATAAAGTCTTACATATCCATTATCTTTATTAAAATATAGGCCTCAAGTGAGACCTAAACATAGTATGAAAGTGCTTCATGGGGAGAAGCATCCAGGATGGTGCTTTTTAAAAGAATAAAATCATTAATTATTAGGGAACAATTGGACAATTCCTCTCAGCAAAATGTTCTATTAAAAGACAAGCTAGTTTGGAAGGACTCCCTTTGTAAAGACACTTATTATTGAGAAAATGCTCAATACTTTCTAAATATTTGAATATTAAAAAATTACAAACTATATACCTCATGTTAACTACAACAGCATACACATTGTGCAGACAATTATTCTTTTCTCATTATGCTTTAAGATGATAAAACTGTAGGAAACATTTAAACTAAAAAGAAAAAACCAGAGAGCAGCACATTTTTTTAGAGCTCTTTGGTAATAAAAAATAATTTGTGTTCTGAGGGAGGCATTGTATAAAGGCAATATAAAAGTGCTTTAGAAAAATTACCACACACTCTTGCTCACCCATCATTAGTTTTTCATCCTGGTGGTTTCTTAAAAGTCAGCAGGGAGCATATTTATGCTTTGGTACATGGTAGTATAATTATTCCCTGTTTCCTCATTTGTCCATAAATAATATAATACAGATTAAGGATTGGGATTAAGCAACATTGGAAGAACCTCAAATTGTCCTTTTAACAACACAGATTTTAATAACATATCATGCTTCTATTTTATACATAGTAAAGGAAAAGGCATTCATCTCTAGAACCTCTTAAAATTGAACAAGTATTCTTTCAGTATTTATTTTTTAAAGTTTTCCAATTTTAAGGACTGTGATCATTATTTTACTATGAAATTTGGACTTTCAGACTAACCCACTCAAGATCTTCTACTTTCTTTTTATGAATATAAGCTTCCAAATCTTCTAATGCCTAATATTTAACACTGTGTCTTCTTGGCTTACAAGGTAGAAAAGGGATAGTAAATTTAGTCTTAGCCAAAGAATTCTGGCAAAGACCTGTGCTAAGGTAACAGCTATGAAAATGTGAGTCAGTTATTTTACAGAACTCAGTGCCCTCTGAATTTGCAATCTGTGTGCTTGATTTCTAATACAACTTTCAAGTGATATGTATTTAGGAAAATCAATAATTTGAGATCTTAGTATAGGCAGATGAAGCAAAATGAATAGACTTGAACTTTTCAGTGTTTGGCAGACGGCTATCAAACCTTGAGCGCAGCACATCACAATCAAAATTAACCTCTCCTGACTCATAACAAGTACAAAATTCAAGTGCTTTATTCTCATACAAGTTATATTTCTAGCAAAATGAGGATTCTAAAACAGTCACTCTCAGAATGCTCAGTCAAATTTGTGCAGGCAACTCTGAACATTTGATGCACAGCTGCTTGAATTGGCTTTCACCTAAGATATGGGGAGGAGGCAGCAACCCTCACTGCGTACACGAGTACACATTGGGTTGTCATGCATGTATGTATATTTCATGATATTTTCACATATCCCACTTCATGTGCTTCTTATAAAATCCTCATGGGCTAGGTGATACTATTCCCATTTTGCAGACAATAATGTTAAGTCCCAGAATAGCTAAATGTGACTTTGAGTGTTTCTAATTGTTAATAGCTTCAAAAGCAAATGAATTTGAAAGTGAAAAGATTAAGGATGTGCTAAACTTGGCTAAGTTAAGGAATTAAATATCTGAATCTCCACCTGGTAAAATTCTTGAGCCTAAATCAAAAGGTTTGAATTTTAAGTATCAGGCTTTTGTATAATAATAAATCAGATCGGAAATGTTTTCGAAAATTTGACCTATGGTGTAGTCCTATGCAGGCATTAAAGTTTGAGTTCCAAGCTACTCAACACATGTCCAACTACTGTGAATAGAAACCAATAGATAACAGTTAAGGTACCTTGTAATGAAAAAAAATTAAATTGAGTTGTATTTAGGTCATTTGATTAAAATGGAATACAAATATCTTTTTAAATTAGGTTATAATAATTGAATCTAAGAAGATACACTTATAAGGAAAGATATAGAAACTCATAAAGTTATATACTTTTGTGTACTTTCTGGTGAGACTACATTCATTCATTCAACATATCTTCATTGAATGATTACAATTTTGTAGGAAATGTTCTATATTTTAGTAATCTATTCAACTATTAGTGCCTCATTCAAAAAGACAAGAAAATAATGCCACTACTCTTTAATGGTGTAAGGTGTCTTGCACTAAGTCCAATACATTTGCATGTCTAATAAGATTATTATTATCATAAATTAGAAATTATTATAAATTAATTATTGTTTTAATAAAAGTGTTATTTGCCAAAGTTTTTATATAATTTGCCAAATTTTTTGAATCATAAACCATAATTTGAGATTTGAACCCAAATAGTTCTGCACCAGGTCCATATTCTCAACTATCATCCTGTATTTTTTATTTTTGAACACATATTTATAAGAAAAGTATTTTTTGTACATTCTTTTAATTTTCACAATAATTCCTGAGGCAAATATTATCTTCATTTTATAATTTATGACATTTAAGCTTATAGGAGAATTTAAACAACTTGCCTGAAATTTTATACATCAGCCCTACTCTCAAATCTGCCATGCACAGTGCATTGAGGCTCTAGTCTTGTTTTATTACAGCTGGTTAATCACATATTTGGTAAACAAGCAAAATAAAAGTATAGCGTGGCCATGCATATTTTAAAAATTGTATACTTGCTATTTAATATTTTTTAAATTAACATAATCATCAATAGAGAAGGACATTATAACTCAAGTGGATTCCCTTGTTTTCATTGTCTAGTTCAGTGTCATTTTTATTTGAGTCATATTGTAGGAACTAAAGTAAGCAATGATGACACAATAATTTTCAATGTTCATAGCTTTTTAAAAGTCTTACTTTTATTCTCTACATCTCATTATTCATACAAGTTATGTGGGGTAGTGTTATTTGTGGAAAATTTGAAACTTATAAAGGTCAATAATTAGTTCAGGTTTATAAGTTTAGTAAATGGGTCTGGTGTAGTAGTACAAGCCTTTTAATCCCAACACTCTGGGATCCTGAGGCAGGAAGATTGAAAGTTCAATTTAGTGAGACACTGTATCTAAAATCCAAATCCTTTCCAAGATATCTTACTGAGTATTCAAAAGAAAGCTAGTGTGATAATTGGGAGTCTGAAAAATTGTGTCATAAGAGAAATGGTTAAAAGAAATGAACTATTTTAGAGATGAGAAAACTCAAGGTACTATAAAACAGATTTCTGATGTAATGCCACTTTAAAAATATAACATAATGTGTTATCCTAGTAAGGCAGAAAATTCATCAAAAAATGGAAGTGGAAATATCAGATTTTGAATTACTTTAAGGAGTTTACTGGCAGTGAAAGTGTCTCCTAGGAGTGTTGAGTAGAGATCAAATAATCACAGAAATTGCTACCCTATTGGTTAGGAGCACCGACGGCTAGGAGCAAGGTATCTAGAATACTGGTTGTCCAGCATGGCTACGTGTTCTAATTACCTAGAAAAGTAAAAAGCAAAACAAAACAAACACAAAAGTGGCTTGTGCCTGAGTAACACCTCCTTATTCTGGCTTAGCTGAGATGGAGTCTGGCCTAGATATGATTATTATTTAAAACTTCTCAAGTAATTGGTTCTACTATTTAGCAAAATTTGAAGACAGATAGACTAGAAATTCTATAAAGTGTTTATTATTCCAGGGAGCTTTTACCAAAAGATGATTCAAATATAAGTAGAACCATGAGCAACAACAGTTTTGCAAATTAGTTTCTAACAAGAGAACACCTTCCACAGCCTAATCCATTAGACCACATTTGGAATCAAACTGATGAGAGTTCTGTCTCTGTCAACAATCCCTGTGAGGCTCAGCTGTTGCATCCACACAGTGGGGTGCTAGCCATCCTCCCCAATGCGTTATTCAGATTAACGCAAGAACGAGCACAAAACCTAGGAAATGTGATCAATTCTGGTGAGGTAGAAAGTACTTTAGAGCATTATTTTTCCTGTTCCCCAGCCTATGTATGGAGATGTGCGTTTGGTAAGTGATGTGTAGGGCAAACAGTGGATGATATTGTTGGATTAATTATTAGCTTCTTTTCTCCCTCTCTTCTCTATTGCATATTTTCACACTCTTCAAACTTACAGGGTATGCTATTATTTTTAAAGTGAAAGTGTAGCTCACCAAACTGTTTAAATTTAATAGTAGTTAGGATATGAGGTCCTAAGCACCCTGCTGTGTATACACAGCAACCTGAGAAGTTAATACTGCTGTGAAATGAATTAATTTTAAAGTTTGGGCACCCAAAGACAATAATACAGATGAAAGTGTCATCAAATTTGATCATTTGGCTAACATTGGTCTTTGTTTTTAATCTTTAAAAAAAAAATTTGCAACTGCTTTTTTTCCAAATGATTCTAATTTGAACAATGTCTTTTGTAAGAATACCAAGGTCTTGTCCATGTTTGTATGAGCTTATATCCCTCACAAATGGCACAAATGGTACAGCTTCTTTGAGGACTATAAGGAAAATGAGAGGCACACAATAGGCTGATATAAATGCTTTGAAAACAAGTACACATGCCATTTGATAGAAGATATTTAATTAAAATGAAATTATGAAGCCAATGTTTTTGTTTTCAAAGAAAGAGACACGGCAAAGAATTCACCAAGTTTCTTGAATATGTATCTTTCAGATGACAGTCATACAGAACATTTCATTTGTATCAGGATGCTTTTGAACTTTGGGGCTATCTAGGGTATTTTTAATAATTCTATTTTATTGTTAAATTATTTTTATATTTCTATATCTTTAAAATTGTTTTTATCTTTATTTTCCCAAGCCTCTTTCTTATTTATGATGTCTAATATTTATGTAATAAGTTTAATTTAGCTTTATTTTTACACAATATTTCAGAATTGAAAAGCATTTAGGTAATGGCTTCTAATAATTTTCTTATTTTATATCTGATAAAATGAAGGAAACAGTATTGGAAACAAAATCGAGTGACAGGACAGACTTTGAATTCACTGAAGTTTTTAGGTTTCATTCGTTTCTTAACAACAAACAAAATCAAAACACAGGAGTTCTTATCTTGGCTCCACCTTCAATACCTTTGGTGACTGTAGACACATTACTTAAAATCTTTCTGCCTCATTGCTTTTGACCTTTAAATTGCTTACATAATTTATACTGTACTTGTAAAGAACT
The DNA here is from genome assembly GCF_000247695.1 of Heterocephalus glaber. Next base: position 19,031,955 of record NW_004624757.1, on the reverse strand, counting down.
TAGGTCATCTTCCAGCACTTACCAAGACTGTAAAATGAGCATGTGAGTTTATTTTTATATAGTAACATAAGGTTTGACATCTGTCAATAAATAAATCTGACATCAGTCATTTTTATTCACAAGTAGTTATTTATGAGGTCTTGAATTATCACAATCTCTTTGAACTTCAATAACCTTATTATACACAAATATAATACCTACTTTGTGACAGTATTGATATGACAGTCAATCAAATAAGAGACCAGTTTGAAAAATAAACTAAAGTGCTCTATAAATGCAAGCCATTATAAAATATTGACCTTAACTCCACTTATTTGAAAGTGTGTTTTCATGTGTCAGGCAAAAAAGGTTTGCTTAACAAGGGATCTGTAGCATTTAGAAAAAATATGGGATATTCTCAGGAAGAAGATGACCCTTTTCAAGGTTACTGTCTGGGAGTAGCATTACTGAAAAAATTTTAAATTGTACCCTATTGCATTTTATTTTACACAAAATGTTAACTATCTGTTTTTTCAAAGGGTTTTCCAGAGTAATTTCCCATGAATGTGAATTTTGTGTTTAGTCTACCATTGATTGTTAAATCGTGAGAAAATATATTTCTACTCAGCAGAAACTAAGTAGTCACAGATTCTGAATTAGTGAAATCAGATGTAGGAAATCATAGCACTTTTCTGGCATAAAATAGATAAAGCGATAGTTGATGTTTATAAAATTGAAAGTATTGAATGTCACATCTCACTTCCTATGGAAAACCTCACTTATTTCTTTGCTTTTCCTCTTTTGGAAAGCAAGACTTACTAAAGTGCAGTCACTCATCCTGAACAGCCTAGTTCAATGATTCAGTATTAAGATAAACCTCGCCTTCCCACAAATATTTCTCAGAATTAAGTTATAGCTCAGGAAGAAAGATATATATCTTAAAATTAACACTAAATATTTTTCTTGTGGTTTCTTGGGGTATTTGAAGCTAATACAGAAGAAGCATTTGAATATGCTTTTCCATGGAGGGCATTTAATTAAGTGGACCATTCTATTTCAGAACAAACTGAATATTCACTTTTTCCCCACGAATATGTAAACCTAAATTTAACTACACTGTGCAGTTACAAAGTTTTCTTTGTTAACATGCCCTTAGTCTTTTATATTCTTAATTATATTCTTTTTTGACGAAGTTTTCATTTGTTTATTTAATTTCAAAATTTAACTATTTTGGAATAAATACTCTTAGTTGTCTGCTTGACATTAGAATATAATGTAGACATTCAGACAGTTGTGCATGTGTATACATGTGTGTGATCAAACTTAACTGAATCCAAATATTCAAATAAGAGAGAGTAAGTTTCACACGATTATTAAAATATGTATTTTATGTTGAATTCAGCCTAATGTTTAAAAATTAGGATTTATTGCTGGCTTTTTGAAAAATGAAACAAAAACAAAATGAAACAAATATTTTTGGATCATGTGAATTCAATTACCTCAAGGAATACTTTGGCACAGGCCAAAACATATTAGGGTAATACAAAAGTTAATGAGAATTTAATTATTTACTCTGGGATAATATTTCTAAGTATACACTAATACCTCTTATTTTTTCTATGTTTTCAGTAATAATGCCACTCTTGACTTTAGCTAAGGTTAATGGTGTCAGCATTGGGGAGCTCAGGGATACTTCCCACACATATAGGTACTGGGAAGAGTGAAACGACCTTCCTCTTATGGTGCATAAATAGATTGGAATAATGAAAATTCTCCATACAGTGACAGGATGATTCCTAGGTCGTTAGGAGTATATCATGATTGACTGTATAAACATATCTAAAGAAAGAATCTGTCAGTCAGAAGGGAGTTTATTTAGTCCAGGAAGCATAGAATTGAGAATTAAATGAAGTCTTCCCAGCGACAGGACATTCTGTTCCAATGACATTGGCTTACAGGTTTACTTTTAGCAGAGAGCCACTTAAAATGAAAACCAAACAACTAATTCTGTATCTAATTAACATCTCACCAAGACAATCTTCTTATAATGTTGCTTTCTTTGTGATGCCTACATGGAGACAAGCTTTAATTATTATTTTTCCTTAAATTCTTTTATTGGTACATTTTATGTAGACAATACATTTACATTTACTGTTTTCCTAGTGTAGTTAGTGTTCTAATACATTGAATAAATTGGAATCTTGAATTTGTATATCAGTCTCATGAGCTCAAGTTTTGCAAGTTTGCCTACAAGTGACAGATTTGCTTTTGGAATGCAAAAAAGTAGTTTATCATCTTGCAAGACTGACAGACACGGCAACTTTTGAAAAGTCACTCTCAATTGTGACATTTCTCTCACTAGAAATAATAAAGTTAGTGGACACATCGAACATGTAAAATATTGCTGTACTTCGAATATATTCTATGGCCATAAGAGGCCTGTATTTTTATTATAAACATTTTTTTCACATGAAGAAACTTCTTAGAGGGAAAAATAAATACCAGAGTTGGGCATCAAACCCCAGTATACTATTCCCAGAAACACAGCCTCTGAATTTTATATGTCAGAGTACCTGTAAAATACTTATTAAAATGATCATTAATACTTTTTAATGTATATCAATATCAACTTTGTTAATTATTTAATCTTTCACCCTGAAGTTGCTTTCAGAATTTTCTCTAAAGCTAAATAGTTTTATAAAAAGATAAGTTAACAGTTAAATACCATTGTATATTACTTAATAATATATCTGGGTTTTTAAGGTAATACATTATGCTACTTCAATCAAACATACAAATTATTAGAAAATATGAAAAAAACTTTGAAATATTTTCAGAATACTTGTTTGCTAACATTTTAAAGTTGCAGAAAGTTCATAAATATAAACCATGTATATTTTTCACAATCAAAAAATGTGGCAAGATAGGCATAAAACTTAGCATATTGATAATTTTTAAGTATATGTTTTACTGGTATTAAACACACTTAAAATTCTATAAAATTGCTATTCTATTTTCATGTTATGAACAAAAATTTGTACACATTAAAGAATAACTCGTTATTCTATCCACCTACCCACCACCTGGAACCACCATTCCCCTCTCTGACTCTATGATTTTAACTACTTAAGGGCCTCATGCAGGTGGAATTGATAATATTTGATCTGTTGTGATAGTTTTATCTCTCCAGGCATTTTGTTAGCAAGATTGATCAGTGTTGCAGCATGTTGTAATTTCCTTTCTTTTAATAGCTTCATTGTAATGCATTGCATGTATAATACCTCATTCAACTGTTACCTAACATGTTCTGTCTGGGGAAATGTCCCATGTGCAAATAGAGAAAAATGGGTGTACTGTTTTTGTCAGGTAGAATGTTCTTATATGTCTGTTAGAGCTAGCCAGTTTGTTGTGTTGTCTTCTATTTCCTTATTTGCCTATTATTAAGAGTAGGGTATTATAGTCTCCATCTAACAATGCAGAACTATTTATTTCTCCCTTTAATTCTGACAGTTTTATTTCAAATATCTGAACTGACTATTGGATGCATAAGTTTTTTTGACATTTATATTTTCTTGCTGTATTAAAATTTAATATAGATCAACTATCACTTACCCAAAATGATTGGAAACAGAAGTGTTTTGGATTTTAGATTGTTTTCAGATTTTGAATACTTGCTTCTATATTAAATGTCATGGGGATGAGATCTAAGCCTAAACACGAGGTTCAGTTATATTTCATATGCAATTTAAGCACAGACTAAAGCTAATCTGTTCTGTGATGTCATGGGTACAACTCTCTACTTATGATGTCATATCAGTACTCAAAATGTTGATTTGTAGGCATTTTAAATTTCAGATTTTTATTTTAATTATGTTCAATTTGCATATAATATCCTTCTTGTCTCTTATAACCTTTTTGACCTGCGGTCTATTTTGTCCAATATTAGTATAACCCTTATCTCCTTCATTTTTTCTTCTTTTTTTAGTGCTAGAGATCAAACCCAAGGCCTTCACACTGAGCTGTGTCTCTAGCCACTTTTTCATTTTTTGTTTTGAGTCAAGGTCTTTCCTAGTTGCCCAGGTAAAATTCAAATTAGTGATCCTTCTGCCTCACTCTCCAAAACTACTGGAGTTATAGGCATGTGCTACCATGGCCACTTTAGTTCACTTATTATTTATATGGATTATCTTTTCCCATCCATTTATTTTCTTGAATATCTGTTTGTATCTTTGATTCTAAAGTGAGCCTGTTTTAAACAGCTTATTCTTGAATTCTGTTTTGTTCTGCTGTGCATATGTGTTTTGATGGTAGAATTCAATACATTTACATTTAATGTAAATGTAATTACAAGTATGAAAGGACTTACTTGCTATTTACACATTTTCTATTTGCCTTAGAATTTTTATGTTGTTGCTCCTCTTTCCCTGTATTACTGTCATCCTTTATGCTTGATTGAATTTTTTGTAGTAAAACATTAAAATTCCTTTCTCATTTTGTTTTCTGTATTCACATATTCACATGCTATTTTTCTCTGTAGTTATTGATATTACAGTTAATTAGGTTACAGCATTCTCATTTGATTTTATACCAGTTTATCTTCAATAACCTACAAAAACTGCATTATATTTCTATCCCAACATGCTTACTTTTTTTGAGACAAGATCTCACTTTGCTATTTGGTTTGGCCTTGAACTCACTATGTAGCCTAGGCTGGCCCCCAACTCATGGCAATCCTCCTGCCTCAGCCTCCCAAGTGCTAGGTTTACAGGCATGGGCTACCAATCTGGGCTGTTTTGCTTTTCACAAATTACATCTTCAAAAGTAGATGCCAAGAAACATAAGCACATAGTTAAGTTCCTAGGTCTCTTAAATTACTATATGTAGAAAGAAAATGTAGAATCATAAACCAAATTTACTAAATTGTATTATTGGTTACAATGATGCTAAAATTTGATTATTTGTTTCCAAAAGTGTATTAGTCTCTTAAGTCATGTAGAAGACAAAAGGTAGAGTTATAAACTAGTCACAGTAACACTAGATGTCCTCGTTGCCCATGGGTTTATCTCTACTTAAGTATTTTTTCATACAGATTCAAGTTTCTGTTTGTGTTCTTTTGTTTCACCCTTCAGAACTCTCTTCAATATTCTTGCAGGTTTAACAATATGGTAATAAACTATCTCAGCTTTTATTTGTCTGGGGATGTTTTCATTTCTCCTTCACTTTTAAAGAAGAATTTTAAGTGCAAGAACCCGAGTTCGATCCCTGGTACCAACAAAAAACAACAACAACAACAACAACAACAACAAAAGAACAATTTCGCCAGAGACAGCATTTCTAAGTGACAGGGCTTTTTATTTGTGTGTTTGTGTTTAATTTGAGCACGTTGAATGTACTGGCCAATTTGGCCTCCAAGGTTCTAAGAAACTTGCTGATAATCTTATTGAAGATCCCACATAGTGATAAATTAGCTCTTTCTTGCTGCTGTCAAGATTCTCTTTCTATATCTACCTTTTAAAAGTTTGATTGTAACAGATCTCAGTGTGACTTTGAATTCATCTTACTCAGAGCTCACTGACTTTTTGGACATTCATATTCACATCTTGCGTACAAAGTTGGAAATTTGCAGGCATTGATTCCTCAAATAATCTCACTGCTCCATAGGTCTCACTGCTCCTTCTGTGACTCCCACAGCACCTATATTGGACTGCTTGATGCCCTAGAGTCTACATTTATTTTTTCTTCATTTTTTTTCTCTTCCTCAGACTCATTAATTTTCATTGTCCTGGTTGTAAATCCATTGCTTTTTTTTTTCCTTTGGCAGTCTGCCTTTGTATTCCTTCAATGAATTTTTCTCTTCAACAATTGTATTTTTGACCCCTAAAATTTCTTATCTTATTCTTTTTGCAAATAGATTTTTGGAATATTTTATGTTTTCTATCTTTTTATTGAGATTTCAATTGAGTTCATTCATGGTTTTCTTGATTCTTTCCATATTTTGCTTTAGTTCTTTGAGCTACTTGAAGGCAACTGTTTTAAAGATTTTGCTTAGTAAAACTGCCATCAGGTTTTTATATGGAGAGTCTCTATTTTTATTCATCAAATGGCATTGTTTCCTGTTTCTTGGCATGCTTTGTGACTTACTGTTGTAGAAAACAGTGAATCTATACTTGAATGTAATAATATGATTTACACTTGGCCACTTTTTTGGTTTTTGTTATTGTCATTATTTCTCGAAACTGTTTCTATGTCAAAGATCAACTTAAGATAGAAGATTAAATTACGCTCAGGTCCTTCTTGTGTCCTCATGTTAGGCCTGCATTGTTGCTTTCCTCTATTTTCTCCGCATATGTGGCTGCTTTTGAATGTTCAATATTTTAATATGTTGTTCCTAAATGAGGATGGTGTATGAGTATGGTAAAAAAAAAAAAAGGGTGCCAGCCCTTTACATCCCCTGGCGTTAATCTCAATGGTCTTCACTAAGTAATAAAGACATTGATAAGGACACAGATTTTAAGGAAAATCATAGCCTCAGAGAAAATTATGTATCATAATATCAGGAAATGAATAAATCCTGGAAAGAAATTTCAGTTTTGAACATCTTGCACTCAGAAAAAGCTCTTCTCTATTCAGGAACAAATACATTTTTCTTTTCCTTCCCTGACCACTTTATACCAGAACCCTCCCAAGTCCCGGGGTTATGATTAATTAGGAAACCTTCTCCACCCTCAAGTCACTGGCAGTTCCCACTGAGAAGCCATGAACAGATCCCTAGCACATGGTCTATTTGATATCCAGGAAAAGCTAAATAAGCATTTGCTTGGTTAATGGATACTGATTCTATGGAAACTACCAAGAGAGCAGAAAGTGGTGTAATCCATTCAATCTTAGGAATCAGTAAAGTTTTTTTTTTTTTTTTTGCAAATAACAAAATTGATTAATGAAGAAAACCGAGACTTCTACAATGAAGGAAAAACTTACCTAAAACCCTGGAACATAAAACTTGGTATGTACTGACCTGCTCATCATTAGTACAGGCTTCAGCATGATGTAGGAGAGAGTTAATTTACATTTGGGAACAGAATGTGAGACAATATTGAAGGGTAGGTGGCCTCATAAAGCCAGTACTTTTAGAAACGGTCACAGAAGTGAATCTTTAGTGCTTCAGAGCTCTACACATTTTGTACTTTGAAACTTTCTTTCTTTTTTTTTTTTTTTTGGTACTGGGGATCGAACTTAGGTCCTTGTGTTTGCGCAGCAGGCAGCGAAACCGCTGAGCTAAATACCCGGCCCTTTTGAAACTTTCTTAGGTAAAGTGGGAATATATTTTTTCCTGTAGCCATAACTCCCACAACTCCTTTGGTAAGTAAAACAAACTATTGAAAAAAAGGCAAAGAAGGATATTTTCCTTCCTTTGGCTACAAGAATAACACTGTCAAATTCTTCTAAAACATATGACACTAAAAATAAGGAAATGGCTTAAAATGTCAACCCACTAAAAACTTCAAATTTTAGAAAAAATATAAGAATACATTTTACAATGAATTTTTTAAGTGTTTTATTTTACACAGTTTTGGATGTACAAAAATTTTTCAATTAGAAGTTCTATTTAATTTAAATGAGTTACAAAATTGAATCTAGTGTTTAAAAAATCAATCCAGTTTTAAAAATTAAACTCACTATAGTCTTTAAATTTCTACAGAATAGTGAGAACCAAAGGAAAACAGAAAATTGAGTTCAAAAGAAACCTTTCTCCCTACAGTATATCAGGGAATCTTCTTACTTTCATTAAGAATTTTGAGCTTTTAATGTTTATTTTAGGATATTTTTAGATTTACACAACTTTTGAAGATAGTACAGGGTTCCCATTGACCCCACTCTCAGCTTCCACAATTATTTTTTTTTATTCTTTTATTGGTACATTTTAGGAATACAATATGTTTACATTTATCATTGGGTGCTTGTACCTGTACAGGATGTATCTTGGTTCTTATTTTCCCCCCATTACCTGTGTGCCCTTCACTCCCAACACCCTTCCTTATTTACATAGACTTCGTTTCCATTTTTTTTTCTTTTCTCATAATTTTTCCTTTCCCTTCTTCCCTTTCCCTTTCCCCTCCCAC
>NW_004624757.1:18991345-19020031 GCF_000247695.1 Heterocephalus glaber | reverse complement strand
CTGTTCCCTTCACAAGGATGTAGTGACTATCTTTGTCTCTCTTAATTAGTTTTGGTTTGAAATCTACTTTGTCTGCAAATAAGATTGCTAACCCTGCTTTTTTCTGGTTTCCTGTAGCATGGAGAACTGTTTCCCATCCTTTTACTCACAGTCTGTGAATTTCCTTTTGAGTTAGGTGTGTTTCTTATATACAGTATATTGCTGGGTTTTGCTTCTTAATCCATTGTGCCAGTATACTTCTTTTGATTGGTGAATTGAGGCCATTAACATTGATAGTTATAATTGATAGATATTCACTCATCCTTGTCATGATGTTTTACTTTTGTTGGCTTTTCTATTTCTTATTTTTTCTCCCTTTCCCTTTAGTGTCTTACCATACCTGGTGGCTTCCCTCTATTAGGTCTCATGGAGTTGTGACTCTCATTGTCTTTTTCTAGGATATTGCTTAGAATTGTTTGGAGTGCTAGTTTGGGGTTCATGAAATTTCTCATGTGTTCTTTGTCATGGAAGTATCTAATTTCCCTACCAATTTTGAAAGATCATTTTGCAGGATACAGCAGTCTAGGTTGGAAGTTATTTTCTTTTAGGGCTTGAAATACTTCACTCCAGGCTCTCCTTGATTTGAGGGTTTGTGTTGAGAAGTCTGCTGTGATTCTGATGGGCTTTCCTTCATAGGCGATTTGTTTCTTTTCTCCAACTGCCTTTAGGATTTTGTTCTTCTGTTGGGTTTCTGGGATTTTGACTACTATATGTCTAGGTGTAGTTTTTTTTTTTTATCACATCTAGTTGGATTTCTATATGCCTCACTTATCTGTATGTCCTATTCTCCGTCTCTGTCTGGGAAGTTTTCTACTATTACTTCTGTGAACAGTTTTTTTTTTATCTCAATTGTACTTTCTCCTGTTTTTTCGTGGACTCCTATGAGTCTTATGTTATTCTTCTTTGCATCATCTAGCAGCTGCTGGATTGATTTCTCACGGTCCCTTACTATTTTTAAGAAATCTCTGTTTTCATGGTCCTTCACCACAATCCTGTCTTCTATATCTAATATTCTATCTTCAGATTCCCTTAATCTGCTCTGCATGCTTTCAATGAAGTTTTTAATCTTCTTAATATCTGTTTGAGTCCGTTTCAGGGATTCCTTTTCTTTCTTATGTTGGATGATCATGGTTTCCATTTCTTTCTTATGCTGGGCATTCATGGCTTCCAGCCTGTTTCTGATCTCATGTATTTTTTTATCTGTTTCTGTTTCAAAGCCTCTAATCATGTCTTTCACTCTGCTTACCATCTCTGTAGTTATCTGGGAGATTATTTCTGCTTTGAATTTTTCTAGAGCCTCATTCATCTGTTTTGTTACTTCCTGTGCTATCAGTTCAGGGTATCTAGGTGGTTGATTATCAGACTTTTCCACCTCATTTCGCCCAGAATTTGCCTTTTGTCGGGTGGAAGTCTGAGTTTGTGACTTGCTTAAATGTCTTCTCATTTTTGTTTTTGGTACTATCCTTGGTTTAGTTCCTGGGTTGATGCTTTGAAGTTGCTTATTTTAAGTATCTTTGTTGATGTATTTACAACCCTTATGAAATGATTGCTGCTCAGAGGTGTCTTCCAGATATAGCTGGTCTTTAGGTTTTGAGTCTCTAATGGCTCTGAGGCTGTCTCATTTTCATTATACCAGGAAGAAGAATTGATTAGATCAATCACAACACCTTAGCCCAAGTGATACAATTAGCAACACAATAGCATCAAGTACCTCTCAGAAAATGACAATTTGTGGTAATTATTAATCTATCACCTTTAACTGTGTGAATTAAATCAAAATCAAGGACCAACCCAACATATGTTGATAGTGAATATACTCTTCAATATAGCAACTTTACCCTTTGGAATGGGGAGTTAGAAGGAGTTGAGGAGGGAGGGGTGGGTACATAGAAGGATAAGGAAAGGTTAGCAGTGAGGCCAGAGGACACAGGTGAGAGAAGGAAAGAGAAGAAAAGAAAAATAAAGAAGAAATATGAATTAGGGACAGAACATTAATACAAAGGGAGACGAAGAACAATGTGGGACAGCAAGGGAGCAAGGGAGAGAGAGAGAGAGAGAGAGAGAGAAAGAAAAGAGAAAAGAAAGAAAATAGAGAAAAATAAAAATTTTAAAAGAGTAGAAAAAGAAGGAAAAAATTAAAAATAAGAGCAAAAAAAATAGTGGTAATTTTGAAAATAGCAAAAGATAAAACTGAAGGGACTCCTTCAGAGTTTGTCTCTTCTGTCACAATAGACAACATGGGCAGCAGTGTACAGTTATAAAGCAATGAGTCTCAGTAAGCAAGTCACAGACCCATGAGACTCAGGCAGATTTCTGACTGCAAGTCCCAAGTTGAGCTCCCTGTCCTCCTGCAGGGTTGAACTGTGCAAGGTTCTATTGCAGGTTTCAGCTGCTTTTCCCCTGAAGATAGTCCAGGTTCTGATGGGAGGTGATGATCCCTCTAACTTGACAAGTACGGTGGTTTGGTGTGCCTTTTCTGCAGAGATTCTCTTCACTTTTCCAGTGGGCTTCATTTATCATCAGAGAGCCTGTGAGAGGCCCTCTCTCTCTTGTTCATATCTGCAGCTCAAGAAAATGGCCTTTATGTTCGCCTGTGCCTCTGTAGTGTGGAACCAGGTAGCTGCACAGCCAAGAGGCTGGAGGCAACGGGGGGTGGACAGGTGGCTCTGTTATTGTAGGTGCCCATGCAGCTCCATGCTGGTGGGCATGCACGGGGGGTCCTTACTAGCTCTTGGTCACAAGTAGGCATAGCCAGCCAGAGCTGGGCTCAGTCAGTCCTGGGCGCTCTGCCTGCACAGCTTTGCCCACACGGCTGGTGTTTTCACAATTATTATCATCTTACACTAGCATATTCATAACAGTTCATAGCAAGTATTATTGTTATCTAAAGTCCATAGGTAAGTCAGTAGTTTCTTTTTTCCTTTACTTTTTACCTAATATCCTTTCTGTCCTCAGGACTCCACCAAGATACCACATGACATTTGGCCATCATGTTCCCAAAGTCTTCTGCCTTGTTTTGAATGACTTGATAACTTTCAGGAGTACTTCTCAGTCATTGTGTAGATTGTAACCTACTTGGGATTTATCTGACATTATGCTCATGATTAGATTGAAATTAATATTTTTGTAGAAAAAATGCCACAGAGGTAAAGTCCCAGACTCCTCACCTCATATCCAAGAGTACACAGTATTGATGTGACTCATTATCTCTGATGTTGAAGGAATGTTCCCTGGTTTCTCCACTGTAAATTAGTCCTCTTTACCATGCCTTATGCTGTAGAAGGATTTCATACATGTAGTCCACATATAAACAACGTGTTGGAGCTATGTCCCAACTCACTGAGGGTGAAATAGCTACATAAATTATTTGGAATGTTTCTGCATGGCAATTTGCCCTGTTTATTTGCTTATTCTTTGTATACATGTGCACTGATGGGAATTTATTGTATATTTTGAATTATAATCCAATACCATTTTATTTTATTTGATGTCCAGTATTGGGTATTGGGAGCTTTCATTCACTGACTCTTGTGGATTTTTGACTTACTAAAATAAATGTGGTTTTATTTTGTTTTTTATTTGGACACTGCTGCTCACTGCCTGACAATGTCCTTATATTCTGTGACCACTACTCAGGATACTATTGCTGCATCTTGTATTTTCTTCCCTAAATCCTGAAATCAATCAAGTATAAACATATGTGTGTATGTAAAATAGAAACACAATATAACCATATACAGTGAGAGTTTTATTTTATGATAATATATTCATGATGCTATATATTTTGAATTTTTATTACAATTTATTCACTTTCTAGCACAATATCTAACATGTGCCAGAATTTCAATACATCTTTGGATAATACTTGAGTTTATTTGCATTCCATTTTTAAAATGCAAAATATGCAAATAAATGTAAATAAAACTTAAAAAGCAGTATGTGGTGATAACTATGAAGATTAAAATCTATGAGAAAGCATGTATAGTTATGAATAAATTTATGTGAAAATATATAAAAGGTATTTTACAAGTTAGATTTAAGTATGCTATCACTCTGAAACAGGTGAATTATATTATATATTGGCTAAAACATAAAAACATGAATACACTCCAAATATTTTCTAACTTAGTGACAAGGCCACAGTACTTCACTATTATAAATTGGTATGTTATCATGAAGAGAATATGAATATAAATTATTATCTCTGTATATCCTGACTCCCTTTACAAATTGATTTTTTTCTTATACACATTATTTTATAGTCAATGAAATGCACAGAAAACCATGGAGGCAAGACAGATAATAATATCTCATAGTGACAGATTAGAAAGTTCTAAAATAGGAACTACAATGAATCACAGATGTCTTAATATTAGATTTTATGTACAACAAAAAATCCCAATATTGAATGACTTGTAAGATGCCATTCCACCTGAATTTTTAATAATTTTCTTCTTGTTAATGTGGAATTTTTGAAGATGTTTGTTCAGAATGTAAGGCCTTGTAAGTTTTAATAATGTTCCACCATAAACATTCATGTCCATAGCCACTGAATTTTCACCTGCATCTCTGAAACTCTGCTGAGAGTTGTCATTTTTGTATAGGTATAGTTTCTCAGCCTTATTCATCATTGTGAGACTTATGAAATAGTCTTGAATTAGAGAGAAAATTCCACACAGGACAAACTCCGCAACTTGCCAGAGACTCCAGGAAGAGAACTTCACAGTATGACACATCTAAATGTGGCTAGGACTTACTTGTTCAGATAATATTCGGCAAAATTGTGTCAGGAGAGGCAGTATGTACATGTTTTAAACTCACACTGCTTGTTCAGATAATATTCTGCAAAATTGTGTCAGGAGAGGCAGTATGTACATGTTTAAACTCACACATTCTAAAACCAGACCTCCTGGATTTTAAAACAGTAGCTTTGCTGCTTATTATCTTTGTGATCTTGGGGATATTACTTAACTTCTTTGGGCTCCCATGATTCCATTCATAGGGTGAAGTTAATAAGAATAACTGATGATTAGATAAGTAAATGCATAATAAATGATTGAAACTGTGTCAATAGTACTAGGTAAATCATCTTATTGATGTTTGCTCTGCCTAACTGAGGCACTGGTTTTTAAATGATATGGCTAGAAGGATCAATTAAGGGAGACTCCGTACTAGATGATTATTGCCCAACGAATTGGATTATCCCATCAGCGATTTTAAATTAAAACATTAATAATTATTAAAATAAAGAGAAAGACACTGAGAAATGATAGTGAACTCTGCTTAGATTTGTGTGCGTGTGTGAATCATATATCACAATTTTATTGGTTGAAAATGTGATAGCCAACCCAACTCCATCTCGTGCCTCAATACCATTTTGTATCTGTGCTTGAACAAAGCACCCAAAACCCCAAATCCTGCTTGGCAGTAAACTTGCTGCAGTTGCAGGATGTTTTGTAGCTCACCTAGTATGTGTGAAACTTCTTTGTACCCCCCTTTAACCTGGCATGGTTCTGCTTCTGTAAGACTCTGCTCGATCTCCTCTGAGTCCTCCTCAACTGAAAGCGAGATTTAAGAGAATAAATCAAACTGCTTCCCATTGTCGAGGCGCTAGGCCCTCCTCGGTCTCCAGCTATAATAAACAGGCTCGAATCTGACACAGAGTGTGGAGCATCTCTATTGTTCAAACTTGCTCGTCCATAACAAAAAGAGAAAACTTATCTTGGAGCTTACATGCACCAGAAGTCTGGGCATGGATACCTGGCTTCTCTGCTTAAGGTTCACAAGGCTGAAATCAAGGTATTGGCAGGATGTACCTGCATTCTCAGGTTTTGGAAAAATGTATTTTCTCTGGTGTCTGAATCATTCATTTCCCTGCAGTCACATGGCAAGACACTACTCTTTTCTGTCTGATGCCTGAAGACTTCTCTCACCTCCTAGAGGCTACTCTTGTTTTCTTGCTAGAGGGTCCCTCCATGGACCATCTTTTGCTTTGAATCTCTTTTTCTCCAAAATAAATGATTCCTTTTAAGAGTTCTTATGATCGGACCAGACCAAACCAAAATAATTTCCCTTTTGATTATCTCAAAGTCAACTGATTGGTAATCTACTCATGGGTATAGGAGCTGATTATTCATAGGTCTTGCCCACACTGGAAGAGAAGGAATGGGTCACTCAGGCTGTCTATGAATCTTGCCTCCCAGATTATATGAAGGAAGCACTTTGCCCATTGCTACCATCTCTCTATCCCTAGATGCTTCCTGGTACATAATACACATTTCAGAATGATTTTCTTATTATATGGAAATGAACTGTCTTGATAGTTGTACCCTTTTGGAATGCTTTTAGCGCTCTCAGATAAATGTACTCATGTACAGACTCTTGTCAGAAAAGCAGAATTTTCTAAAGTTTCCATGAGAGAGAATGACAAGGTTTTTCATTTTACTGTACACTTCAAAGTGTATTACTTAAAATCTTTCTCCATGCTTCCCTTAGTCAGTTTCTCCCCCCACCCCTTCTACTTTTGTCCCTTCTTTTCAGTTCTGTCAATTTCTTTCATATGGATAAATGAACCTCTTTTTCCTGACCCTCTGTTATGGCTTCTGTTTAGATGTCCCCCCAAAACCTCATGGAGTCATAGGTGGGAGTTTTCAGATGTGGCTGAACCTAGAGTGTGTGATTGATTCATGGTGCAATGCTAGGATAAGGGTGCTAGAATTAAAGGTGGGTGATTACTAAATTGGTCCTCTGATTGGTGTGGCACCACCCTAATCCTGGTAGCCTGAATACAATATAAGGAACAGAAAGAGGCTTATGTTGTCTCTTCCTTACTTTGCTACTTTCTGCCTACCATGAACTGTTTCTCCTCTGCAGTGCCTGACTGTGATACCACCCTGCCTTTCAGTCAGCTGATTATGGACTGAAACTTCTACAAACTGTGAGCTAAATAAGCCTTTCTCCCTTTAACATTGGGTATCAGGTTTTTGTTTCAGTAATAAGAGAAAAGTAACCAAAAACTTGGTATGAGAGAAGTGGGGTCATTGTTTTGACCATGATCATACCTGACCACATGGTTTAGGATCCTTACTCTTTTTTTCGGGGGGGGGGGGTGGCTATAAACTAAACTTCTTAGTATGATAAGATTTATTAAAGTAAGTTTTATTGTTGATAATGCTTCTCAAGCATGTTAGTCATAAGAAATTAAATAGAAATAAATCACTAATGTTTCTTTCACTAATTATAACAGATGTCTAAATATTTTGTCTTAAATTGCAAAAAAGGAATTGTAATTCCCATCAAAATATAAGTAAATTGGTTTATGGGTAAGAATTAGCAGACATAAAAATAACTAGAAAACAAAGAAGGAACACATAATATTTATTGATTTTATAATAAAAGTGATTATTGATTATATGATAAATATGATGGGCTTGCAACTTGCAAAGCAGATAAAAACCTTAAATTTCAAACAAATTTAGTTATAATTTTACATGATTGAATGGCATGTTGAGGTTAAAATAATAGTAAGAAATTTAAAAATTTTTAGCCCAGAATATGGAAGTCCTATAAAATTAGGCTTTAAATTTTTCATACTTCTTATGTCACTGACTCTACAAATGTATAGCTGACTAACTGGAGTACTTGTGCTTTATTTAAACAAAACCTAGATTTCAGTCTAGCTTGTACCCACTGCTTTCACAACACTTTTCTGGCAATTTGAAGCTTTCTTTTATTCTTTGGAATTTTTACATCAATTGTTCTCCATCCTCACACAATGAAAATAGTGGTCAGCCTATATCTGTGCAAAACAGATTTCAAGATACCCAGTGGATTCATGAAACCACAGATAGTACCAAACCCTAAAATCCAGTGCCTTTTCCACCTGAAATATGTACATACACATTATAATCATTACTTGTGCAGTTTGAGACATCAAAACTTGCACGAATTTCTTTTTCCTTCATTACAATTTCACAGATGGATTTGTTCTCCCCAAAGGTCTTCTTAGCAAACTGAGCATGTGACATTGCTGCCTTTCTTCCAGTCAAAAACTTTCACCTTTTCCTTCACAGAAACTCTTCATATCTTCTCTTTGGCATACTGGAAATGCCAATGTCATTACTCTTGTGTTTCTGGCCATTATTAAATAAAATAAGTTAATCAAATGTAAAGATTGTGATATAACATGGTAGTCAGTCTGACACACCAGACAATCCACTAAGTGCCTGAAGGATGATAGCATAGAGAGCAAGGATACACTGGAAGTGGGTTGACTCAAATAGTACATGGGGCAGTCTGAGGTGGCACAAGATTTCATCACACTAACTCAGAATGATGTGAAATTTAAAACTTATAAATTGTTGTTTTCTAGAATTTTCAATTAATATTTTTGGATCACATTTGACTCTAGGTAACTACTACATGGAAAGTGAAATGGTAGATAAAGGAAACTACTGCACCATGTATAAACATTTAAAATTTAAGCATTTACATATGTTTTGTCTTCTTAGTACTAGGGATATGACCTGAACATTATTTATGCTCTCACAAAATAAATATGTATCGAGCAGTTTTTGAGGTAGGAAATAAAATTTATGAGGCACAGATTTAGCTCAGTGGCACTGCAGTTGCCTCGCAAGTGCAAGGTCCTGAGTTTGATCCCTAGTACCAAAAAGAAAAAAAGAAAAGAAAATTTAAAACATGGTATCCCCGTTTCTTGGCCTTAAAGTCTAGTTCACCAATTCCTAATGCATGCCCTAATATTCTGCAAACACCCAATAAATATATTTGATTAAATGATTTTATAAACACCAAAATAAATAAGCAACATGTAAATGAATTATTTCAGATTAATTTCTCTAATGGTCTTAAGTAAGATAACAGTAAGTACCTTTATTCCTATAAAACTCAAATAATTCAATTTAATATATAAAAATTGTATAGTCTCCATAGGTCATTTTATCATTTATTCACTTTGTAAATGTCTGTGTCATAGAGTAAAGTAAATTGAAATTGCTTTATGGACAAATTTCTAAAACTTGGACTTAAAAATACATTTAGCATTGTTCGTGATAAAATTATTTTAGGAGATAGGTCATATAAAAACTGCAATATCTTCTCAGTTAAAAACTACATTTGGCTTTGAAAATAGTTTGGCATTTTATATATTTTCCCCATAACTCTTTAATGTGCCACATTGGAAAATGACTGAACTAAATAACATGAGATTTGGATTTAAACTGTGTCACTATTAAAAGAATTCATTCCCTCTTTTGTAAGAGATATATTTGGATTCAAAAGTTTTCAGTCCTTAAATTGTAAAGCTGATTTAATGATATTAACACAGTTCTAGGCTGAGAGCTAAATACTAGCCTATGTTCATTGTAAGAGAGTAGTTATTTGATTACTCAGGTTTCTTACTTGTCTAGAGACCAAATAATCGTGCAACTTGTTTAAAGTTTGAAATTCTGGCTTCATTTAAGTCATTCTTATCCATGAGTAAATGTCATTTAATACAAAAATTCACCAGCAAAACAGCCTTCAGAGGGAGGCTGAAAAACCTTAGATTTCAAGTTGTAAAATCACATATCTTAGACGAGATTAACTATCCACAGAATTCCTTAGGGCCACATTTCTCAGAATGTTGTCTTTGGTCTCTTTCCCAGACCAACCAAATCTGGGATAAACCCCCTACTGGATTCAGGTTGAAGTTTAAGAAACAGGGTTCCAGGAGAAATGTTTGCCTATATGGCAGTGGCAGAAAGGAGAATCTCTTGTACAGTCTCATCAAGGCCGGTCTGTGATTAATGAAAATAACTCAATCATTTACATTACTGTATCTGGAGAAATATTTCCAAGAATTGTCTGACTTGGATCTAGAAAAAAAGGAATTCACAGGAGAATGCAGTTGACAGGGGAGAGCACTGTGAGTAGCTGACAAAGGATTCTAATTTATTTTGCAGTTATACAGCTGTTGAGCAGAAGGAGTCAAGGATTGCAGAGCTCAGCCTTTTAGCTCACCCAATTTTTACCCAGTTATCTTTCCTTCTGGTAACTCAGTTATTACCAAAAACACTCTTATTCTTTCTTACAGGGATGAATGTGCTAATACTGCATGTTAGTGCTCTGTTTTACCTAGCAATGTTTCCCAGTCAGTTAATAAGTTTTAACTCTGACTTAAAATTGGTTATGAGTTTGGTTATTAGGAGTTATTCAATTGCACACACACATATATAAATTACATACAGAGACAGCTCAGATATCTCAGATATATGCATAAAAGTACTGAGAATGCTTATGAATTGGAGGATTTGAACTGGGACATTGAGACTGTCAAATGCCTCCCCCGAGGCTTTGATTTCCCATAGTAATTTTAATCCTAATAACTTAGGTGTATGTATTTCAACTTGACATATATCTCAATATCCAGGTGTAGTCAGTGTCTCCAAATATTACACAACTTCCTTTGCCCTCATTAAGAGTAAAAGCACAACTTTGGTTCTTTTATTCTACAAGATCATGTTAGTATCTGCTTTCATACACGTGAGACCAAAAGTGAATAGACTTAGTCACTAGTCCTTAAAGTCAGCAAAAAATACAAAACAATATTTTGGGAAAACTAGGTTCCCTTCTGTATTCTAAGTGCAGAATTTGTGACAACTCCCTGACTTAGTGATTTCAGATTTGATTTTATTTTGCTTTTTAAACACTTGGTATTAGGTTTCTCTTTTGATATAATATGTTAGGAGGAGATTTGCTTTTAAATTCTGATAAATATAGCCCTAGAAACTTCTTGAGTAATGTCCTCTAGCCTTCAGCTTACAAGTCCTTTCCTGATTCTTATTCTCAAGTGAAGATATTTTCAAACTGAATCAATGCACCTCAACAAAAATCCTGATGAAAGAAACATCCTTTCACTTTTTCCAAGAACTCACTTACAGATTGCAATACAAATATTTTAGATTCGTTATTGTTTTACCATTCACTGTCGATTCATTTCACCTATTAAAATGCATGATTCTCACATTTATAGCTGAAAAGACATCCAGGCATGATGAAGATGAAGTCTGTTCCTACCTTTGAGATTTTTGAAAGAGATAAATGTGCTATTAGAGAAATGCACTAAGAAATTCAATTAATGAAAATGTTTAAAGTTTCACTAAACTCATCAAGTGGGTGGTCTTCAGAAGTTTCAATGTTTAGGGCTGAGGATTTAGCTCAGTGGTTTCACCACTGGCTGCGCAAGTGCAAGGACCCGAGTTTGATTCCCAGCACAAAAGAAAAAAAAAAAAAAAAGAAGAAGAAGTTTCAATGTTTCATAACATATTGCTCCTATTAATATGGATGAAATATTCATGTAACACTGAAATGAAAAGTTGAATTCCTTTGGCCCACTTAGCTTAGAAATAGTCCCTCACTTTCTATGTACAAGCAGATTAAGAATCCATAATCTGGAAAATTTTCAGGAATATAATAACCTCTGTTTTCAATCTTATGAATCAATCAATTGCTGAATATTTCTATTCAGTAGTGAGACAAAAATATAAAGCATTGGAGAATAACTGTCATCATGCTTCAAAATCCTGCTCCAGGATTGTCAGTAGCCACATTTCCCAAGTTGTCATTCTATTTGGCACCAAGCTCGTCAAGTTAACACACTAACTATAGGGCTTAGCGTTATTAGATCACTTTTCTTTAGAAAGTCCCAGAACTATCAGTATGACAATAAAGTAGATATCATGTTTAAAATGAATATTCCCAAATTCTTCCAGCTTTGTAAAATTAAAGTGACCTAAAGTAGAATGCATTGCATCTGCATTGCAACATGCTCCCCAAATGATATCTACACACATCACGATCTTTAAAATAAGTCTAGTACTGAATGCCAGAGTCTGACATTTCCATTTTAAACAATTATTTCACTTGAGTGTTTTCAGAGAGAACAATCCATATGTTTATGCCTAGGTCTACTTCAAGCTTTTAACAAAAGAAAAAAATGTCACTTGAATAGATTTTGTCTTTATGTGTACAGTTTATTCCAGAGATAGAATTGACTACACTAAGAAGTACAAAATAAAAAAGGAAAAATTATAATAGTAAAAATGATGATAGCAAAAGACAGAAAAAGAAATCATAGAGACATATGCTAACATTTACCCACAAATATACTAGGAGAAAGTATTTTTTTTGTATATATAATGAGGTTGGGATGAATGACACTAAGGACATGGACAGAGTGGAGAATAAGATGAAGTCTATTTCTATGTTTAAGACATTTGTAAGAGAGAAATGTGTTATTAGAGAATCTGCAGGAATTCTCTTCACTTCTCTACATCATTTAGAGAAAACAAAAGCCCATTTTGATAATTTTGTTTCTTAGTTTAATACTGCCAATCAAAATGTGTCTAGCTCAACTAAAGAGGACAGTTTGTACCATGACAACCACCCTAAAGATGGTAGTTAAGATTCACTCACATACAATGCAATTGTATTTTGATCCAAACATTTCCTCTAATAATTCTGATTATTCTGTGCTTAAGGATGTCATAATTATACATGTATTTCCTATAGTTAAAAATTATCTAATCACAAATGCAAAGACATTTCCACAGAATTCAAAAGAATGCTTTCTGATTGGCCTGATTACTCTCAAATGACCTTAGTGAAGTTTCTACAACAGGTTTGTCTCCTATCAGAAAAAAATTAGGTTGTCCTACTTTGAATAAATACAGGACGTTAACCTTTATTTTAACCTATAAAAAGACACGGGTTTTCAGCCAAATTTAAATCCAATCTATCACAAAGGTAAAATTGTGCTAGACAAATAAGATCAAATAAAAAGAAAACTATCCACAGTCTTACCAAAATTCAAAAATGTAAAATTACCAAACCCAGGCTGGAGCAACAGTGAACTTAGATAAAAAATGTCCTATTCCTTCCAAGTATTTTAAGAAATACAACTTCAGTGTGTTTTCACAAAATCTTATATAGACACTTAATAGGATCCCTGACATACCAGGGATTCATGTAAAAATATGCTAAGAATTTTAGCTTATTTATTACAAGAATATCTTGAGTCAATATGAATATGTATACCTTTGTTCCAATAAGAGAAAACATTACGGTTATTTTAGCCTAGATTTTAACAGAGAGTGTATCAGACAAAAAAAAATGAAAAAAAGATTTACATACTATGTTAGGTACAAATATGGTTCTAAAATACTGGCTATGTTGACTCATGGAGGCTTTTTATTTCTATTTTTTCCATTTTTCAGATTAAACCGATATAGAAATAACCGAACTAAGATTCAAAGCCTCTAGGCTACCTTCTCTCTCCAAGGGACAGACTTATCCATGAAGCAGGAGGTTAATCCCACCCCAGTGACTGTTAAATTCCATGTGCTATCATCTAAAAAGCTACTGAGTACAGGGAGGTTCTGGAGCTGGACAGTGAGGTCCAGAAACTATATCCACCACAAATGGGAAGAATGAGGATTTAAAAATAGAGGCCCTCAGGGGATGAATATTTAAAACTTTCACATATTTGAAGGAAATACCAGAAAAGAAGTTAGGTTTCCTCAACATATAACACAACTAAGGTAAATACCTTAATTTTATTCCTAGAAATTCTCTAATATCTCTAGACTTAAAAATGCCAAAAAGTACAAATAGTGCCTGCATAACTTTATGTGTTACAGACCACAGATCATTTTATGGTTCTCAAATTATTTGATACTTTCTAGTATCAACATGCATCTTGCAAAACATAACTGTTTCTAGCTTTTTAGGTCATTTTACAATCTCTGCTCTGGGGATAAGATTGTTGGGTTTTGTTAGTAAACCTCTAATCGAGCTATCTGCTCAGACCCTAGGATTTATTTTTAATTGAAATATATATTAGAGCCATGGTAGAATAAGAAAAAAAGCAAATTGATGAGTATTTTCAAATAAATGAATTAGAGTGAGTAAATATTGACTGGTGGGATTGAATTTTAAAGGTTTACAATTCTTATTTATCAAAGTTAATGGAGAAAGAAGGATGAGGCTGGGGTGAACAATGAGAACTGACTGGAAAACTAATAGTGTGGACAGAAACTCACAGAGCACTTCTGAACCATGGATTTTGCACAAGTGAAAATTCAACATATTGCACCTTTTTTCAAAATTTTCATTCTGCTATGTACAATGTACAATGCCTGCAACATTTTTTTTTGGTCTACTGTTGGAAAATATTTCTTAAAACAACAAAATCTAAAAACATACTACATGCAGTTATGGAAGAGTTCACTCAATACCTGACAAAAGAAAATGTTAAGTTTAAATGTAAGGAATTGGCACAGTTTATTTTGTATGCATTTGTAATATTTCCACTAAATTATAAGTTGTTTGTGGAGACATATACTTTTATTCACTTAGAAAGGCCAAATGTTGCATCTATAAAAGATGTATTTTAAATGATGTACATTTGTCATTAAATTGAATTTATGTCATATAGAGTATTTTCAGGGATACATTTTCAGTGTTTTCTTTTGCTTAACTTGTAAGCTAGACTTTAAATTTAGCACTGAAGTGAAAACTTGGGTTCAAACTGTCAACTTTTCTATTAAGACAATATTCAATGTTCCAAATTAGTGAAAGGGAAAGTTAGCAAACAGAAAAATCTTAATAGCATTTTAATGGTGTGTTTTGGTAATGACCTAATCAGCATTTCATACAAACTTATCCTTTAAATTAGGCATTAGGTGTTGTGCATGAGAGACTTGAGGAATGCATTCCATTCAATAACTTAAATGAAATCCATGCTCAGCAACTCTTCTTGAATTCCAAGGAGAAGTCCTGAAGTAAGAGTACTTATCTACAAATTATTACTACAGCAAGTCTTTCACTCTTGCTTCCATTTCCAAAGGCATTATGTCCATGACACATATTTATTAAAATACAATGATGACTTTAACAAAGACTACTGAGACTAATCGAAAATTTTTCACATTCAGAAGTCTGGTTTCTCAGAGAAGAGTATTTTCTCATTGTTTTAGAGTAAAAAAAACCTCACTATCCCTTTCTTCCTTCCTTTTTTCTTTTTCATCTTATAACAAAGCATATTTATCATTAAAAACTACATCAAAACATAGTATAAAGTACATTTCTCTGCCTCTCTCTAATTCTCTTAAATACCAAGTAGCTAACTTTCCAGAGATTGCCACTGTTCATACTGTCTTGAGTACAGTTCTTGACATTTTTATGCATATGCACCATGTCTCTGTCTTCATTGTTATACAGGATGGAGCCACACACACCTTTTTGTATATTAAATTTTTTTCTCTGTAGGCTGTAGATGCCTACCTAAATTTACTAATGCCAAATTACAAACCACTATGAAAATAATGCTTTCTTAAAAGAGTCATCTCTCGGAAACATTCAAAGATTGGAATATACATACATATACACTTTATACATAGAATATAAACTTTTTAATTTAAGCAGTAAATGTTTGTATTTATAGTGTGTGTTGTTTTTAAGAATTGAGGAAGGTAGTACACAATTTATACCCTGTAAAACAGGCTTTCTTCCTATGTCTGATAGCAACAAAGTTTCTTTATTCTAAACAACTAGTTATTATAAAAAATATATATGCATATTGATATACTTGAATTCTACCTAAATTATAGCAGATTACATACACTTGTGTATCATTTGCACTTATATCCGGAGGATGTACCAATGCATATGAATTTCTTAATGTGTTTCAAGAATGCAAGGCATTCTACTTTCAGTGTTAATGTAATTTATTGAAACATTCTCCTGTCAATGGACCTTGACTTCATTTCCAAGCTTCCAGTATTGCAGAGAAGCAGCACACTAAATATTCTTATGTGTACATTATCTCAATGATAAGAGCATGTATCTTGAAATATTAACTTCTAGAAGTGAAATTACTGAGTTGTATAGTAGGTACACTTTTAATTTTGAAATGCAATATTAAAATAACCTCTCTAGAAGTTGTAGCAATTTAAACTTCTACCAATGTGTTCCATATTCTTGGCAAAATAGTAAATTATCAAATGTGTACTCTTTCATAATCTGAACTAAGATAATATTTCTCTCTAGACTTTGTATCTTTTCTATTCAATCTCAAGTGAAGCAGGGCAACTTTTGACATATTTAAGGCCCATCTGCAAAGTCCCAAAAGTATTTGTTCTGAATTCAACAGCACTTAACATCAAAACAGGAAGTCCTAACTTCTTTTGTTTGTATTTGTCTGGTGTGCCTTTGAATATCTGTATGTTATCATTGTTTTATATTAAATACAGACACAGCCACACATATATTTCTTAACCTGAATTCATAAATGGATTTGTATTATGCAAAATGTCTTCGCAAAAGAAGTACTTATTTTTCTGCTTTAATAGCATTTCCCACCACCTGCCCTGTACTCGTAATAAATTCCATCTACAAATACATTCTGCTGTTTAGTAGGTCACCCATGTGAGTAACTTCTCCATATCTGGTATTTCCTTCCATATTACTCAAAGTTGCCTTGCTGTCTTTCATACACAGAGCCATCTACATATATGATTGTTTTACTCCCATTGTTTTATAAATGGAATCATCTTAAACTTTCTTTCATCCTTTTCTTTTCACACAAAATATCTTTGGGAAATTCTGAGTCAATTGATATACCCATAAATTAATTTTTAAATACTGTTAAATAATATTCTGTTGGGAATAAAAGTATGCTCCTTTTATTGGCCCATTGTTTTGCTTCCTTTCATTTTGTTGTATGTTTTCCAATGTGATTAATGCCACAATAAATATCCTTGTATATACATCTTTATGAGGGGGCACTTTCAATTCTGGGAAAGTATTCCAGGAACAGAATTGCTAAATCAAATCAAACATTTTTCAACAAGGCTAAAGCAACTTATATTCTTATTAGAAATATATGTTTCACTCTCTTTGCATTCTTTGATTTTTTTTATATTTCCAAGTCTGATGGATTTAAGATGAAACTTTATTATTTCTTTTGATTTACTTGAACACTAATGGTTTTGAACAAGATTTTTGGTCACTGATCACACTTTGGGGTTTTATAAGTAGCTTATAGGTGTGTTTTGTTGTTCTTCTTTGTTTGTTCTGTTTGGTGGGCTGGGGATTTAATCTAGGGTTTTGTTCACACCAGGCAAACATTCTGCCCCTGAGGTACACACCCACCCCTATAGTTGTGGTTTCACTTATGACCCAATAAGAGTTACCTTTTTTATTAAATGCATTATTTTACCTATTTATGTATTGGAAATTTGAGTATAAATTGCAATAATATTGTATATTTTGAATATTCTTAATAATATTTCATTGTTTTTTGACTTATGGGGGAATATTTGCTTTGCTTTTTTCTATATGTATATTTTTCTATTTTTCAATGATATACAGTCATAAGTAATGTATATTATTAGCTTACTATTTCTGCAGAAGTGATTTTCAAAATTTCTACAATGCACAATTAAGATATTCTAATTGTGTTTGTACAGTTTCAATGATTTTATTTTGTTCTCCCCAATTATAGTTGAGCCTATATTTTTTCTCAGTGTTTTCTTCTTAGCTGTAAGGATATTTACAAATAATACTGTACATATTTTGCTATTTATTTTGAGTATAAAAAATACACTCCCTGTCATTTCTTCATTCTCTCCTCTCCAAAATATTATGATTCGGTGTTTTTATCAGGTTTTGTGTATTTATGAGTACACTGTAGTCATACATTTATTGTACTTTATGTTGTACAGTTAAATTGATTCAATTTTTATATTATTTATTTGGGTTTTTGAGGGATAGCTTCTCCCTCCATCTCTAGTTGGCTGAAGTTTTTTCCCTAAAACTTACTTATCAGCTCCTCAGAAGTACTTATTTCCTTCAATTCTTGAATTTTAAAAATCTTTTCTCTCTTCCTTTAGTATCTGAATGACTGTATGGCTGGATGCAAAATAAACAGATTAAATTTCAAAACTCTATAAGAATTCATCTAAGTTATAGAATTAAATATTCCTAGGAAGACCTTATGGTTTAATATAATTTTTGTCTCTTCAGATGACTAGATCATTTTTCATGAATGTAGATTTTTTAAATTTATGTACTTAAACATATCTAGAAATAATATATTTATGTTTCATCATTTGGATTTTCTTTTGTAGGTTTTTAAAATTTATTAATTTTATTGATACATTTTAGGTATACAATATGCTGACATTCATTATTGGGAATTTGTACCTTTACATAATATACCTTGGTTCTGAATTTTTTTCCCATTCCCCTGCCCTCCCTTCACCCCCTCCACCCCTCCCTATTTACAAAGACTTTGTTTCCATTTTTTCCTTTTCTCATATTTATTCCTTTCCCTTCTTTCCTTTCCACTACCCCTCCAACATTCCCTTCCCCTATGGGAGTACTACTCAGACATAAAGAATGAGAAACTAGAGACATTTATGGCTAAATGGATGCACATTGAGGCCATACTCTTAAGTGATATAAATAGGACACCCATGTGTAAATACCGAAATAAGGATCAAAATTGTAGGTTTTGTTTTCCTTGTTTTGATAGGGTGCTGAGATTGGGGTTATGCTGCCCACTAGCAGTCTTTCTTCCTAATTCATGTTGCCACTTCATGTTAGCACAGGTTTTGTGTGCCAGTATGTCTTTTCATCTTCTCTGTCTCAGAGATTGGCAGCAGCAGGCAGCTGTTCACACTGCAGATGTCTTGCATTTGCCACACTGGTGGTGATTCAGCATGATTTATCATTAGCCTCTTCTAAGACTCTTGTTGCCAAACTAGTTATAGAAAGCTCCCAAAGCTATCCTGTTAGGATTATTGATGTTCCAAAATAAGGACTGTTGTCTTATCTAACCCAGATTTGTAGTATACTTTTAAAATTGTTCTCTGCTAGCTTTCTCTAACCTAAGCATCTGGGGCCAGTTTCCTGTTCTTGCGGTAGCCCTGTTTAACATTCAAGACATTTCTGTGTTGTTTTTCATGTTTTTGTTCCTTGGTACAAATTTGCTTTGTTTTATACAAGTCTGCAATCATAGAACAATGTTTTTCTTCTTATTTTTGGCTATCTTGTTAATGATATATTTGTAAAGAACATTTTTGTAATATGAATGTAAAAATGATCTCAGTCTTTCTATTGCTTAATAGATTATATATTACATTTATATTGGGAATATAAGGCTAAAAACTAAAAGAAGAAGTATATCTCTTTAAAATTGTTTTTATTTGCTTCAAATGGGTACATTTGACTAATCTACTCCTCTTCTATTTCTCCAAATTTTAATATTGCTATCATTTATTCAAGAAGCTGAAAATTTCATTTTAATTTTTAGTACACATGTGTTTTGCTTGTAAACAACATTAAAATGTTTTTAAAGCAAGAAACAGTTGCTTCCAAAAAATAGAAAATGTATTCTTTTAGACAAAATATGTTAGTTTTCAAAAACACTGGATAATTATTGTGTTTAAAATTAGACCTTATTTTAAGAAACCAAGTAGCAGATTCCGAGCAAATGTTTTCTCAAATTATGACAATGTTTCTATCATCTCAAAGTACTTTCTGTTTCTTTGCCCCATCGATCTTTTATGACTACAGAAGAAGCAGGAAGTGCCCTCAGCAGCTGATCAGATCTGGTCAGGGACAAGAATGCCATAAAATGTCACCATGGTGCATGCCAGAGAAAATGCTGACTCACTGAACATGTATGTCCTAAAATAGAAACCAAATAGAAGATGAATCAATAAATTCTTTTTGTCTCCTTGTGAATACAGCCTATACTTAATCACATTCTGTCATAAAACACTTAACCCTTAACCTTCTAATTTAGACAGTAGAAGTTTTATCGATTTGACAAAACTTCAGTAATAAACAACTCATAGTCCTGATTTTGAGACTCTGTACATTAAATATTTCATGAAATGCTTTCCTTTTGCAAAATATTATTGCAAAGAGAAATGTTTTCATGTACTCACTATGCAACAGAGTATTATTAAAATGAATCAATGGACTTTTTAATGTTCAGTGAATCTGTGTCTACATCACTATCACTTGGTATCTTCCATCTGCCCTTCAACATTTCATTAATGTACCTTTTTTGTCTTTTTCATTTACTGTGTTTCTTTCTTTAGTGATTTACTTTAGGGATGTAATTCTGCTAATGTTTCTTTGAGTGTCAATTTATAAATTATTTCTATTTTCCTTACCCAGACCATGCATTACTTCCCTTTTACTGCGTGCCTGCAGTGCCAGCGTCTGAGCTCAGAAAGATTAAATACTTAGATTCTCCAAAATCCACTTGTATGCCTGTAAACTTTCATCCCCTTTCTAAAGTCTTCTCTGAGTATACAACGTACCAGAATTTATCCAATGTCAGAAAGATTGAAAGTATCAGAATTAGGATTCAAATTAAACCTTGACCACAAAACCAGCACGCCCAGACACACACAAAAGATAAAAATGAACTCTCATAAGGTTGTAGCAAGAAAGCACACAGGCCAATGTTTGAAAGAAGTAGGATACAGATCTTCTTCCTTCCATTGTGTTTTCTTGCCAGAATTTGGTTAAAATTTATAATTGATGATAAAATGTCTTTTAAAAACTAAGTAATTTGTTTACCCTTCTGATAGAAATAGATTACCATTCTGTTTTTAATCTTATAAAAAAGATATGTAAGTATATATATCATCATTACACCTGAATTTATAATTTGTAACAATGAATTTCTGAAACAATTATTTTTTCATATCTCTTGCATCAAGGCAAAATTGCATTATTATTTCAAGAATTATTATTATATTATTATCTCAATAATTCTATATTACTGCAATATGAAATTCTAAAGCATTGCTATTGTTACAAATAAAAGAAAGTTTACATATGATTTGAAACATTCAGATTTGACTAAAATATTTTCTGAAGTGAAAACAGATTAAGGAGGCCGGGGATTTAGCTCAGTGGTTCCAGCACCTGCCTCACAAGTGCAAAGTCCCGAGTTCAATCCCCAGTACCAAAAAAAACCCCCCAAAACAGATTAAGGGTTCAACTGATAACTTGGTAAATATTTGATATTGTTTCATCTAACATTTATCTTTTTTACATACGTTTCATTCTTAACCCCTGTGATTCAATGTCAATTCTGTAAATTTGCTTTCTTCTTTGAGTATTACTAAATATATTAAAACATTGTTAATTATTTTTACAATGAGGAGACATGATGATTTAAAAAGAAAATATTCTCATATTTAATGCTCATATTATTTTAGCACAATACGAATAATTTAAAAGGGAGAGATGCTGCTGTCTATTGAGAATAAAATATTACTAATTTCAAAAGCTATATTTGATATTTCAGATTTGCTTATTATCTATATATTTAGCTCTATGATGTGAACTCTTTATAGAGCTATAATTTAGTAATGACTACATATTTCAATTTAAATTAATTAATATTTAAAAAGTTAAATATTCAGCTAGTCACAGCAATCATATTTCAAATGCTCAGTAATCACATGTGATTAGTGGATATTGATGGACAATACAGATACAAAATACTTCTATTACTAAATAAATACCTACAACACAAGTCTGAAAATAACATGGAAAAACATTTTGGTTTTTGCTATCTAGTCACACCCTTATTAAGAATGAATATTAACCATAACTCTTACGTCTTGGCCTCCTACAGAATATGTACCATGATGGGCTGCTGCTACTTTTATATGAAAATATCATTTTGTTAAATGCATGCGATTACCATGGTAAATAAAGATAGATTTGTGTGAGTGAATTTTCCATGTTAATTGCCAATGCTTTCTAAGCTAGGTAAGGTGTTAGTTTGTTTCTTTTCTCACATTAGGAACAAGAGTTGTGACAAGGAGTGCAGGCACAGTATGCTATCAGCCCAAAAAAGCCACTTTAACAAACTGTGAGGTAGCTGCATTTCAGGCTTCCCTGCAAAGATAGTTTTAGCTATTAAATAGCAGCTTGCCATTAATCTTTATGCTTAATAAAATTTTATTTTCAAAAGGAGAAATTTCATTACTGTGTGCCTAGACAAAGTTGCAGAAAGTGTTAGAATTGACAGGTACCTCTTAAAACATGTAAGCAGGATCTATGTCTCTGTCATGGGTTTCTTACGAATTTTTGCTACAGCTCAATAAGACTTACCTTGTTTTACAAACAATGAAGTCCAGACTCCTAAATCCTTCTCAAGTTCAGTATATTTTCTAATCTTTCTTCTTTCTACCACTGGCCTGTAGATAACCTTGTAGATCTCATGATCAATTCTTGGCTATGTTTTCCCTTTTAAAAGCTGTTTCTTCACCTTGTAAATTATTTAAATTCTACCAAAATTTCATTTGTGCTATCCTAAACCACCTGGGCCCAGTGTGACTTCCCTTTTTGGAATTAGTATAGCATCTATTGGTTTTTTGAATGTTCTATTTCCTCTTACCAAATGCTATAATTATTATTTGCTTTTAGTAATTGTTTTTAACTAACATCTTAAGAATCACCAAGTTTGCCTCAAATGCTTATGAGCTATGTTTGCTAGTGATGCTATCTACAATGTACTTTTCAGGCACATTTGCATAATTTATTTATTTACTTTTCTAAACAAATTATAATTACTTAGGAAACAGAAAGTCAATATCCATTGCTTGCTCTTTGATTTAAAAAAATTGTTTTTCATTCCTGCTTGCTAGATCTTTGTATCTTTTATTTAGAAGAACTACTGTGATTTGCAATTGGAAGAATGCTTAGGATTTCTTTAAAGTTTTTTATACTTTTGAGTATATAATTAGCTATTGAGGAAGAACACATTAATGATTAACTTTTTTATTTATCTTCTAATTTTTAAAACCAGGGATACATCCAACGTGTACAAAAAAATGCTGTAAGAGATCATTGTTTTTAACACCCAACCTCCCTTGCTTGCATCTCTGTTTTTCATAAGTACACTGGAAGCCTGTGCTGTCTGACACCATAGAGTGACTATTCATTTTCCCATTCTTTAAAATGACAAAGTTAAAAAACATGCTCCCCCTTAATCAGAATAACTTCAAGGGCTGAACTTCACCTGTATCTAGTGACTCCCTTACTGACAGTATTTAATGAATATTTCCATCATCACACAAAGTTCTTTTGGACAGCAGTGCTCTTGGAGTGTGTTCTACAAGTTAAGCCAGCTTCTTCTACCTTGAACTGATGATCAGCCTGATCAGGCTGTTTGGAGCTGCAAAAGAAGAAATCTTGCTTTGAAGTTGAATTTAGAAATGTAAGTTTACATCAGACAGCATTATAAATATTATGATGCAAAGTCTGAAATTATTAAGCAAGCTCATTTCCATTCTGTTCTCAGGAATCTAAAGTGCAGGACAAGTGCCTAAGTAGCAATGATTTCTATTCTTTATTTCTTGAAGACTTTTAGCTGTCTTGTTAAAGTTCTGTCGGCTATGTGTAATACAAAGTACACTGAACTGTTGTAAGTTAAAGGAGGTTGTTTAAGGGTCAGGAAGATTTCACAGAATTCAGGGACCAGTTTGGGCTTTATGACTCATAGCACCCTTCCAGCTCTACTTCTCTTGGTCTGCACCCCTCCTTGCCCTGCTCTCCCTCCTGCATTAGCTGGCTGCTTTCTCCCACCTTGGAATAGGACCTGTACTCTCCCTTTACAATACCTAAACCAGAGCAGCCACACTGTCTTTCCTCTGTATTTTCCCTTTCTGTCTTTCTGTGTGTGTATGACTGAGCTAATACACAATCTAATTTTCCTGATTTTCTTTGCAACAACTTTGTTACGTATATGTTCTTCATAGTAAATATATTAGAAAACATGACATTTAATGGTTCCACAATATTTAAAGTAAATCAGTTATTCTTTATATTTTGTTTATCCAATAAATTCCCTATGGAAAGGTATTTTATTTCTAATTTGCTCTTGTAAATAATGAATTGCTGTACATCTAGTTTTCTGAGCATACACTTTCTACACTGTATTCTAGTTGTTTTCCTTAATATGTGTTTTCAGGATTATAGCACAGGATGGTGATTGTTTAACTTAGTCATCTCACAACCCACAATGTTTGGCAGTGAACCCAAATATTTTCTCACTTCAATTCTAAATTTACAATTGAAACATTGGTTAAAAGACAGTAATTACTTTACAGATCAGTTCCAAGTACATGTATTTGACCTAATGCAATATTATGGTAATAAGGAATAAATAAAGGTTTATCATTTTGTTACCTAATAATCATATTATTTTTGTTTTCCAGTGGATGCCTAGGGGATTTCCACTTCACTGATAATACACAAGTATTAATGTTACTTAGGAAAAGTACATGATTATTAAAATTCTCTATGTGACAAATCTATTCAGTAAATACATGTGGTTGGATCAATACTATTTATGCACTACAAAAAATGTGGATGGGGAAAATCAGAGATACTGACCATACTTAGCCAAACAAAGGACTCAACTTCAATAAAGTATATGTACAGTCTCCAATAAAGAATTTCATGATCTTTACTTAAACACCTTTTAATTAATACTGATAGTATACAATTATTCCTCCAAATAATTAAATGTACTGACTATATTTTTTGATTACTAACATGTTCAGAAGAAAACAACTGCATTATGGTTCCAATTTTAGTATATGTGCTGCCAAAACAAGCACATAAATTGCACTATGATAGGAAAAAAACAAAATGGATCTGTATAAGAAGTGTAGTTAAGGTCATTGCTAAAGGCTGACATCAGTTTGACAGGTTAAATAAGATACTTCGTAAAATAACACGAAACTATCCCACAACAGCCATATATATTTTTATTTTACTACATTTTAGGAGTCTAGGTTATCATAGAGTAACTTAATTTCTTAGAGATATATTTACTTACCAAGTTTATATATCTGCATTGAGTAGGTCAGTTAATTTTTTTGCCACACTCAACTATTTTACCTGCTATATGTACTGACTTCTTCACTGACAAAGTAAGTAGCTGTCTCAGCAAAGGAAACTCGTCCACAGCCTGAATTTATCTAAAAGTACTAACTCTTTAAGCTGGAACTCAGTATGTGAACAAACATTACCTATGGATCTGACTGTTAAGGTAAACCAAGAACTGTTCTTTCACCCAGTAAAATTCAGGTGATATTTTTTAAAAGTAATACAGAACTAACAATCATTTTATTATCTGTGTGTGTGTGTGTGTGTGTGTGTGTGTCCATGCATGGGTGTGTATGTGTATGTGTGTATGTGTTTGCTGTGTGTGAAGGAAAGAGAAGCTTTATGCATGGTGAGATCTTAACAATAGAGAGAACATTAGAAGCTATTTGGGTGACTGGAAAAAAATGAGGTACAGAAGTTTGAGGACTTTGCAGAGGACTGTAGTGAAAGAGCTGCTTAAGGTTTTTTGTCTGTGGAGTGGTTTACAAGCCTCTCGTTAGTTACCTACACTACACACGACTGGATTTAGAGATGGATTGTTTTCTGAGTGGTTTCATGATAGGAGCAGAAGTCATTTAAACACTCCAGTGACTTAGGGTTATTCTTGGATGGGTAAAATGTACTTGCTCAGGCTAGAGTGAGAAACATGGGAGTTGAACCATGCCAAGGCACAAAGGTTCCACTGCTGAACAGGATGAGCAGGGATCCCTCAGAAAGGATAATGGATTGGACACACAGAAGTAGAAGCCAAAATAAAGATGAATCTCTGAAAAGAGAAATGTAACTAAGTTTCCTTTTACTTAAATTTCTATTTCTAGGTCCTGGTCCATGAAACCTGCCCCATTTTACTGTCCCAATAGTAACCAAGATGTTTCATTAAATCATTAGTATAAATTTATCTTTTATTCTGATCAAGTTAGAGGAGTTATCTGATTTTTGAAAAGTAATAGATTTGGCTAAACATTTTCGCATTAGGTGAATATATAAGAAAATAAAATTTGTTGAGCTATGAAAATGAGTTTTTATATCTCCTGAGCCTTGCTGTATCTTTCTTTTTTTATTTTACAGAATAAAAGGTGCTATGTGAGAGAACCCTACAATTTGAATGTCTCAATCAGACTGCAGCATAAACTTTTTAAAAAGGCATAATGTTCCACATGATCCAGTGGTTGTGATGCATGGTACTTACCCAAAAGAGCTGAAAATTTTTATCCACAAAAAATTTTGCACCTAGAAGTTTATAGCAGCTTTATTCATAAGTGCCAAAACTTGGAAGGAAACAAGATGTCCTTCAACAGGTGAATGGATAAACTCTGATACATCCTTTTAATGAAAAATTAAACAGCACTAAAAAGAACTGAACTACCAATACGTATAAGCAAAGACATGGAGCAAACTTAATTACTAAGTGAAGGAAACCAGTCTGAAAAGACTAAATACTCTATAAACAATGTGACATGCTAGAAAATGCAAAAGCACAGAAACAATTAAAAGGCAAATGGACGATGGAAGTTGTAGAAAGGTAAGCATGAATAAACAGAGCTCAGAAGGTTTTTAGGGCAGGAAAATTACTCTGTATGTTACTCTGATAATGGAAACACATTATTATAAATTTCTCCAAACCCATAGAATATACAATACAAAAAGTGACCTGTCGTATGAACTATGGAGTGGCTAATAATGTTATGTCACTGTGGGTTCATCAATTGTACAAATGTACTGAGCTGGCAGAGGGCAGTGAGAGAGGCTATGCACACAAGGGATTAAGGAGTATATGGGAAATCTCTGCCTTCTGTTCAGTTTTACCGTGAGCCTAAAACTGATCTAAAATTAAGTACTATTTGAAAATATACTCATGAAAATAATAGCAAAAAGCTACATTTAAATTTTATTCCCAATACTATTTTATCTAAAATATGTATAATACTTTACATAAAATTATCTAACTCAAATTAAAATTATTTCTAGGCTATTGAAAATCAAGCTTGTTCACATATTTTCAGAGTATTATAGCAGAAACTTAAGCAAGATTATTTTAAAAGTGTTTCATGTTACTTAAATAATGAATGTTGCAAATGGTTTCTCATTTTAAAACAGCAGTCTGTAAGAATAAAACCTTTCATTAATAATAAAAAAACAAAAAAGACTGGGTCAGTTCTGACTCATGTTTACACACATTCACTGGTTACCTATGGTTGGAGAAACCCCAATTATCTCCTCCTACACAGGTGTGGATTAGGAACATGAACTGCCCACAGGAAATTGGAACAAAAGAAAATTTTACAAGGATAAACACCATCCAAGGTATGAATACTTTAGGGAAAGGGATTATTTCTTATGCCAATTTTATTTAAAAAAAAATCACATCCGGAAAATACTATAGCAGATACTCCTCACCTCAAGAAAACATAACCTGCATTTATAAATACTTGTATTTTGTTATCATCTCTACATTTTTTATAAAGGAATTGAAAATACTTGAAAAAAATGAATTTCCCTTTTATATTCATTCATTCCCACTGCCAGCAAGTGTTTCCCTCTGGTGAAAAAAATTATTATCAGAAATTAGTTTTGTATCCTTCTGCTCTACAGTCTTAATTTCCTTTAATTTCATCATTTGTCACACTGTTTGATCCTATAGTCTTCTTCCTCACTTAAAATTATTAAAAAGTCTTGAAGAGTTTTAGTTTATGTTGAGGATAATTACTCATATTTACCATAGTATAAATTCAAACAAAATTATTTATTGATTTAAAATAGAGTGGTAAACCCATAACAGCAAAATAAAGTGTTATTTGAAAAACATTTTTTTAAATGTTCTTAAAACATTTTAAATTTCTGGCTAAATATAAGTAAGCAGAGATTTCATATCTGCTGATGTATCAAATCTGTTGTGATATTCATTTCTTATTAAATTGTGTGAAGGAAATTTGGTGTAGCTAGATAAGTATTTGAGGAAAAGAAAGATTTCTTAAACCTTAAAATATCTCAATGACTCAAGGAGTTCTTGACTTAGACTTTGGAATCATTGCCTCAATTATTTAAAATTTCTTTATAAAAATGTGTAATATTTCCTTTTATAAGATGATTTAAAGGTAGTGTACTGTATGAACCATTAGGCAAATGTTTTGAGGTCTATCTATTCTTACATAGCCATATTTATTTATGTTAACTTTTCTACAATGATTCAAACACTATGGTTCTTTGGATAGATACATACAGGGGTCTCTGAAGCAAAGAGAACTCAGAATGAGATCCAAGCTGCTGTGGGAGCTTGGGTTCTAACAGAGTGAGACCTTCTCCAGTTAGCACTGAAAATACTCAGTACTCAAGTCTCAGTAGATATATGTGTTAATTATTAAGGAAAAATGCAAACAATGAAAGATGTATACTAGTGGAAGAAACAAATCTAGCCTGGATCATAAGTTGAACAGAAGAATGGAACCAAGAAGGACAGACAGTGACATTTCTTGCTAGATTAGCTTCTCTTTTGTCATTGATTGGGGCCACTAACAGACACTGAGATGCCCAAGGCAGCTGTAGTCTCCCTTAATGTGTCCTTTCTCAATATGTTTCTGTTTTGTTAAAATTAGTTTTTAGTTGTATTTCAGGTGTAAAATTCAATGTTTATGTCTAAATACTATCCATAATATT